>JBAMNC010001355.1:0-235000 GCA_037902135.1 Cetoscarus ocellatus | reverse complement strand
TTTAGTAGCAACAAACAAAAAGGCTCAAGGATTTGGATCCAACAGGGAATAGCACCTAACCACTACACTGTGAACGTACTTGCACAACCTTTGTCACTTTTTGCACTGGTGGGGCTGGAAGGATATGAGATGGCTACAATGACAGGACAGCAGATAAGATCCATACCACATTGTTTTGTTTATGCACCTAAAATGGATGGGCTCTTGTAAATGGCTCTGTTAATAAGCTGTCTCTCTTTTCTTGCGTTTCAGATTGAATGTACATCTTGCGGGAAATGGTACCACAGCACATGCGTTAAACCACTCACCAATTAGAGGGTCAATGTGATGGCTGCATCATTAAAAAAAAAAAAGAAAAACTCTTAACAATGTCCTCACTATCATTTTCTATTTTCTTAAGCCCTTGTTGGACATGTAGAGGCATTCTGGACCGAATGTGCATACTTCATTCTTGGGTACATGAATTTTTCTTTATTTTAAATTTTATTTTAAAGTATCTAACTGCTACTGGCTGTGGAATAGAGTAATCTCCTACAGCAGGTGAAACTGTATCGAACAGTTGGATATTAAGAGCAATAATAAACTGGTCAACAGGAGAAGTTTTCTTTTGAAAAGGACTTGGCAATAATAAAAGAGTATAAAATGTATAAAACTAGAGGTGCTTACTGGAAGACATTGTTGGATGGGTTGGGATACTGTATTGAGGCTTGCACAAAGGGAAATGGTACGCTTTGTTCATTTGATTTTACTGTTTGTTTCTAATCCTCTGCTGCCCACACGTATCCTCAGTGTCATAGCACTTATGCAGTATGAGCACTTCAACTGAACATCAAGTGGAACTGCACAATAAAGATATTAATATCAATTAGGTCAGCACATAAAACACATATGGGTTGCACATGGCATTCAATGGACAGTGAGGCATTTTTTGGGTCGTGATATCAATAATGTGGTATTTGTCTACAGCCATCAATGTAAAGTAAGACAAGTAAAAACATCAGATCACTTAATTTAATCAACACTTTAACTTAGGTTATACGATCCCAGTCAATAAATTGGTTTTCTGTTGGATGTCAGTTGTGTCAATTAAAATTAACATATGATGAAAATAGTTTATTCTAGCTTAGACAATATTTTAAATTGTTTTCAACATCAACAACGTTCTGTAAAGTTGCAGTGTTATTTGTGCGGTCTCAAGTTAAAATTACACTACAGCTACCACTAACAAGTGGGGATATCAGGTGTGCTTTTCTGTGAGTCAGGTCATTTAACGTGTTTTCGCTACTCAAACCCCAGAGACAATTAGACGCTATTTAAGTAAATCAACGCTGTAAAAAATCCCCTATGAAGCGGAGCTATGTAGAATTAACGTATTTAATCCGTAGAGCTTTTGGTCAGTCAAATAGCCTCGGTAACCACGGACTACATCACAAGTTAACAGGAAAGGCTATCACAAGTTGACACGGTCGACCATATGTAAACCTTTCTCCATTATATTACGTACTGCAGGTCATTTTTATAAATATCTAGAACTAAAAAGACCTCGGTGTGTTCTAAAGATGTCAAAGTTTGGTGTGTATGTGTGTGCAGAGGAACTTGTGTGTAGTACCTGATTGCACACCGGCGCTACGCAGGGGAACCGCCCCCTCAAATAAATGTTTTGCCCCCTCGAATCCAAATTTTAGAAGTTGAGAAAGCACATTTCAATATCCCTACAAAAGTAATATATTATAAGTTGACTAAAGTAACTGCAGTAGCGGAAAATCCGCCGAATAAAGGACCAGATACAGTATCTGCTTCCTCTCATTTCTCTGACCCTCTGTATGTTCACAGGCTGCAGGCCCGCTCCAACACACACACACAGCCCTCAGTAATTATCCAATCAGCTGTCAGTATGCAAATGAGCCCAGGCGGCGCCTGATGGGGTGTCAGGTTTCAGGGGCGGGGTGAGACTCTGAAGAAGCAGCGAAGCTCAGCCAAATTCCTCTTAGTGACCGTCAGATAATTAATAAATAATAATAACAACAACAATAACAAATAAAAGAAAGTAACGTTAAATATAACATCTGTATTTGTTCAGTCCTTTCTCCTGTTCAGGGGGTGTTTCTCAGTCACAGGCACAGAGATGAGTGTCCACGTCCACTGTAACAGACTGAGGACAGATGACCTGACTGACAGACCCCGACTGTACTAAAGCTGAGCTGTAAAGTAAAAAAAAAAGTCATAAAATTTTCTGCCCTATAAGTTGTGTTTTTTATAAATGTGTTAGAGAAGTGTTTTTATTATTATTTACCTTCAGTTTTGTAAATATTGACTATAGTGTGTTAAGTCTTATTCTAGGTTCACATTTATTGGAGGATAAGACCTCAGTTAAATGTTATGTTGGTTGTTAAAATCTGAATAGTTTATTTTGTTTTTCATTTTTATTTTTCAGTCCCCCAGCCACCTTATTGTGGTCAGGGGGTTTACGTGCTGCAGCGAAATTAAGAGCTAAAGCTATACCAGCAGAAGCTTCGTCTTCAGGTGGGACACCCAAGTTGGACAGGTCTGAAGGTAGAGGCCTGACAGTGCAGTCCACTTCCAGGTTGGGGTTGTTGGACACATTGCTAACAGCCCAATTCCATGAAGAAACACTGATACTATATAAGCACAGAAAAAAAGTGCTCAAGCATGATGTGTACACACTACACATGATGCCCCCTTCACATTTCTGACTGCCCCCTCATATGTGCCTGCCTAGAACCGGCCCTGTTACAACTATACTTATTTTATACTAAAACTTAAACAGTATACTTGAAGTTTACTATTTATATATTATATTTCATATACTTAAGAATAGCATAGTGAAGTATTCTTGGCTTATACTGAAAAGTATTAAGAAAAGTCTAAGACTGAGTACATTACTAAGACTTACAGTTATAAATACTAACACTTACACTTGTACTTCAATATTCTTTTTATTTCTTTCTGCCACAAAGTACTAATACTTAGTATATCTTGTTTCAGGTACAGAATAAGGTCAAGTCAATGTGCTTACATTTAATTTAGCAGAATAAAATGTTTTTCTCTACACACATTTGCTTTAAGGTATTACCCCTGTTGTAAACTTACATGTTCAAGATCATAAAGAGCTGGAGTTTAAAGTTTACAGTAAATAGTATGTGTGCTCAATTGTATTATCTTTCTGTTCCTTAAAACCATAAACAGAGTAACATTTGACTTGACTTTATTGATCAAGTTCTAGTCCCTTTCATAAGGGTTTGGCAATGGTGTTATGTCCACAGCGTCATCTGTTTCAACAAGAACACATTTTGTTTTAATCATATCAGGCCAGACAGCATTAACAGTTTGTTTTTAACCTCATATAGGAAAGTAATTTGTACATTAATCTGTGAATCTTTACATACAGGCCTGTCTGATTTAGTAAGTACCTCAGCTAAAACACAGCAGAGTCTGACACATGGAGAAAAAGCAGAAATTTGATGTGAACATGTTTTTTTTTTTTTAAAAATAACCAAATCATTCATTAAACCAAATGTACCATCTTTCAATCATACAGCACTGTTGTTTCTCTTCTTTAGTCTGTCAGAGTTTTGACTGTGAAACTGAAGTTTTCTGTTTAATCGGTGCATGAAGGGGAATTACAAGAAAGTAGAACTTACAGGTATACTTAAAGTATAACAAATAAACTAGTAACATAGCAAAACATAGTATTTTTAAGTTCATAAAAGTATACCTGAAGTATAATTCAATAAACTAAAATGTGGACTAGAAGTATATACCTAGTACACTAGTAGTATATAGATATATACACTTGAAAGTGTACTTTTGTAAAGTTAAAATGACTGTATAAAGTAAACTTAAAGTATACTTTTATAAACTTAAAATTGTTCCTGTTTAGTCCGAAGAAGTATTCAATTAGTATACTCTCTACTGCACTACAAGTGCATGGTCTGTAGTATACTTGCCATACTTATACTCAAATATACTTAATAAATTAACTTCAAGTATACTACTTTTTGCTAAGGGAAGTTCAGTTTTTTTATTTTCATTTTTTTGGAAGTCTACAATAAAATTATAAAGGCAATAAGGTTTCCCTATATTTGCTTCCATAGGCTGGTAAACATGAGGTGGGCTGTAAACACTGTTTCAAGTTTAACATGTGGAAGATATCTAAAAAGTCTTAACAATGCAAACCAAGAAACACACAATCACACACTCACAAAACAAAGATCATTTTAACAAGTGTATTTCTATGACATGGCCATGCTCCCCTAGGTTAAGTTAATTAAGTAAAAACAAACAAAAAACACCAATTTTCCCATTAATCCTGGGTCACTTTAATCTGCTAAAAGCAAGGTGCTTTGATGACACATTCATTTTACCTGATTGATCAATGAGCATTTGTTAAAGCTACATTCAGATTCCATTTCCCCTTAAAAATCATGGATACAGATGCAAAAAAACAATAAAAGAACTGCAAGGTCCAGCAAATTTGTACATCATCCATGATGCTGATATCAGTGCAACTTTGTAATGCATATTCTTACTTACATCAAGCAATAGCAAAAATCAAAAGGCACTTCTGGTCAGCTTTAAGGCAAAAACATCTCAGTTCTTGTGGTAGTTCCTCATGAAGTGGCTTCAGCTTCTTTGGTTCACATTACAATAAAGTTTAACCAATCATTATATGAATAACTGAAAATAAAAATCATTTTTCTAAGTTTCTGGATCACAGGTTATCCAAAAATAGCAGGTTGCATATTTTTGAAACAGCAGTGCGGAGGGCCATGTTTTCCCTGCTCCAAAGCAGCCATGAACTCAGACATGCTTGGAGCACAGTATAACAAACAGACTATTCTGGAATTATTTGGCCAGTCTTAAAAGTCCACTTCCTTATTCAGACACAAATCAAAGTTCACATCCAGAACAGTAAATCCACATCAGAGATTGTCAGATACATCCTGATTTTATTTCTATTTGTACAGTCTGTCTGTTTTTGTTTGACACTGAGCACTTCTAACCGTGATATGAAATCAAAAACCAACCAGAGGAGCTAAAGGTTGTTCCATACATGAATCCATCTGTCCAAATAAGTTGAATTTAATGTTAATGCATTTGTGCAACATTCTCTCTTTGTATGCATATTAATTAGGCTATCGCTTTTGTGAACCCACTCTGATATGGTTTATGTAAATTCCCTTAAATCTAACTGATCACAAATGGTTTAGAGTAAGACAATGACGATGCTGCTGACTAACAGCAGCACAGGTAAAGATCTTTGGAAAGTCTGCAGCCTTAGAGAGTAAAACAGTCTTAGAAACAGAGCTGTGCTCCATCTTCTCTTTTTTTATGAAAACTTCACAAAAAAATCAGAATCACAATCAAAGTGGCAACAGCCTCTGACCCTGAAAAGTTGTAGATAAATGGCACATTGGCAGAGTGCTTACACCGTTTCACCCTTTTTTTGGTTTGTTTCAGAAAAGCAGCTCAAAGACGATTGGCATATTCACTGCATAGACTATGGTCTCGAACATCTCCCCACCCTCCATTCTTCATATGAGCCTTGTGCTCAACAGCCTCTGCACCATCCAGAACAAGAGACTGAGGGAAAAGACCATGCTTAGCCATCTGAAGGCCCTCCTCCACCCTCTGAGAAGCCCATTCTGGCCTGCAGTTCTCCTTCTGGTGGAGGCCACAGTCTCCAGTGTGAAGAACCCTTGAACCATGTGCTGCGAGCACTTTAAGAGGTTTGGATATGCAGGTTCCAGAGAGGTGCTGCAGGGTCCAGTCCCAGTTGTAGTCGTCATAGGTGCAGAATTCATTGTTACAGCCCATTAGTTTGTAGTAAACCTCCTTAGATATGGCCATGCCTATGTTGTGCTTTGTGGACATCCAACCAGTTGTCAGCACCTTGCTGGACAGTCTGCCAAACTCAGTGAGGCCATCATGGTTACCCAAAGCTAACATATCACAGTCTGGGCAACTGCTCTTTCTAAACTCTGCCATCATTTTGTAGAAATGGAAAAGGTCGGGTAAGATGTAGTTGTCCTCCTCCAGAAAAATTGCAAAGCCGTTGTATCCTTGCATTGCCTGCACTCGTTCCCAAACAAAGTGCAGTTTCCACCACCAGTGGTGTTTAGTTTGAGTGATAAAAGCCTCCCTGTAGTGCCCATAGGAGTCGGGATGTTCTGCATTGAGGCATCCCATTTTCAGGGCCTTGTCCTTGGATATGTCCCGAGGGCAGTCTCGAGGGTCCTGCCCAGGAAAGTCGTTGGGGTACAGCTGAGTGCTGAACGGGAAATAAATCTGCAGGACTTTGCAGAATGTGATCCCTTGCACAATGGCGTTAATTTCCTCAGTAATAAAGTCGTGGCTGAAGATGATGAGAAAGTTGTGAACCTCAGCAGCTCTCTCTAGAGACCTGATGAGCAGCCTGAGGTATTCTGGCCTGTTGTGAACCTGCACCACCAGCACCAGCTCGTGCTCTGCTGGAAACCTGTCTGCATTGTAAACACTCTGCCTGTAGTTGGCAGAGTACACAAACTCTGGCAGAGACCCAAAGCTGAACTTCATTTTATCAACAACAGCCCCCCCCGGATTTCCCGGGAAATCATCAGGTCCACGAGCATCGGCGGATCGTAGGAGCGCGCGCGCAGAGAAGAGCAGAGTCAGCACTAAGACACATACTGCTAAAAACACCAGCAGGTTCTTCCTGAGCAGCCGGAGCCTCATTTTCTCAGGCTTTAGACAACAGCCCCAGCTTCATCTCAAACTCGCCTGTCTCTCTGGTCACGTGGTTGTCTGAGTAACCGTCAAAGCTCTCTGACAGTCTGTCCCCTCCACCTCCACGCCGTGTCATTGGCGCCGCTCGGCTGCTCTCTCCACCTGTGGGGAAGCAGAGTCAAACTAATGCCCGAACACAAGCCTCCAAGTCAAACTCCAGCACTATCGGCGGATATCTCGGCTCGACTTACCCAGAGGAGGTGCTGCGTCCCTGCAGCTCAGACCAGGAAGAGGATGGGTGCTCTCCTGTGCAGCTCGGGTTCAACTCATTGACTGCTGACGTGTCCAATCCAGCCAACGAGAGAGCCGAGCGCTCCGCCTCACGGCTCTCTGCTCCACCTAAAGTTGTGTAACACGAGAAGGACTACGCTGACTCAATATGCGACCTGAGAGGAAAACTCAGTCTGTCTGAACAAGCAGCCGGGGACCGTACATCAGAAACATTAGTAAAGACAGATATATGTACAGTATGTCCCGACGTGGACCCGGGAGAGTTACCCTCAGCAAAAAGTACTTTATTCAAGTGTGCTACGAGTATCCTTATTTTTTACCAAAACTGAGGCAGTATACTTGAAGTTTACTTTTTATATACTGTATTTTATATACTTAAAAATAGTTTAGTGAAGTATACTTGGCTCATACTGAAAGTATAAAGAAAAGTCTAAGACTAAGTACATTAATACCAAGACTTAGTCATACTTAAATACTAAAACTTATACTTGCACTTTAGTATACTTTTCACTTCTATCTGCCACAAAGTACTGATATTGAGAACATCTAGATCCAGGTACAGAATGAGGTCAAGTCATTGAGCTTACATTTAATATATCAGAATAAAAATGTTTTTCTCTACACATATTTGCTTTGAGGCATTGCCCCTGTCATAAACTCACATGTTCAAGATCATACAGTGCTGGAGTTTAAAAGTTTATAGGAAATGGTATGTGTGCTCAATTTCACTCAGTTCTCAGGTGGAGGCACAGTTTTCTTCACACTTTTTCCTTCACCATTTTTGACGGAGAGGGACTTGATCTTGGAGAGAGTATTATATTTTTACATGCAGATGTGCACTTTTCTTTCATTGTTTCATCAAAGACGGGCTTGATTTCATAGAGGCTCTTTGTTTTTGGAATGCACATCTTTAATGATTTAAACAGCTGTTTGTAAATACACTGTATTTTAACTTACTTTCAACATTCTCTCTTGTGATTTTGTAAATACATTGCAGTCAGGACATACAGTATGAGTTAACTTTAAGAATACTTAAGTATATTCCAAGTATATAAATAGTATGCTGCAAGTAATATGCTAAGCAAACTTACAAGTATACTTAGAGTATATCAACAAATAAAATAGCTAAAAAATATATTCTTTAGTTTATAAAAGAATACCTAACGTATACTTCAATAAACCAGAATGTGGACTACAAGTATATAACTAGTACACTAGTGGTATATAGATAAGTGTACTTGCTGTGTATTTAAAAGTGTACTTCTGTAAACTTAAAATGACCTTATAAAGTATTATACTTAAAGTATATTTTAACAACTTAAAAATGTTCCAATTTAGTCCAAAGGAGTATTAAATTAGTATACTTTCTAGTGTACTACAAGTACATGGTCTGTAGTACACTTGCTATACTTACACTTATGCTCAAGCAAACTTAATAAAATTAACTTCAAGTATACTACTTTTTGCTAAGCGATGCCCCACTGCTGTAACACAGAGTTCATAAAATGTGAGGACAGGGTCAGTCCTCTCAAGAGTAGCCTGCCCTGGCCTCTCTGTAGACCAGGTTCAGGTCTGACCAGCTTCATTTGGACCCTTTCAGAGCTCTTGCTCAGAGAGAGAGGGCAATGGGGGTGCACACCTGAAACCAAAGACTGGAATAACAACCAGCTGCTGAGGGCAGAGTCCAGGAGAGTGCTCAGGTATTGTCCCTCAGAAAAATACTTTGATAACATTTTACTCTGGCAGACTAAGAGTAAAAGTATCACTCTATGAATCTGCTCGTTCAAAAAGTAATTAGAGTACACTTCACTGTGTCATCTATAACCACAGCAGGACTTTCTGAGTCCACTATCACCTCCTAACACTGGATTTTAGAATGAGTGCTTATCAACAATTAAACAAAACTACATTTACTGATGCCATTTTAGTTATTATTTATTCACCAGGGCATAGAGTTTATCTGAATGTACATTTGGCATGATGTTTATTTGGTCAAAATTGACACAAGTTAAATATAATAGTTTAGGGTCAAAATTGACCCTAAACTATGGAATGAAAGTAACAGTAATACCCTGATTGGCAGAACACACTTAAGCTGTTGTCCTGTTGACAAACACAGACAGGTTTACTCAGAGTACTCACTTTGAGTAAACAGCTAATAATACATGTGAACCCTTGCTGTCTGGATGATTAGGTAATAACAATAATTTATTACTAAGCTTGCCATTTAAAGAACCGAACTTTCAAAATAAATGTTGTATTGTTGTATTTAGATTTCTGTTTTAAAAAAAAAAAAACTTGTGACATTGTCCAAGCAATTAAAGTCACAAATGTCACGCCCCTGTCAAAAACAGATTATGAAGGTCGGCCCTTCATATGTGAATTGTCAAAGGAGTGTAAACACATAAAGAGGGGTGTTTCTCTGTGATGTTACGAGAACAACAGGATTTTATGCGATTTAAGAGAGGTATTCAAAAATGTGGTGGTGATTGGAAAATGCTTAACATGCTTTGTGAAATAGTTCACTTGTGTTCAGAGCTGATATTTTATCTACTTCAATGCTTGATGTAATCATTTGAAACATCAGCACCTCTTTTCAGAACTTGATATTAATTTTTATTGATTTGCCTTTTTTCACTTGGTTTGAAAACATTTTTGATTTGGTAGGAAATAATTAAAAACACCCAATTTTGTAACTAAAACAACTGATTTACAGTGTTAACATGTTGAATATATGTAGTCCTGGTATTTTCTTGTATAACTTAGTTATGTTAACATTGAAATATATACCAACATTTATTTTTATATTGGAATAAATATTAACATACATTATCACAAAAGGCAATGTCTTCAAAGACGAAATCCCACAAGGCCATGGGGGACTCGGACTGGATGTCCCGTCTGAGGAGGTTTGCCAGTGTTGTAGTACAGTAAGTTTACCAATGGGTGGCACTGTGTTCCTACTTGTCAGCTGTGATGTTGTTCCCTGCATTTTTTATAAAATAAAGCTGGGTTAAATAAGTAACAGGTTATGGGCCCAGATCGACGCTGAAGAGGTTGTCTTTACACAGAGCTTTGTGTAAGATAAACAGTGTAGTGGGATTTTTCACTACGGATAAGAAGCTGTTTATTGAACTGGGCAACGTGGAAGTTTCAGATGGAGCATGTAGCACCCTATAATGTAATAATTTCCTGAAAATGTAATAATGCCTGAAAATGTAATAAAATTTGCACTTAACTCAATCAACAATGTAATAAAACCCAATAATGTAATAATTTTACCAATAATGTAATAAAATATCCTGACTGATATTATAATAAAATTTTAACCGATAATGTAATATCTTATTACATTATTGGGGATTTATTACATTTTCAGGTGGGTCTTTTTTTTTCTAAACTGATAATGTAAAACTTGACAGATAATGTAATACACAGTTCTATAGGAATATTAGCAATACCCCGGTTGTGTGCAGCCATGTAAACACCAAAAAACCTTTTGAAAACCGGAATATGCTTGTATTTTCGGTTTTTTAAGTCCCGAATATTACCCCTGGGTTACACCTTTTCTAACCCGAATATTTGGTCATGTATACGCCGATCGGGATATCCCCATCAAATGGAACATTAAGTTGTGTTCCGCACATGTTCTTTCGCAAGGAATCTTGGTCTTTTGAGTACAGGAAGTACTTGTTTTAACATGGCACAGCTCCGGCTTGATTTACTAATTCTTCACGTTCTCGTCTTCCATTAATGAAGAAACTGACAAAGAACAGTGTCAAGTACTGGTGGTGGGTCAGTACCAGCACCAAAGCACAAACGAAGCTGACTGTTAGCTGCTCCGGGCCGTTCATTATCCACCATGCTGCTGCTGTTGTTCTCGTTGCTATTGGATACAGGAAGAAGAAGCGTAAATGACGCACATTGCGTCATAACGTTCTCTGTGCGTAGCTGTTTTGTTCGGGATACTATGCATAGAGGGATAACCCTGTTTGCTCAAACATGTAAACCGGGGTGTTGGAGCCATTTTAACGAGCAGCCACTAGTGGTGCTGTGAACAGGCCACATCTTATTTAAAAGGCCACAATAATTGTAACAGGTGTGGCGCATACGGGGACCTATTGTTTTTGACCGTGGCGTGGCGTGGCGTGGCGTGGCATGAATTAAATGGATTGTGAACCGATCGCTCTTTTTGTTGAACTCGAAATGGTAAATAAACGAACTGATTATTATAACGCATAACGAGCGAGGTGTGGATTTTTACTTTTACGTTTGAACATCAAGAATTTGGATTTATTGGACATTATCTTGTCATGACAGAGTAGCCGACTAGAGCACATCAGCTAAGTTAAACCACGCGTTCTTTAAAGGAACTCAAGTGTGCGTCAACAATAGTCAAAAACAATCCTCTGGTTGAGACGATGGAGACGAATATGTGAACTGTGGATCTCGATCAGCCGTTTTCTGACGCTGAGATTTAACACAGCCACGGCGCAGCGGGTGGCCGTGTGCTCATGGAGAGAGGAGACTCTGAGCCGAGCGGCAGCCACAGCGCGGGGCACCGGAGGACGGGGCCGGACGGCGGCGGCAGTGCGGGCACCGTAGATCGGGGCCAGGCAGTGGACCACCCATTGGTGAGGCGTGGATGTCTGGTCAAGGCGCAGCAGGCGGCGGTGTGCGGGCGGAGATTGGAAACCCACGCGCAGCGGCGGCGCGGCTGTGATGACCGGAAAAGTTCGTTTGGATCAGACCAAGTAAAGGAGGTACACAGTAGCGGTGCTACTACACACAAACACATGGCCATTAAATGAAAGTGTGCACACTAATAAAAAACAAACAAACTAACAAACAAACAAAAAAGACAACAAACAACGCATTGAGTCACAAATTAAAGTTGTTTCAAGTTTACGTCATCAAGACTTCAAAGGAAGAAGATACATTATTTTTATGAACATTATTTATGTTGTGTGAACTTGTGAATACTTTTGAATGAAAAACGTGTGTGGTAAACAAATGGTTCAAAATGTCAAAGGGTAAAGATGGTTCAGATGTTGAAACTGATAATCAATGTGATGATGTTTTGTGTGAAAAGGTGGTTGATGAATCTCAGACAGTTGGTCAGGCAGCGCCCTCTGCCACAAAAAGAAAGGTTAAACTTACATCAAAAGCACTTCTTTGTAAAATTGGAGATCTTGAAAAATCACGAAAATCTCAACTGAATAAAGCTACCGAGTTAAAAAGGACAATTCAAGGGTTGTTGTTTAAACATGGGTATGAAACTGAAATAGAAAGCAACTTTGCCAAATACCAAATACTGCTTAAAAATGCAAAAGATGCGCATGATGCTCTCCTCAAACTGTTACCTGCAGAAGAAGCAGAAAAACATCATATATGGTTTAAAGCAAAACTTCTTGGTATGGATGAAATCTCGCAAAGTGTAACAAAATATTTGGAAAGTGCACATGAAGGAGCTTTAACAATCACTGAGGATAAAATAACACCAATGGACAGTGTGTCAAATGTTGGATCAATAACAACTTGCTCAACTAAAAGTAACAGCAGAGCAGGATCCAGGAGATCAAGTGGATCCAACAAGTCCTCAATAACGATGGCACGGGCACAAGCTGAAGCCAAGAGAGCAGCGCTGCTGGCACGCGCAGATTCGTTAAGAAAAAGGCATCAGCTGGAGACACAGGCAGAGTCACTGCGCAAAAGGATGGAGGAAATGGACCTTGAGGCTGAGATTGAAGCTGCTGGTGCAGAAGTGTCAGTGTTGCAGACATTTTCAGCAGAGCAAGATGGAATGGAGTCTTATGTTGAGACAAGGGTCAAGGAGATGACAGAAACCAAAACATTACATGCAGCTGTGTCAAGAGAGGAAATAAATGGAAATGAGGATGAAAATGTCCATGCAACTGATAACAGCATACTTCAAATTTTGCAGAGGCAAAATCAAATATCTGAACTACTACTGCAACAACAAAAGTCAAGTCAACTCCCACCAAGAGAAATACCAATCTTTGAAGGTGATCCTTTAAAATTTAAGTTGTTTATGCAAGCCTTTAAACACTGTGTTGAGGATAAAAGTACATCTAAAGGGGACTGCATGTACTATCTGGAGAGGTACACTAGAGGGCGCCCAAGAGACCTTGTGCAAAGTTGTTTGCACATGAGTGCAGACAGAGGCTTTGAAACAGCAAAAGCCCTCCTACAGGAGCATTTTGGTAATGCAACAAGAATTACTGCAGCTTACATGGAGAAAGTCCTCAGCTGGCCTGCTGTTAAAGTGGAGAATGTTTCAACACTTCAAGATTATGCTTTATTTCTGCGTGGCTGCAATAATGCAATGTCTGATCTGTATGACATGAGAGAACTGGATATGTCCACAAATCTAAAAATCATCATTTCAAAGCTTCCTTTTAAATTGAGAGAACGGTTTAGGAGCACTGCATATGAAATACGAGTCATGCAAAACCGCACACCAAACTTTGCAGATGTTGTGCAGTTTGTGGAACGTCAGGTCAAGCTTTTGTCTGATCCTATTTTTGGGGATATCCAAGTTACAGAAAGGGGGATGCATATCAGAAAGGATGTGTATCCATTAAAACAATCAACAAACCCAAAACTGAAAAAAGAGAACTTTGCAACAGATGTCTGTACAATAAACAAATACAAGGAAGCCACAGCCAAAGAGCCCAAATCAGACGGCACAAGGAATTGTTTATTCTGTTTGCAGAATCATACTTTGGAATATTGTCAACGTTTTGCCAAGATTACACATCGTGACAAAATATCTTTCTTAAAGGAAAAAGGAACATGTTTTAGATGTCTCAATACTGGACATTTGAGCAAAAATTGTAATCAGCGTTCAATCTGCAGAACATGCAAGCAAAACCATCCAACACCTCTACATATCCACAGAAAAAAGGTTGATAAAGCAGTTAACACTAATGGTGTGCACTTCAGTGAACAACAGTCAACCGTTAACAATACACTTGTGTCAAGTCAAGCTATTGAAGGCCAAACTGGGGCCGGTGGAATTCTTCAGATCCTTCCTGTGCAAGTAAAAGCAAAAAAAGGCAACAAAGTCATTCAGACTTATGCGTTTCTGGACAATGGATCAACATCCACTTTCTGCACTGAATCTTTAATGAGAAGGCTGAACCTGACAGGAAAAAGAACACAAATATGCTTGTTAACTATGAGCCCAAAAACAAAGGTATCAACATATATCGTAAACAATCTAGAAGTTTGTGGTCTTAATGGAGAAAGATATTACAGTCTTCCTGATGTTTACACACAAAAAAACATGCCAGTTGGAACAACAAACATTGTCACGAAAGAAACTCTGAAAAAATGGCCTTACCTTGACAACATCGACATCCCTGAGATCCATGCAGAAGTAGAGTTATTGATTGGTACCAATGCAGCAAAGTTGCTGGAGCCGTGGGAAGTGGTGAATAGCCAAGATGATGGACCCTTCGCTGTAAAAACCCTACTGGGGTGGGTTGTGAGTGGATCATGTGAGGAGTGGAAAACCAAGCATGTGGATGAGAACTGCCATTTTGCTGCTGTGAATAGAGTGTCTGTGGAGCGTTTGGAAATGCTACTGGAAAAGCAGTATGAACACGATTTTAATGAAAAAGTTGCTGAAGACAAAACAGAAATGTCAAGGGAAGAAGCAAAGTTCATGGAAATCATGGAGCAGTCAGTCAAGTTCCAAGATGAACACTACAGTGTAAAGCTGCCCTTCAAGTCAGATGAAGTGACAATGTCAAATAATCGTTGTGTTGCTCAACAGCGCCTCACTGGACTGAGGAAGAGATTAGAAAGAGACAAAGAATTCCATCGTGAATATACAGACTTCATGTCGGATGTGATCAACAATGGTTATGCTGAGAGGGTGCCAGAGAATGAATTACGGTGTGGGGAAGACAATGTGTGTGACATCCCTCATCATGGTGTTTATCACCCACGCAAGGGCAAGCTGCGTGTTGTATTTGATTGTGGAGCCAAGTATGAGGGAACCTCCCTTAATGAGCAGCTGCTGCAGGGCCCGAACCTCACAAGTTCTTTAATTGGAGTGCTCCTGAGGTTCAGACAAGAACCTGTCGCCTTCATGTCTGATATAAAGTGCATGTTTTATCAGGTCAGAGTGGCAGAAGAGGATCGAGATTTTCTCAGGTTCTTGTGGTGGCCCAATGGAGACCTGACACAGGAAGTCACAGAGTACAGGATGACTGTGCACTTATTTGGAGCAGTGTCATCTCCAAGCTGTGCCTGCTATGCATTAAGAAGAACTGCAGATGATCATCAGAACAGCTTTGCAGAGGAGGTCCTTGACACTGTGCGCAGAAACTTTTATGTAGATGATTGCCTAAAAAGCACACCATCTGTAAAAAAGGCAGTACATATTGTCACTGACCTGGTGGACCTTTGTCAACAGGGAGGCTTTTATCTAAAAGAGTGGACCAGCAACTGCAGAGACATCCTCCACAAAATACCTGAGAAGGACCAGTCAAAAAATGTGAGCAACCTCAGTCTTGACAGGGACAGACTGCCGATGGCAAGAGCCTTGGGGCTCCAATGGTGCATGGAAAATGACATTTTTAATTTCCACTTGACCTGCCAAGAGAGAATGCACACACGACGAGGTATTTTATCGGTCGTAAGCTCAGTGTATGATCCTATAGGATATCTCTCAGTAATTACTCTACCAGCAAAGCACATTCTACAGGAGTTGTGCAGACAGAACTACGACTGGGATGAGGAGATTCCAGCAAACCTGAAACAACAATGGATTAATTGGTTGACTGATCTGAAAGAGCTATCAAAGTTCCAAGTGAATAGATGCTTAAAACCACATAGCTTTGGACCATCGACACATGCTGAGCTTCACCACTTTGCAGATGCCAGTGAGGTAGGATATGGCACAGTAACTTACCTTAGGCTACAAAACATACAGGGTGATGTGCATGTCTGTTTCCTTCTTGCAAAAGCCAGAGTGGCACCACTCAAGCCTGTGACGATTCCTCGGTTGGAGCTGACTGCTGCTGTCTTGGCTGTCCGGATAGATAAGATGGTGAAAGCAGAGTTGCAGCTTGACTTACAGGACTCATGTTTCTGGACTGATAGCAGCACAGTGTTAAAGTACATCAACAACGAAAACAAAAGATTTCGGACGTTTGTAGCTAACAGAATAGCTGTGATCAGAGAGGCATCAGACACTACACAGTGGCACTACATCAACACATCCCAAAACCCTGCAGATGATGCATCAAGAGGCATGACGGTTCAAAAGCTATTGAATAGCAAAACATGGCTAAGTGGTCCAGAATTCCTGTGGACAACAAAAGAATCATGGATGAACTGTAAAATAGAGACAACAGTTGCTGAGGATGATCCTGAGGTAAAAAAGGAGATCTCCATAAATACAATAACTGTGCAAAACAACTGTGCAATCAGTCAGCTCATCACATATCATGCAGATTGGAAAAGGCTGAAAGTCTCAATTGCATGGATACTCAAAGTGAAAACAGCTTTATTGGAGCGGTGTCGAAAAAGGAAACAACTTCTATTGGATGATTCTACAGGCCTGAATCATATTAATCAGGAGATACTGAGTGTGAGCCCCTCAGTAAGACAAAAGTTGTCGACTGATGATCTGTCTGCAGCAGAGGCTGCAATCATCCAATTCTGTCAAAGGGAAAGACTGAACAGTGAAATTGATGCTCTGTTGGCTGGAACTTCTGTAAAGAGAAGTAGCCCCATTTACAAACTGAACCCTGTTCTTGAGGATGGACTGCTTAGGGTAGGCGGGAGGCTGTCCAGGACTGCAATGCCAGAAGAGAAAAAGCATCCCATAATTTTGTTGAAGGATCAACATATTGCCCTGTTAATCCTTAAACACATTCATGAACAAACTGGACACAGCGGGAGAAATTACATGCTCTCAAAGTTAAGAGAAAGGTATTGGATCATACATGCTAACGCAGCTGCACGAAAAATCCTGTCGAGTTGCACCTTTTGCAGACGTCACAAAGGAAAATTGTGTGATCAAAAGATGGCTGACCTGCCCAAAGAAAGAATAACTCCAGACTTGCCCCCGTTTACCAATGTGGGAGTGGATTACTTTGGACCAATTGAAATAAAACAAGGACGTTCCCATGTAAAAAGATATGGTGTAATATTCACATGCATGGCCAGCAGAGCTATTCATTTGGAAGTTGCACATTCTTTGGACACCGATTCATGCATCAGCGTTGTACGGCGATTCATTTGTCGGAGAGGACCTGTATCTCATTTCCGCTCTGATAACGGCACCAACTTTATTGGAGCAGAAAAAGAACTGAAAAGAACAATGGCAAAGATCAGTAACGAATCAATTGAAAAGGCTTTATTACATGACAACATCAAATGGACTTTCAACCCACCTTCAGCTTCACATCATGGCGGCGCGTGGGAAAGTATGATCCGGTTGGTCAGAAAGGTGCTAGTATCAGTTCTACATCAACAGACCCTGACTGATGAAGCCTTATTAACAGTAATGTGTGAAGCAGAGGCAATCTTAAATGATAGACCGATCACAAAGGTGTCTGAGGACCCAAACGACCTTGAGCCTTTAACACCAAACCATCTACTCACACTAAAGAGGAATCCAATTCTCCCTCCCGGCATATTTGATCAGAACGACCTATATGCAAGGTGAAGATGGAAACAGGCTCAGTATATCTCAGATTGTTAAAAAAAAAAAAGGGAAGCTGGTATTGCTTATTTTTTGTAAAGACAAAGTATGTAAAGAATGATTATTTTGGCTCCATTAATGATTTATTTGTGATAATTGTTATGTCTGTATGGCCATAAACAATTAGGGGCCGGTTGTGTTGGAGCCATTTTAACCAGCAGCCACTAGTGGTGCTGTGAACAGGTCACATCTTATTTAAAAGGCCACAGTAATTGTAACAGGTGTGGCGCATACGGGGACCTATTGTTTTTGACCGTGGCGTGGCGTGGCGTGGCGTGGCGTGGCATGAATTAAATGGATTGTGAACCGATCGCTCTTTTGTTGAACTCGAAATGGTAAATAAATGAACTGATTATTATAACGCATAACGAGCGAGGTGTGGATTTTTACTTTTACGTTTGAACATCAACAATTTGGATTTATTGGACATTATCTTGTCATGACAGAGTAGCCGACTAGAGCACGTCAGCTAAGTTAAACCACGCGTTCTTTAAAGGAACTCAAGTGTGCGTCAACACGGGGTATTCCGAATGTTTCAGAAACCGGAATATTGATCTTAACCTGAATATTGACTGCATATAAACGTAGCCAATGTTATAGACACTGCATTTGAAACAAGAGAATGACTGTTGCTTCCCTAAACATACCACTTCTCTCCACAGTTTTCCAAAAAATCACTACCTCATGAAAACAACCACAAACCAACAAAACAAGTTTAAGTAACACTTCATTTGAAGAGGGTATACACAAGTATTTATAACACCCACACATTAAATGACATTTGACATAAATATAGGCCTATAAATCCACTCATAAATGGTTATTATATCACTTCAATGTCAAATTGACATCATCCTGGCCACTAGATGGCCTGCAAGGGAGAACTCGATCAGGTTCTCTTTCAGTGGTGGCTGGCCAATAAAGACATTTCTCCCTGTATGTGACCACTTGCTAAGTGAGTATGCAATGTCTCAGCATCAATACCTTCAGATTTCTCATACCAGAAAAAGGTTGATAATGGTTGGGTAATGGTAGGCTTTAGACAATTTTTGGCTACATGCTAGTTCTTGATGCTAACTTATTGACACTTTGGCCAAGGCTTAGCTACTTCTTTAGATAGCTTAAGACAGGGGTTCCCAACCCTTTCATCACCGTGGACTTTTCACAGGTGAGCAATTTTACCACGGGACACAAGTTTTATTAACAGTTTTATTTTTCAAGCATTATTAACTTTTGAACTTCTTAATGGTTAGTTATGGAGATTAGGACAAATGGTGACCAGTGTTGCTGGGGGTCTGCCCCCTCTAAGTTTGCTTATATATATATATATATATATGTATGTGTGTATATAATAAATGTATGTGTGTGTATATATATATATATATATATATATATATATATATATATATATAAATATATATATATATATATATATATATATATATATATATATATATATATATATATATATATATGTATGTATGTATGTGTATATATATATATATATATATATATATATATATATGTATGTATATGTATATATATATATATATATATATATATATATATATATATATATATATATATGTATGTATGTATATAATAGTATACCATTATCAACCTTTTTCTGGTATGACAGAAATCTGAAGGTATTGATGCCGAGACATTGCATACTCACTTAGCAAGTGGTCACATAAAGGGAGAAATGTCTTTATTGGCCAGCCACCACTGAAAGAGACCCTGATCGAGTTCTCCCTTGCAGGCCATCTAGTGGCCAGGATGATGTCAATTTGACATTGAAGTGATATAATAACCATTTATGAGTGGATATATTGGCCTATATTTATGTCAAATGTCATTTAATGCGTGGGTGTTATAAATTCTTGTGTATACCCTCTTCAAATGAAGTGTTACTTAAACTTGTTTTGTTGGTTTGTGGTTGTTTTCACGAGGTAGTGATTTTTTGGAAAACTGTGGAGAGAAGTGGTATGTTTAGGGAAGCAACAGTCATTCTCTTGTTTCAAATGCAGTGTCTATAACATTGGCTACGTTTATATGCAGTCAATATTCAGGTTAAGATCAATATTCCGGTTTCTGAAACATTCGGAATAACCCTGAGCAAACAGGGTTATTCCTCTATGCATAGTATCCCGAACAAAACAGCAACGCACAGAGAATGTTATGACGTAATGCGCGTCATTTACGCTTCTTCTTCCTGTATCCAATAGCAACGAGAACAACAGCAGCAGCATGATGGATAATGAACGGCCCGGAGCAGCTAACAGTCGGCTTCGTTGGTGCTTTGGTGCTGATACTGACCCACCGCCAGCACTTGACACTGTTCTTTGTCAGTTTCTTCATTAATGGAAGACGAGAACGTGAAGAATTAGTAAATCAAGCCGGAGCTGTGCCATGTTAAAACAAGTACTTCCTGTACTCAAAAGACCAAGATTCCTTGCGAAAAGAACACGTGCGGAACACAACTTAATGTTCCATTTGATGGGGATATCCTGATTGGTGTATACATGACCAAATATTTGGGTTAGAAAAGGTGTAATAGGGGTAATATTCGGGGTTTAAAAAAACGGAATACGAGCATATTCCGGTTTTCAAAAGGTTTTTGGTGTTTACATGGCTGCACACAACCGGGTTATTGCTAATATTCCTATAGAACTGTATATTACATTATCTGTCAAGTTTTACATTATTAGCTTAGAAAAAAAAAGACCCACCTGAAAATGTTATAAATCCCCAGTAATGTAATAAGGTATTACATTATCGGTTAAAACGTTATTACAATATCAGTCAGGATATTTTATTACATTATTGCTGAAATTATTACATTATTGGGTTTTATTACATTGTTGATTGAGTTAAGTGCAAATTTTATTACATTTTCAGGCGTTATTACATTTTCAGGAAATTATTACATTTTAGGGTGCTACATGCACTCGCTAAAGGCTAAAGGACTATGGGGTATGCTAACGGACACTGACACGCTAGCCGCAGATGCTAACACACAAGCTGAGTTCAACAAACGGAGAGAAAAGGTGGTATAAGGGAAATTAAAAAATCAATGTTAACCCTGCTCTCAGGTTAAGAAACAGAGCCTTTGTCTTCCTGTTCACATGTAAGTACCTGATTAAATCACTGACCAGCGACAGAGCTGTCTTTCTGTCCACATGTGAGTATCTGATCAAATCATTAATAGAAGCAACTGAGCCCTTTGTCTCATGATCCACATGTCAGGGCAGGGTAAAGGTAAAAGCCTGTAACACATCACTGCTTGTCGTACTGTATAAAAAGCCTGTGTCATTCTGAAATAAACTGAGAGAGCTGACAGAGCCACGCACTGGTTTGCCGTCTCGTCCTTCTCTCCCTTTGATCAAAGAACGTAAGCTGGGCCTACAACACATACATGGGCAAGGCCCACACTAGATTTAGACTAGGCCTAACAATGTATTATTGCAAAAGGCATTCTTCATGCTGAATGTAAGTACACCCCAGTTGTACCTGATAACAAGCTGCCAGACTCCCAAAGAAGCGTGGACTACACTGAAAGGCCATTTTGAGAGAGATGCATTGGCAAATAAACTGTTCCGGAAGAAAAAATATTTCAGATGTGAAATGAAGGAAGGTGATGGTCTAACTGAACATTTGAAACAAATGAAGGAGCTGACTGATCAGCTATGAGCAATAGGAGCTATCATTGAAGAAGAAGACCAAATTGTAACACTTTTGGGTAGTTTGCCACCAAGTTATGCTACCATTGTCACTGCACTAGAAACAAAGATTGACAATCTGACACTGCAGTTTATTCAGCAAGCATTCATAAATGAAGAGCAAAAGTGGGTGAATGCTAATGAAAGCTACAGTGTTGCTACGTCAGGTGGTGCATCAGCCATGTCATCACAACTTCGGGGAAGTCAGCAGGACAACTCTAGGACAGTGGGAGCAGAAAGACCAAACACGTGGCAGTGTTACAAATGTGGGAAAGAAGGTCATATTAAATGTGACTGTCCAAGCTTGAAAAGTAAAGCTAAAGAAAACCCACAAGGCTAAAAGCACGAAGTGTGACGATGGAGAAAATGAAAGTGCTTTTGTCACCAAAGAGGCAAACCCAACTGACAGACCACAACAGTTTGAATAGTTGATTGATTTGGGAGCATCAAAGCACATGACGTGATAAAGAAATCCTTCAAGAATACCAGCAATTCAGTAAAGCACAGTCTGTGAAACTCGGTGATGGCTGGGTGGTTGACGCTCTAGGAATAGGAAATATTAACATGAAAATGACTTTCAAAATAAGTGATGTAAAAAATGTCACAATGTATGATGTGCTGTATGTTCCAAAATTGTCTGGGAATCTATTCTCAGTGGGAGCAGCTACCAAGAAAGGAAATACAGTGCAGTTCAGGAAGTCTCACTGCTACATACGTGGAAAGAATGGAACTCTTCGAGGAATGGGAACACAAAGAGCTGATGGATTATATCAGCTGGATGTTGAAAGAAGTTTACCTAGCTGTCATAAGCATCAGTAGCAGCCAGCTTATGGCACCAGCTCCTGGGTCACACTACCAAGCTAAAAGATCTGATGAATGGAGTGGACCTCTCTACAGAAACAGAGGTTCCTTTCTGTGAGTATCCCTCGTTGCCAAGGGCTACTCACAGTCGTATGGTGCTGACTATGATGAAACCTTTTCACCAGTGGTACGATTCAGCTCTATTCGTACATTACTGTCCTTTGCTGTTCAAAACAACCTACATGTTCACCAGATGGATGTTGTAACTGCATTCCTTAATGGACACCTGGAAGAGGAAATATACATGGAGCAACCAGAGGGCTACATCAAACCAGGACAGGAGCATCTGGTATGCAAACTGAAAAGGTCAATCTATGGACTGAAGCAGTCTCCTCGCTGTTGGAGCAAGGCTTTCACAGAGTTCATGATGGAACTTAAATTCAAACAGAGCACGTCAGACCCCTGCGTGTTTGTCAGATCAAGACAAGAGCTTGAGATACTTGCAGTTTATGTGGATGATTTGATTCTGATTACAGAGTCAACTGAGAGCATGAACGAGCTCAAAGCGGCTCTCAAGGAGCGCTACAAGATGAAAGACATGGGAGAGCTGTCCTACATCCTGGGCATCTCTGTGATCCAACACAAAGAAAAGAACTGTGTCTTTCTACACCAGAAGCATTACATTGAAGCCATACTTAAGAAATATGGAATGGATAATGCAAATCCTGTAGCAACTCCTGCAGATGCCAACGTCAAACTGAGGAAGAGTGATGGTGTCAAGCCAGTGCATCAGCATACCTATCAGTCAATGGTTGGAAGTCTGCTGTATGCTGCAATGGCCACAAGACCAGACATAGCTCAAGCTGTGAGTGCTGTGTCAAAGTTCAACGCAAATCCGGACACTTCACATCTGACTGCTGTGAAGAGAATATTTAAATACTTGAAGGGGACAGTGAACCACGCTCTCAAGTATGAGCGGTCAGATTCTGGAGCTTCGACCGGATTCTCAGATGCTGACTGGGCTGGTGATCAGGATGACCACCGCTCGACAACAGGCAACATGTTTCTATTGAGTGGAGGAACAGTGAGCGGGCTCAGCAAGAAACAGTCAACAGTTGCACTTTCAACAGCAGGAGCCGAGTACGTCGCACTCAGTCAAGCTGCTCAAGAAGGTATCTGGCTGAGACGACTACTGAGTGATCTTGGAGTGGAGTCTATGTCCACAGTGATCCTGGAAGACAACCAAGGAGCCATCGCAATTGCGAAGAATCCTGTGGATCACTCCAGAACCAAACACTTAGACATTCGCTACCACTACATCCGTGAATGTGTGCAGAATGGACAAATAGAACTGCAGTATTGTCCAACTAATGACATGAAAGCGGATATCTTTACCAAACCACTAGCTAGACAGAGATTTGAACATCTCAGGGGAGAGATCGGACTTTTTCCTGTGTAAAGGGATTGTTTGTGCTTGACAGGTAAACGCCGAACGCTGCCTGGTCAAACAAAATCTGAAAACATGTGAAAAAGAGTTCCTGTAAAAATCAATGTAAACAAAAAAAAGGAAGCTCCAGAAGGTGATTGTGAATGTAAATATGTTTAAAGATAAATCTGAAGAGTTTAAATGGAAATGACAAGATTTTTTGAGGAAGGAAGTTAAAGCCTTTTGATGTCCTTTAAAGATTTATTTTCTTGTCATTTTGTGAAGGAGAGCAAGGCTCTGCATTATTATTTAAAGGTTCTAATTACCATTGTAAAATTAAGTGGGAGTGTTGTAGTACAGTAATTTTACCAATGGGTGGCACTGTGTTCCTGCTTGTCAGTTGTGACGTTGTTCCCTGCATTTTTTTTTTTTTAATAAAGCTGGGTTAAATCAGTAACAGCCAGCACAGGGGCCTGGCCTGCAGGTGAAGGTAACAAGCCAGCTCCCAGGTAGAAAAAGTGGCACGAGCTGCATAAATAGGTATGCGTTTTAGGGCTGTTTCTGTTTTATTGCAGTGTCTCATGATGCATTTTACACACACTAACTTTTTATAATTACATGAGGGGGTACAATGTTAGGGTGCAGTAATATGTAATGGGAAAATGCCCTAAAACGTTGTTACTGTTTCAATGATTTTATTCAGTGCTCAATTATTATTTTTAGATTGAAAAATGTCCAATGCAGCATCATGGACAACAGTCTTTGTTTGGGCAAGAGAGGAAGTGCCTTTGTGGTTTTCACTCACAGAAGGTAAGTTTAGATCAATAAGTTATTATTTATGTTAAAGTCACAAAGGCAAATTTGAAAGTAGGTAAAAACAAACAGTAACAAAGGGGGGGAATAGTATAAAAAAACACATTAAATAAAATACCTGGTAAACATGGGGTATATAGAGAGTTAAGTGTCAATACAATGCAGTAAAGATATTAATGTGAAGTAAATGCTTTATGCAACTCAAGTGACATGATATTGACAGAAGCAGTTTTGCAAACAGCACTGTAACTGTAGACCATTCAAATATGACACAGAACTGATAATAACAGCATGATATATGAGGCAGAATATTGTAAAAAAGTGAAAAATGAGAAGAGGTAAAGATATAAAGAGATATTACAGTATGACAGGGCAATGTGCTATTGAAGAATGAAAGTTCAAGTTCAACTGTAAGCCCAAATTAGTTGAATCTACTCAAAAATAAATAAATAAATAAAAATAGAGGGAAGTGGTTGCCTGAAAATAGTTAAGTAATGTAAACAATGAAAACTTAAGTGAATTAAACTTAAATGCATAAAGTTCTGGAATTGATATTTGAAGTACAATAAACTTTAATGTCAAGCTGATTTAACTTAAAATCTTCAGTAATATCAATTGGTGTGCCTAATTAATTGTACTTAGCATTTTAGATGGGTCAATTTCATATTTATATTTTTAAATATGTCAACTACAAAACTGGGGGGGTGGTGGACAAAGCCCAAACATGTATTTCAATGCCATATAAAACTCTATATAGAATGGAGGCTAAAAGTTTGCCACAAATTTTCCTAATAAACTTTTCGCATGAAGCATAAAAGTTTAGTAGAACAGAGCTGCTGTTCTTTGAACAAGTGCACTCACCCTGAAGAATGTAGACAGTCAAAAACTCACAATTAAAACAAACATACAGTTTAACAAGGATGAACTCGTGTCTGCTGAACACTGTTATCAGATAAAATGGTAATCATGAGATTTAGATTTGTTTTCTCAGCAATGTATGACTATTTTCTCAGAAAATTGACATTTTTTCTTGTAAATGACATTTTCTCTCAAGTTAATTTTTTTTCCCTCATAGATCTCTGTTTTTGTTCTTTTGTAAATTTGTCTTCTGAGTAAATTTTGTATTTTCTGTTTTTTTTTTAATTTCCTGCATAAATGGAGTTGGGTTTTGGAAAGACAAAAATGCAATATCCTCTCAGATGATAAAAGTCACATTTATCAGTAGTAGGCTGATGACATGTGCACTTATTGGTACTTCAGCATAGGAACATCAATACCTGTTAACATCAACATCAATACCTTGAACAAAGACGGGAGCTCCCCTTCTGACGCTACTGCTAACTAACTTACAGGGTAAAAACAGCGTGAACATGCAACATTAAAGCCAAAATTCTTACTATATGGAGCAGTAGCAAACTTTTCAGAACCTTGTTTCACACTGCAAGCTGATTTTTCAAAGTCTGTATTTTGGAAGCCAGCTCTCCTCGACCCAGGTTTAACATCACCTGCTGAACGAAGCTGAAGGTGTGTTTCATGCACTTTGGGTACTGCAGGTGTAGGGCAGAATGAGTCCGAACAGGACACAGAAAGCTTGAGGCAGGTCGGCTGGTTCATGCATCACCACATTGCTCTCCAAGACAATTGCCACACTGGACGGGTTGAGCTGAGGATTTTCTTCATCGACACAGAGGATTCCCAGTTGAGTTTGGCTGTACCCAACCTTGTTGGTCACATCCCAACAGAGAATTGGTAGATAATTCTGTGTTGCCCATCAAAAAGTACCTTTCACTATTTATAATGAAAAGCATCCTACATTAGAAACTACAGCAAAAGTAATTAAAAAAAGAACAATATTGGCCTTAACTTGGCTTAACTGGCTTAGCTGCCATAACTGGATCCACACATTTTAAGTACACTGCTCACAAAAATGTAAGAACTACTTTAAGCACAACACTACTGGAGAATGGCACATCCATACCTGCAGTGGCCAGAGGGTTTGCTGTATCTCCAAAGAGTGTGGAGGAGATACCGGGAGGCTATGGAGCTAAATCCAGGCCAAAGTGTTGTAATTTGGTAGTTAAAAAAAAGATTGAAAAAATAAAATTTGAAACTGAAATTTCAGTGTTTGTTCTTGCATTTGTTTTAATAATCTAAAACATTAAATTTTAGATTTAAGTTTTAAAAAAAAGTGTAAGAGATCTTTTTTTTGAGTTTGAATATACTTTAGATTCAATTCTGTAATTATTTTAATAAAATATTTTATTTTCATTTTTTACTCTGAAATATACAGTGCCATGAAAAAGTATTTGCCTCCTTCCTGATTTCTTACTTTTTTGCATATTTGTCACACTTACATGTTTCAGATCATCACACAAATTTTAGTATTGGACAAAGATAACCTGATTAAATACAAAATGCAGTTTTTAAATGATGATTTTATTTATTAAGGGAAAAAAGCTCTCTTTCGAGCATGAACTGCCCGTTTAAGATCACACCACAGCATCTCAATTGGATTTAAGTCCAGACTTTGGCTCGGCCACTCCAAAACCTTAATTTTATTTTTTTTAAGCCATTTAGAGGCGGACTTGCTAGTGTGTTTCGGGTCGTTGTCCTGTTGCATATCCTAAGTGAGCTTGAGCTTCAGGTCACAAACTGATGGCTGAATGTTCTCCTTCAGGATTTTCTGGTAGACAACAGAATTCATGGTTTCATCAATCACAGCAAGTCGTCCAGGTCCTGAAGCAGCAAAGCAGCCCCAGACCATCACACTACCACCACCATGTCTGACTGTTGCTATGACGTTCTTTTTATCAAATGCTGTGTTGTTTTTACTCCAGATGTAACGGGACGCACACCTTCAAAAAGCTGAACTTTTGTCTCATCAGTCCACAGAATATTTTTCCAAAAGTCTTGGGGATCATCAAGATGTTTTTTGGCAAATGTGAGACGAGCCTTTCTGTTCTTTTTGGTCAGTAGTGGTTTTGGCCTTGGAGCTCTCCCATGATGCCATTTTTGCTCAGTCTCTTTCTTATTGTTGAGTCATGAACTCTGACCTTAACTGAGGCAGGTGAGGCCTGCAGTTCTTTAGATGTTGTTTTGGTTCTTTTGACCTCCTGGATGAGTCCTCGTCGTGCTCTTGGTGTAATTTTGGTAGGCCGACCACTCCTGGGAAGGTTCACCACTGTTCCCAGTTTTCTCCATTTGTGGATAATGGCTCTGACCGTGGTTCACTGGAGTCCTAAAGCCTTAGAAATGGCTTTGTAACAGACTGATAGATTTCAGTCACTTTGTTTCTCATTTGTTCTTGAATTTCTTTGGATCATGGCATGATGTGTTTCTTTTGGAGGTCTTGCAGCCTACTTCACTGTCAGACAGGTTCTGTTTAAGTGATTTCTTAATTCAACAGGTCTGGCAGTAATCAGGTCTGAGTGTGGTCAGTGAAATGTAACTCAGCTTTCAAAAAAATGTGGTTAATCACAGTTAACTCATGATTTAACGGGGGGGGGTTACTTTTTTACAAAGGGTCATGTAGGTTTGGAGAGCTTTTTTCCCTTAATAAATAAAATCATCATTTCAAAAATGCATTTTGTATTTACTCAGGTTATCTTTATCCAATACTAAAATTTGTGTGATGATCTGAAACACTTCAGTGTGACAAATATGCAAAAAAGTAAGAAATCAGGAAGGGGGCGAATACTTTTTCATGGCACTGTATTCAAACATATGATGTCATTTTTTCAGTTGCAGGATTATTATTTTTTTATTTAAATCTTATCTTTTTGGTTTCAGATTTCTTTTTTCCAGTGGCGCCATCAAGGGGGGGCCGGGGGGGCCACGGCCACCCTGGTACATTTACTGCCCCCCCCCCCCCCCCAATGGCCCCCCCTCTCACCAGTCATATGCATTTATTCTTCTTCTTCTTCTTCTAATTGATACTCATTGGCATCAGTTGGGTTGTCAGAAGTCATTTTTCCCCATCACACTCAAATCCTGAGTAAGTCTTGTAACCCTGGTTATTTTCAGTAGAATAGAAAAATCCAACGCTCAGCATACCGAGCTTTGGGTTACAGCGGAGAGGCCGTGATTTTGCTCAGTGGGAAGTTGCCTAACTCATGTAAAAGGTGCTTTTCATAAAAAAGGAAGGCAAAAAGTCTGTATTCAGTAAAACTGTAGCGGCTGACTTGCCTGAAATGTTTCTTGAGGTGGTAGTGTTGTTATCTAGCTAATGGTAGGCCGTAGTAGCGTTAGCTCAAAATGTATGATCAGTCACTGTGCTGTGATATGTCAACTTACAGACAATGAAGAGAAAGTCCACAGACATCTCTTCTTATTTTAATACGAAGGATAGTTGAAGAGAGACACAGCCGACAGATGAACAGCAGAGGAACAGACAGGGACAGAGAGAGAGAGTGAGGAAGAACAGGAAGCAGCGAGTCAACCTGCTCCTGGACCAACAGGTGAGGTTATGATAAAGTGACCTGAATAACGAAATGGATGGCTTGAAAGTAAGGTTATCTGAATGAAGGCATGATTATAGACCTAATTACTTAGTCCTCTGATTCATTGTTATTGATGGCTGAGTTTGAATAATGTGAACAGAATTGTCTATATAGGCTGATATTACAAATGTAATCAGTAATGACTTTACAGGGGGTGGCTATTCATGTTATTATTTTTATTATTGGTAATTTGAAATCAGAGCTTTAAAATAAAAATCATTCATTTAAAAGACTTACTTATTTTGCCTTGTTTCACCCTAGATATCTCCCAGTCAAGAGCAGAGGGGTCCAAACAGCCACATCTGAAGCTCTTCCCTCGGACGCTTCAGGGGGATAGAAGACGGGCCTTCACGAAGGAGTGGTACAGTGCTCACAAATGGCTAGAGTATTCACAGAATAACGACTCTGTCTCATTTTTTGGACACAGCCTATATCATATTTGTTATCAACAAGACAGCAATAGGCAAATAAAGTTGTATTGAAAACAATTGGAGGCGTCTGTGGTGCTTCTTAACTTGAGTGGGTTTGTTCCCAGTAAATGTTGTTTCTTACAATTCATGCACTCCTTCAAATTTAAGCTGTATATTTGCCCTTTAAGCAAAAGGAGATCTAGCCTGTTTGTCGATCAATGATTTGCCTAAAACTTAAAATATAAAAAGAAAGGAGTGCTGTTACTGAGAATACCAGTAGTATTTTATGCACGTCAGATAATCAGTAACAAATTTTGGGAAATAAGAAACCAGAGTATATCAGCATGTGATTCTTGTATTCCCATAGTTTTAGACTAGCCGATATACCACAGCATCTTAATAGAATTCCTGAAATTCAGTTATTGGTTTTGGTTTTGGTTTTGGTGTGCCACCCCAAGATTTTCAGTGACCCCATCTGGCCACCCCTATGAAAAAATTCTGGAGACGCCACTGCTTTTTTCCCCTTCAGATCTTTTTTTCCATGTACAGATCTTATTTTTTCTGTTTGAAACTTTCAGCCATGTTCTGGCGTGGGGGGCGTGGCCTTGACTGAGAGGGCCGTGGGGTTGTGAGTGACAGCAGAGCAGAGCGTCCTCAGATGATGATGCCCTCAGGAAACGGGGGCACCTTGATAGGTATGATTCGACACTTTATCTACGCTTTATTCTCTTGATACCTGTAAATACAGTGATGCCAAGGACAAAGATACCTTTTATAAGCAATTCTAGACAACTCTTGGTAATTATTGATGTATAAAAACTGGAAAATATGCCAGATTGTTGAGTTAAACACCCATGCCTAAAGAAACGATGTGTCCCAATTCCACACAAGACCATAAGGGCAGCGCAGCATCGTGGCATGAATTACAACAGTTTCCTCTTCACCAGGGTAACCTGCAGGTGCAGGCACACAGGTAAGAAATACTCTTTATAGATAAGGTGCAATGGAAATGAGCCTAAATGTCGTAATACTGTGTCACTTTTGAAACGTGGGGTTATCCAGAAAGGCATGTTTATGTGTCTATGCAGTAGGTAAGTAAGCAGGCATAAGGCTAGCCTGAACTATGCAATGCTAGCTGCTGTTCATGCAGTCCTTAAAGTGTTCAGCTCAAACTTTGTCATTGTCAACATTTGTGTGGTAACAAGGTTAAATGTGCTCACTCTGAATCTAGGTACTTTTCAACCTGTGCAAGAAAGTAAAGTGATTCTGGACACAGACAGGTAAAAACGTCTTTTTGGATGACTCGACGTGTCAGAGTTACACAGCATAACATAATATTTATGATACATGATATTTAGGATATCATACATATATTTAGGATAAGTAGATATCATACATTTATTTATTTTAGTCCTATATTTAATATCATACATGATATTTAGGATATCTAAAAATATATATATTATGCCTGCACCTGCAGGCATATTCTGGCATATTTTCCAGCTTTTATATATATCAGTAATTACCAAGAATTGTCTACAGTTGCTTGTGTTGAGTCATATCTATCAGAGTACCCACGTTTCCTGAGGGCAGTATCATCTGCGGATGCTTTGCTAGGCTGTCACTCACACTCCCACAGCCCTCTCAGTCGAGGCCACGCTCCCCAAGCCAGAACATGGCCAAAAGTCTGAAACTGAAAAAACAAGATCTGGAAGTGAAAAAAAGATCTGAAGGTGAAAAAGAAATCTGAAACCAAAAAGATAAGATTTGAATCTGAAAATATTAATCCTGCAACTGAAAAAAATGACACACCACATGTTAAAATATATTTCAAATTAAAAATTTCAAATAAAATATTTTATTAAAATAATCACAGAGCTCTATTAAAAGTATATTTAAACTGAAAAAAAAAGTGTCTTACACTTATTTTTAATCCAATTTAATGTTTTACTTTATATAAAAAAAAAAAATTCAAGAACAAACATTGAAATTTCTGTTTCAAATTTTATCTTTCCAACCTTTTTATGTTCAAATCACAACACTTTTGGCCTGGAATTAGCTCCACAGGAGGCAGGCCAGCACACAGGGGAGCTGGAGGAGGCCATAGAGGGGCAATTACCCAGCAGCAGGGCTGCTATTTGCTCCTTTGTGCCATCCAGGAGAAGCTGCACTACCTAAGCAACTTTAGTGGGCTGCAATACCACCTCATGCTATCATTAGTGATGAGGGCACTGGAGATTTTTTCCCACCACTCTGTTAAACTTGCAGTAAACCTGAAACACAAAGGAACAAACCCTCTACAAGTTCAAAGTAAAATTGTCAAAGATAAATTGTCCTTGGTAAAACAAATACACAGTTCTATTTCAACAGCTTGTGCCTGCTTTACCATCTGATTTCACAAGATGCCTCTGTGTTCTTCCTGCTGCACTATTCATAAAATCATGTAGTTAAGCATGGTTTTATTAATAGTCAATGCAATTAATGGAACATCTTATATTTCAGAGTAAAAAATTTAAATAAAATATTTTATATTATATATTTAGTCACACTTCTCTGCACCCAATGCAGTTTGGATTTCGCCAGCATCACTCTACTGAGACTTTTAGAAAACACAAAGAGTCTACTAGACAAAGCGAGCCTTTGACATGATTAACCATGAACTGTTGTTTGCAAAACTGTCTTATTTTAACTTTTCAAACACTGCACTCTGCTGGATGAAATCATATTTATCAAACTAAAACCAAACTGTACACATTAGAGAGTTAAAATCATCATACCTCAGTTGTTCAGCTGGAATACCACAAGGCTCCATCTTTGGGCCGATCTTATTCAGTCTTTTTGTTAATGATCTGCCAAATGTCTGCTCAAATGTAAAAGTGCAATTATATGCCAATGACAGCCATGCTATCTTCAGCTATGACACCAGTGTCTGATTGGCTGCAGAATTCCAGCTTATACCTGAACACTAAAAAGACTGTATGCATGTTTTTCTCCCGTCAGCCAGCAGTGGGCCAGCAGCCATGTGTCCTAGTCAATGGAGAGAGACTTGATGTAGTGGAAAAATTGAAATATCTTGGTGTAATTTTTGATTCCAATCTGACTTTTAAAGACCATGTTAAGAAAATCTCTAATATTGTAAGTTCAACCTGGCAAATTTCTGTCATATAAGACTCTTTCTCACTACACAATCAGCTAAGGCTTATATACTGCAATGATTTTCTCTCATGTAAAGTACTGCAATACAACCTGGTCACATACAACATCAAGTACAATAAAACCCATCATATCTCTCTTCGAGAAGGCAGTAAAAATCCTAGACAGGAAACCATTTCATTTCCATTACTGTAATATCATTAGTAAGTGTAATATTTTAAACGTTGACTCTTTTCAAACATACTGTGTCTTATTTTTAAGGTATTGAATGGACTTGCTCCCCCACCATTAAATGATTTTATTCAGAAAAAGGACACTAGCATGAATACCAGAGCACGAACCAGAGGAGACTGCAACATACCAAGGCGTAGAACAGAGTTTAGCCAGAAGGTGGCGTCTATTAGAGGTGCACATTCATGGAACACATTACCAGCACAGATCAGAGACAGTGACAACTATTTAACATTTAAAAATAAAGTTAAATATTGGTTGAAAACAAACCAGTCATGTAATCACACATAATGCACATCTCCTCCTCCATTGCTGCTGCAACCGCTACTGAGAGCTTTGATGTTTCCTGTTTGTAGATAGATTGTGAGTTATTTGTTGTGTACACATGGTGTCCATCTTGTTTGTTAAAACTGTGTGTTTTCTGTTTACTGTTCTGTGAAATGTGTTCTATTTTGATTTGTTTTTTTCTTTCTATGTGATCACCTGCCTTGAGGTGCGTTTACACCGAACGCGACTTGGGCGACCTTGGCGACCACTCTCTATACAGAGTCAATGTACAGCCATGATCAGCCACAACCACAAGCGACCAGACCTGAAGCGATGCGACAGACGCGATCTGGACGACTTGGTCGCATCTTTGGAGACATGGGGACGGCGCCCCTGTTGCTGCAGATGGGAACTGGGGTCGCTTTGGACGCGGAGCAGGTTGCCGTGCTCCGTTGCTAAAGTTGAAATATTTGAACTTTTCAGGCAATGTCGCGCCGTGAGAGCCAATCAGCGTTGTGTGGCTGCGTGACTGACACCCGTGACAGACTGTTTTTATTCCGGTCCACAGAGTGACAATCTATGTCCGTGTGGGGAACATTAGTTGGTGAGTACATTAGTTCCGCCTCGACGGACCACAGAGAACTCACAGAAGATGCTGCTGCAGGGCCATCAGCTGCAGTGTTTTGTGGTTGGTAGGTGAGTAAAAAGGATGCAGTTGGAATAATGTCAGCTAATACGTCCTATTATATGATATATGATATGATCGCGGGGTGAAACTCGAGCAGGCGTGACGTCACTGAGCAACTGTGACGGTGACAAAATGAGCTCTGAACAGGCGATGGGACTTGGGTTTGCGACGCGATGTTGGTTGCCAAAGTCGCGTTTGGTGTGAATGCACCTTTAGGACAAAGGATTAAATTTAACTATTGCGCTAGTTCCAACATATTTACAGTGACATGTATTGCTAAATTGTTGATTGATGTGCACTGTCCTAATCAAATAAATCAAGAAACAAAAAATAAGCAAACATTTTTTTTACTAACATTACATTTTGAACACATAAGGAACATGTCCTCTTTGTTAACACTCAGAACAATCATACAAACCTGTCTTTCTGTGAAAAGAGCTCGCCATCTTTGTATCATCTGGCTGATCTCATACACATCTTCAGCAACTTCTTTTCTCCGCAGAGCAAACGTCAAATCCATGTCTTTCTTGATGAGGGATCCATTTGGTGTCTTCTTCATCATTTCACTGATCAGAACCTGACGAGATGCTTCCAGGTTGCGGTCATCCTTCCCTTCTGGATTCTCAGGGAGGAAATTGATCTCCCGTTTTCTTTTTGATGTCTTTGTGGGGAGGTCCACCATCTGTGTATCTTCCACCTTCACCACTATTGACAGTGACCTCATATTGACCGAGAAGGCACATTTTTTTTCTGTAGTTACCCATCTTGAACTTCATCATTTCTGCTTCCTGTTTCACCACAAATGAAAGAAACGCCAAACAAATTTTTGGTGTGCAAATAACAAACATTAAAACTAAAAGCCAGTCATTTGTACTTTCCCACTCACGTCTGTATTTCTGCATCCGTTTCCGCAGACACAGACACGTTTGCGTCTGATTTCCCATCACTCATTCCTCATGCCGAAAATCAACCAAACCGAACAAAGTGTTGCTTTGAGTAGGCGGGAGCTAGCGGGTGCTGACTTTGACTTTGCTGCGTTCAACGCAAATCGGAAATATGGGATGAACCACGTCCCGTATTGATTCAAAATGGGACACAGTGAAATATGGGGCAATTTCGTATTTTACAGGACGGGTGGCAACTCTAGAAATCATTCAACTCTGACATCTTAAAGGATAATCTCGTTTTTTTGACACCTGGACCTTATTTTTAGGATTAAATACGCTCGTAGACTCACCCAGACAATTTTGGCGGAGCATGGAGCCGTTTTCGAGCAATTTAGATCTATCCAACGGCATTTTTCCTCATGCCATAGTAGCAGACGGGGCCAGAAATCGAAGCCCCTAAATTAGACATTATCTGCTGCGAAACTCACTCATTTCAGCTACATTTTATAAATGAATGGCCAGTGTTATCACCATGTCAGCTCAACTTTGTTGTTATGGTCATCCGGGGCTTTACAAGGACGGGTAACTTTTGGTGACGTCATCGACAAGAACATGAGTAGAGCCGCTGTTGTTGCTAGGCTACACGGCTACACGGCTATTTTTGTGCAACATGGCGGAGTATTTATCCGATGTAGAAGTGTCTGACGACGACTTTGAGTATAATGGATGCCCATATCGTTTTGAGCCAGAATATACCGACGAGGAGCTATTTGAAAGGAGGATGCAGAGGGAAAGAGCCGAACAGCTGGCCAGAGAACAAGCAACTACTGCACGTCCACGAATGGGGGCTAACTGGTGGTGTTGTTGTGGACATTGCACGGCAATGGCAACAGAGGAGGAGTGCCTTTGCTGCTCAGAGTGGGACTTGAGACCAGAGGAAACACGTATTGATGCCCCCCAAAATATGATTTCTGGCCCCGGCTGCTACTTTGGCATGAGAAAAAACGCCGTTGGATAGATCTAAATTGCTCAAAAACGGCTCCCAGCTCTGCCAAAATTGTCTGGGTGAGTCTACGAGCGTATTTAATCCTAAAAATAAGGTCCAGGCGTCAAAAAACCAACTTATCCTTTAAACAGAGACATAGAGGGGACACTGTTATAGAGCAGCTGGTAAGATCTCAAATGCTCAGCATACCATGCTGTCATTTTGTGTCAGACAAACAAAACAAACAAAATTTCTGTTAACTGTAACAATCTTTTCAATCAGAGCAAAGTTCAGGAGACCTGAGCATGAGCCAGTGGAGAGAATCATGCCTGGTTGGTGCATGATTCCATCTATGCTGACAGATGATGCATCAAGAAGTGGCCCTGGCATTGTGATCGTCTGAGCAATTTCTCTTTGAACATTCAAAGAGAAAGAGGCAAGCAAAACTGGAGTGACCTTTGTCATCTCAAATGATGGTCTGAAATATGAGCTGCAGTCAAGATGGTAACTCACGGCCCTTTGGTGTTTGATAGCAAGTGTCATGGCAACATTTTTAAACTTTTGAGCATTGCGGATTGCCTTTTTAAAGAACTTATGCTTCCCTTCAAAGCGCATTGTCCAAACCTCTTGTCAGCTGAGCTGAGGACATCAGGACATCAGGTTTGTTGAGTATTTTCTGGAGCGTAGGAAGAATTGGGACATATGCAAGTGATCTTTTGACTTTTTCTACAACATACTCTATGGGGTTTACCAGTGGAAACTCTCTGCGTACATAGGCCTTTCTTCTTTTGGCAGTTCTTAAGGGTCCAGCTTTTGGCACAAAATATCATAATATTACTTTCAGACGCAGTAGTTGCAACCTCTCTCACAACACTTTCATCCATGTCAGCATAATATTTCTTTAGTACAGCCCTCACCCTGTTATATAAGAGGCTCTGACAACTCACTGATAGCATTGTAGGAGCCAGATTATTCATTTTTTTGTTTCTTGTGGGTGTTGTGCTCGTTTGTGTCAGTAGGTGACAGTATAGGCTTGTGGTTTCTGTCTAGATAGTCAGGTGGGTTAATCAGCGCAGGTGCGCACATTGGGGAATCCATACGGCTTTTGACCATGCAATGAAGTGTAGCTATATCTGGAATGTCGAGTATTGTGTCTTAAAATAAAACACCACAAAAGACTGAAGGATATGTTTGAACATTTTTACTACCCTTTGGCATACTTATATCCTTTGGCACACTTATACATGGGTACGCGTACAAGCCCTTCATATCGGTGTGTGCGGATAGTGATAAAGGAAGCCACTATAAGCATTAAGCTGTTGTATTACTTCTTGCACAGCACTCTCTGGTATATGTAGAATAGCTTGCATTTTTAACAACAGAGATGCCAAGTTGTGCTCAGGCTGTTTTTCTAAATCATGTAGATCATGCTCACTAGCTTCTGCACTAACCTCCTCGAACTCCTCCAAGACATCAGGATGTGACATGTGGTCTTCTTCATCATCCTCACTGTCAGGGTTTATGTAATCCTGACCAATGATTTCTGATTTGAACTTCTTCCAGTTTTGTCCTTTATGTACTTTACTCTTGTGTGCTTTGAAAGTGGAGTAGACACTGCTTTCAAAGTTAAAGTCTTTATAAGGGCATCTGACTTTATGGTTTACTTTTAAATGTGCTGTATTCAGGTGAGTCAAGTACTCAGTCTCTATACAGGTTTCAGCAAACCCACATGACAGACAGCAAAACTTCACTGGCAGGCCTACATCTATACTTCACTGCTGATCTGGACTTTTGGTGTGAAAGCAGGATAAATGGACATTTAGTGCATTTAATAATTTAAATGTACATGGACTTTCCTGATGCGAGCAATGAAGTGGCTCTGTTCTGGCATAACTCCCATGTTTTAGCCTATAATTTTAAAAAGTTGTGCCTTTTGTCACAGTTAAAAGGGCAGTACTTACATGTCCAAATCATCTTTTCTTGTGAACTGAAACACAATAAAAGAACAATAGACCAAAAATGTAGGTTATATTAGTTTACCCCAACGTACTAAACTTTATTTACTGAATTCTGAGACTACTCAACAGAGTAATGTTAAGGCTGTATACTTTTATGTTCAACTAATGCTTTTTTCTGATAGCCTAACTGATACTACATCATGGTTAAGAGCAAAGCTGAACATTTACTATGGTAAAAGTTTATATGTCACCTGCACCAGACCAAAAAAGACCGGTAAAACTTACTTTGACTACTTCTTCCACTGCCCGCGAACGGTCCTTACCTTGGAGAAAGAAATAAAGCCGGTGGAAATGTCTATCTGGTGAAAACAAGCTCCTATTTCTCACCAACTTCTCCTCGTATTCACCTATTGAATTACTGTCCGTCAGGAAAATCACACGTCAGTTCACCAAGCCAATATTGGGGGGTTCACATGCTGATGCTGTAAGGCCTAACCTCAGCAAAGCCAGGCATGTAAACAAAGGTAAACAAAGAATAAAGTGTACAGACACTTTTTGGATAGTATTTTTTGGGCAGCGGTGGCTGGCCAATAGAGAGCACTAGGGCGTCGCCCACCACTCTCCACTCACCACATTAGCTTGTATAGCTGAGTTTTTCTTTGTCACTGTCTGAGTCTAACATTTTCTTTTCTATTCAACAGGCTTTAAACTATGCTACTGAAAGGGTGATAAAGCACATTGTCAAGTTAAATATTTGAAGTCTTAGTTGTTTTAATTGTTCTTTTGGTCTTCTACAAATAAAAAATTTCAAAGTGTCTTTGTTTGTTTGCTTATTAATTTTTTCATTGATAAACAATACCAAATGTATTTTTATCATTGTTAAAAGAGAGTAAGCAACACAATCATAACACAAGAATATGATGATATCAGAAATAATACAAACAAAATTACATGTTATTAACAGTCAATACACTTTACTTTGCACAATAAAAATATATTGAAATGAACACAAACATGGTTAGATGAGGTTTTTGCACTTCAATTTTGTATTTGTATTTGTATTTGTAAAATTGTGTAAATATAGTACAAAACTCTCCCAATCTTCAGCACAAGTTCTTAAGAGGGTGAACGGCTAGTACCACCGATGAAACCATGTCAGCTTCAAGTCCTACAGGGGGGTAAGACAAAAAAATTTTCTATGATCACCACTTATAATGATGAAAACAGTAACTTAAGATGTTACTATTATTGTTAAGAGAATCAAGGAAATACTCAGTCTTTATTTGTATAGCGCCAATTCATAACAAGTGTTATCTCAAGACACCTTGCAATAGAGCAGGCTGAAGACAAACTCTTCATTTTTTACTACAAAACTCCATTGTTTGGATTGCTTTTCTTATAGTATTCATTGTAAGAAATGTACGAAGATTCTACTCATAAGTGTGCATATGAAATTAATAACAGATACAGGATTGTTTAAATTACATTTGTAAAACATGTAAAACGACTGTAATACTTATTTCTTTGTAACTGTCAATATTTTCCAAGTATTTACATCATAGTTTATCGATGAGGGGCAAAAGGGAGCACTCAATCAAGGGGTGTGTATTGATAGCCAAGCCACAGGTTCAGGAAACCCCAAAGCATGGCATCTGTGTCCAAATAAGGTCATCTATGTCACGGAATGGAAACAAAAAACAGCGCACTCCTCCGGCCTTATGTCTGAAAACAGCAGAGTTTTCCAACTCAATGTCCGAAAACAACAGACTCCTCCAACCTCATGTCCGAAAACAGGTGACTCCTCTGACCTTATGTCCGAAAACAGCGCAATCCTGATTTTATGTCCGAAAACAGCGCACTCCTCTGACCTTATGTCCGAAAACAGTGGACTTTACCGACCTTATGTCCGAAAACAGCGCACTCCTCTTACCTTATGTCCAAAAGCAGTGGACTCCAAGCCTTCAGAGTATTCTTCTACGTAGATATTAGTGGGTAGGATGATCTAATATTTAAAATTCCCTGCATTGGTTTTGTGGGCAGGCGCACTGGGCCTTCGTAGGAAGTCCAACCAAGCAGGAAGGAATTCCAGTATACCCGAGCCGACAGTGTTTATCTGAGTACTAGAGGGTAGTAAATCTGATCTCCCATTACATGGGCACGGTGGGGCGAACAGTTCGGATCAGCCTGGTATCTTCAGGGACCCGTGGATCTGGATCAGGCGGCGTTCTTTCACAACGTGCTTTTCACAACCGACGACCCCCTGCAGACGGCTACAGGTTTTTCCGGTTGGTCTAAAAGCAGACAGAAATCAAAATTTAAAAAATTAAATCAGTTTTTCTGCAGAAAGTAAATCTGTTGTGTTGAATAAAAAACACTAAATAATATTTTATGTGAAGTTATGTAACCCAAAAAAATAAACAAAAATAAGGATTGGCACCCGGGAGCAGATTAACAAAAAGCTTTATTATAACTAACAAAAAGGGATCAACAAAAAATCAAAACCATTCCTTTACGAAAAGCTTCAAAAATACAAAACAAAGCCTCAGCAAAAAAAACAAAAAACAAAGACAGAAACTACCTTCAAACACTAGAGAACGCTAGAGAAAACACTGGAGGACACTGAAGACGAGCACAGGGTTTGAAACAAGGAAGACCAATGACCCAACACTGAGAACAGGGAACACAGAGACCAAATACACCAGGGAAACATCAAGCACAGGTGAAACAATGACACAGGTGGAGGGAATCATCATCAGGGAGACACAGAAGGGAGGGCAGGAAAACACAACAAGGAACACAGGGATTTCAAAGTAAAACAGGAAACACTAGAGACAAGGGAAACAAGACACAAAACGGATAACTTAACTGAGATCAAAAAACAGGATCATGAGAGAAAAAAAGGAAACAGAAGAGGTCTAAATCAGGAACATAATGCAAAATTACACAGAACAAGCCATATCAACACAGTCTGATATGAAGTCAGTGTTTCTGCCGAATGTAAATCTGTTGTATTGAATAAAAAACACTAAATAATGATTGATATGAAGTCAGTGTTTCTGCCGAATGTAAATCTGTTGTATTGAATAAAAAACACTAAATAATGATTGATATGAAGTCAGTGTTTCTGCCGAATGTAAATCTGTTGTGTTGAATTGTCAGTGAAGAGTCTAAAAAAGGATTTCATCACAGAAACGTGCTGTGAAAATTTAAGACTGCAGTGCATACATTAGATAGAAATAAACCTTTGAGGCTAAAAGAGTTGATAGCTTCAGCTGTGAAGTCAACAGCTAAACTCTGATTTTTTTTGGCTCAGGTCCTTGTCTTCCTCTCAGGTGAGGACAGTCCTCTGGACAGCATGAAGAGACCCAGGAGGTTTGAACCGGGACAACAAGAGAGGCTCTCTCCATGGAGACGATTATAAGGTCCTAACTCCAGAAAAAATGTTACCTGGTGTAAAATGTAATGGAAACAGAATGTGATGATGAACTAATCCTTTTAAAATATATATTAAACAGAAAACAGTGTAAAGAAAATATTTCATTAATGTTTAAACTGGTCACCTTATAGTGCCCAACACATTTATTAGATCAGAAAATCCTTTAATGTGGACTCTTCTCAGTGAGAATATTCAGTCAGTCCATGTTTCACCATTTTAAAGTAAATGAAGAATTTCAATCCAAATTCACCGTCTTTTACCAAATCAGCCCCACTGGGCCTCTCTGAGGAGTCAACAATGAATCACAACATTCAACCACTAAAACTAAGGAAAAAACCCTAATCTGACATCTTCATCCAGAAATAATTCTGAGCTTGACTGTTGTGTCTGCTTTTATGTCAAACTGTAAATTTACAAATTCATTCTTATATTTGAGCATTACATCGAGTGGCAGTCTATGTTAATTCACTTTTAAGCTCTGTATATGGACTCACATTTTATATATGATTTAACAGAAATAACTCCTAATGTACAGTTTAATGGAGTAGACAAAAACTCAGAGTATAAATGTGAAAAATTATGTCATAGGTTTAATAATCACACATTTGACTTTCGTGAATAACTGTGTTGAAGGTTAAATCACACATTTGACTCTAGTGAATAACTGTTGAACGTTTAGTAATCACACATTTGACTTTCGAGAATAATTGTGTTGAACGTTTAGTAATCATTCATTTGCCTTTAGTGAATAACTGTGTCCAAGTTTTAATAATCACACATTTGACTTTATTGAAAACTTGCGTCGAAGGTTTAACAATCACACATTTGACTTTCATGAATAACTGTGTTGAAGGTTTAGTAATCACACATTTGACTTTAGTGAATAACTGTGTCGAATGTTTAATCATCACACATTTGACTTTCATGAACAACTGTGTTGAAGGTTTAGTAATCACACATTTGACTCTAGTGAATAACTGTGTCGAAGGTTTAATAATCACACATTTGACTTTCGTGAATAATTGGGATTATTATTCGGGGAGGGGCGGCACGGTGGCGCAGCAGGTAGTGCAAGTGCCTCACAGCAAGAAGGTCCCCGGTTCGATTCCCGGGTCCGGCAGGGCCTTTCTGTGTGAAGTTTGCATGTTCTTCCCGTGCATGCGTGGGTTCTCTCCGGGCACTCCGGCTTCCTCCCACAGACCAAAAAACATGCTCATTAGGTTAATTGGTCACTCTAAATTGCCCTTAGGTATGGGTGTGAGCGTGAGTGGTTGTCTGTCTCTACATGATGCCCTGCAATCGACTGGCGACCGGTTCAGGGTGTACCCCGCCTCTCGCCCAATGACAGCTGGGATAGGCTCCAGCCCCCCGCAACCCCGAAAGGGATAGTCGGTATAGAAAATGAATGAATGAATGAATTATTCGGGGATTAATTTATTCACTGGATCAAGATTCTGTACACTGCTCCTTCAGCTACTGTCACCACTAATGGACTAACCTCACAGAGTTTCACACTGCACAGGGGGACGAGGCAGGGATGCCCACTCTCTCCATCACTATTCACCATCTTTATAGAGCCTTTAGCAGCAGCCATACGCCAGAACATCCACATCAAGGGAATTCAAACATCCCCCACTTTGTCCTGGCCAGTTCGGGGCCGGCCCTCACTAGCCTAGCCTCTTAATTTGCACCTCACTACTCACACACTGCACTCTTGCATATATTTTCACCTGGGCACACACACAACATTTAGGGTTCTTGGAGTCGGGGGTGGTAGGGGATTGAATACCACCCCCCCCCCCGCCCCTCTCGTCCTCCAATTTTAACTGCAGTACATACACAAACTTGGGGGGGGGGGGGGGGTGCTGGGGGAGGGGGAGCATTATCTGGTTTAGGTTGTGACCCCTCTCTGCCCGCCTCTCACCTGCCTCACCTGCCCTCTGTTTTTATTGCACCACGACATCCACTTGTCTGGTGCAGGCAGAGAGAGGGAGGGTCGGAGGGCTCCCACTCGACCTGTTTTTCCCCAGTTTTAATGCACCACATCACACTTAGAACTGCACTTAGGCACGGTGAAGGGATAATGTATCTTTGTCGGGGATCAAAGATACAGAATAACAGGGGGGGACAAGGGGTGGATCACTAGTTTAAGCTTGGTGCGGCTGGTGGGGGCCGGCCCCTTATGGCTGGGACTCTGTGCTGGGAAGCACCTCTCTATCAAGTGGGACGGTGTCGGTGGCGTTCGGAAGCAGCTGGGCTCTGGTGCCTGCGGGTGGGGGCCTGGGGCGGCTCCTGGGGGACGGGTGCGCCCTGCTGGGTTTCATGTCACTCGGTGGCCTGTGGTGCGGGATCCATGGGCCTGTTGCTCGCTGGGGACCTCGGTGTGGGTGGCTGCCTGTGGGTTGCTGCTCTGTGGTCCTTCGGGCATCAGTCTCCAGTGCTTCTCTTGGCCCTGGCTCCTCTGGAGGGAGGGGCGTTGGCTCAACCTCACCACCGCACATCCCGCCCCATTCCGCCCCACCCAAAACCTTGCTGCGACTGGGACCCGGACCAACATAAGATCGACCGGGGGCCCCCTTCTCCGGGGGGGTTGCCTGGTCCTGGGGAATCTGGCTCCTGGGGGCCTCTGGCCTGCCTTGGGGGGGTGGGGGTGGCTGGACGTAGGGGGTGGGGGTGGCTTGGGGCCAGGTGGACGGGTGGGTGGCGGGGGCGGGTGCCGTATGTGGGGGGCGCTGCCTCGGACCCCCTGGTGGTGTCCTTGGTGCCTTCGTGGGGATGGGTTGGTGCCCCTTTGGGTCCTGGGGCTGTTCCTGGGTCCGGTAGCTTTGGGGGCCCGTGTGGCGGGTTTCGGGTGCCCTGGTGGCTCGGGTGGTGCCCTCGGCCGTGGTCTCCCAGGGTATGGGCAATTGTTTGGATATTCGGTGATCACCTCACATGCATGCCTGTACAGATACTCAAGCTCCTGTGGAGACTTACTGTAAAGAAGTGATTTGTTCCGTCAGAACATGCTGAGTCGGGCACTCTCACACATTTTCTCACGTCCTGTGATGCATGCTCCCTCCCTGTCCCATCCCTATGGGCCCACCCCCTACTATCAAGACCCTACATCTCCGGTGCCCCTGGTTTCTTACAGCCTTTACTTCCCTCATGAACTTAGATCAACACAGCACTTTGACTGCTATTTCAAATTAACAGCATTACCTGTCTGTCTTCCTCCTCGTTTGTCTTGTCTCGTCTTATCTGTCACTATTTCCCCTTCTTTCACACTGTGGTGTAACACAGCCCTCCCCTTCAGCTCACTTCGGGGGTTTAATAAAGTTTGATTTGATGGAGTAGCCTGCAGGGAGGGCTCTGTCACTGCAAAGAAAAAAATGCGTTAGTCTTTCCAATGCTGTCATCTGCCACAGTGCTCAGCAAGAAAGATGATGATGACAAGGGGAAAAAAAAAAAAAAAAAAAATCACACATTTGACTTTCGTGAATAATTGTGTCAAAGGTTTAGTAATCACACATTTGACTTTAGTGAATAACTGTGTCGAAGGTTTAATAATCACACATTTGACTTTGGTGAATAATTGTGTTGAAGGTTTACCCATCACACATTTGACTTTATTGAAAAAATGTGTTGAAGGTTTAACCATCACACATTTGCCTTTAGTGAATAACTGTGTTGAAGGTTTAATAATCACACATTTGACTTAATTGAAAAATTGCGTTGAAGGTTTAATAATCACACATTGGACTTTCGTGAATAACTGTGTTGAACGTTTAGTAATCTTACATTTGCCTTTAGTGAATAACTGTGTCCAAGTTTTAATAATCACACATTTGACTTTATTGAAAACTTGCGTCGAAGGTTTAATAATCACACATTTGACTTTCGTGAATAACTGTGTTGAAGGTTTAGTAATCACACATTTGACTTCCGTGAATAATTGTGTTGAACGTTTAGTAATCATACATTGGCCTTTAGTGAATAACTGTGTTGAACATTTAGTAATCACACATTTGACTTTTGTGAATAATTGTGTTGAAGGTTTAATAATCCAACATTTGACTTTCGTGAATAATTGTGTTGAAGGTTTAGTAATGATACATTTGACTTTCGTGAATAATTGTGTTGAAGGTTTAGTAATGATACATTTGCCTTTTGTGAATAATTGTGTTGAAGGTTTAATAATCACAAATTTGACATTCGTGAATAATTGTGTTGAAGGTTTAATAATCACACATTTGACTTTAGTGAATAACTGTGTTGAACGTTAAGTAATCACCCATTTGACTTTCGTGAATAATTGTGTTGAACGTTTAGTAATCATACATTTGCCTTTAGTGAATAACTGTGTCGAAGGTTTAATAATCACACATTTGACTTTATTGAAAACTTGCGTTGAAGGTTTAATAATCACACATTTGACTTTCATGAATAACTGTGTTGAAGGTTTAGTAATCACACATTTGACTTTCGTGAATAATTGTGTTGAACGTTTAGTAATCATACATTTGCCTTTAGTGAATAACTGTGTTGAACGTTTAGTAATCACACATTTGCCTTTAGCGAATAACTGTGTTGAACGTTTAGTTATCACACATTTGACCTTCGTGAATAATTGTGTTGAAGGTTTAGTAATCATACATTTGCCTTTCGTGAATAACTGTGTTGAAGGTTTAATAATCACAAACTTGACTTTCGTGAATAATTGTGTTGAAGGTTTAGTAATCATACATTTGCCTTTCGTGAATAATTGTGTCGAAGGTTTAATAATCACAAATTTGACTTTCACGAATAATTGTGTTGAAGGTTTAATCATCACACATTTGACTTTCGTGAATAATTGTGTTGAACGTTTAATCATCAGACATTTGACTTTCCTGAATAACTGTGTTGAAGGTTTAATCATCACACATTTGACCTTCGTGAATAATTGTGTTGAAGGTTTAGTAATCATACATTTGCCTTTCGTGAATAACTGTGTTGAAGGTTTAATAATCACAAACTTGACTTTCGTGAATGATTGTGTTGAAGGTTTAATAATCACACATTTGACTTTATTGAAAAATTGCGTCGAAGGTTTAATAATCACACATTTGACTTTTGACACAGAGACAGGAAGGGCCCAGACGCGAGACTGCAGCAGAGTTCACAAGAAACAGTCTTTATTGACACAGAGGTAACAACAGTGCTAGGTGCGGGATTCAAACTCAGTTCCCCTGGATCTGAAGCCAGCAACGTTAGCCCTGAGCCAAACTTCAGACACACTCTCTCCCCACAGGAACAGAGTCTTTAAGGAGTTGCCAACCAGAGCATCAGCAAGATGCACAGGATCAGAATGCCAACACAGATCTGGACTCACAGGCAGAAGCTCGTTGTCAGGAACAGGAAGCAGGGTCGTAAGCCGGAGATCAGACAGCCAACACTGATCAGGACTTTCAGACAGAAACTCGTCGTCAGGAACAGGAAGCAGGTCGACAACCAGGGATCAGGCGGGCAGGTAAGTTCAGGACAGAAACTGGTTGATACCTTGTAGTCAAGATGAGGATTAGACGAGGAGAGCAGAAACAGGAACGAAGCAGGTTGGCAACGGGTGATCAGTCCGGTGAGAGTGTCTGGATTGCTAGGCATGAGAGCGAAGACGATCTGACAACTGGTATTAAAACTTGTTAGGTTCTAGGGGAAGAGCTTCAATTGTCATCTGCTGAAGAGCAGATGACAATTGAAGCTCATTTGAGGATTTAATTCCATCCAAACCATGGTTTCTGCATTAAAAAACAATTAAATAATATGTCAGCATAAGCTTTAAACAATCAATCAACATAAAATGGAAAAGAAAATACAGTCAAGCAAATAAGCAGTCTTACATGGTCAAGAACGCATGGTCTGGGAGTGGATGGAGATCAGAGAGACCTCTGCATGACTGAGCTGGGCTTTTAAGTGCTGGCTGCAGGCACACCTGTGTTCCCAACACACCTGTCAGCAATCATCACTCCTTGAAGAGGTGCCATGTTTAACCACCAGATGCCGCCATTTTGACAGCATGGGAGAATTCTCAACAGCTGCCCCCACGGAATTACAGTTTCTGTGTTTGAACTGAATTCTTGTAATGCTGTCAAGTTGTAAACGAGGGCAATGGGACAAGTCGAGCAACTGGCCTGGTGTAAATCCTGTCCTGGATCAAGATGTCTGCAGATCGGACCCTTCCATCTGAACTGGGATGAACCTTCACTATTTTGCCGATGGGCCACTGAGCTCTGGGCAGCAGAGGGTCCATTACAAGGACTGCTTTGACTTCCTCAAGGTTGTCTGTAGCCGTCAGCCATTTGTTCCTTGGTTGTAGAGATGGAAGATAATCTCAAATGAATTGTGTCCAAAACTGATCCACGATGATTTGGCTCTGACTCCAGGGAAACCGCCTCATGGACTCTGGGACATAGCTCACCTGGGGCAACGCAGAATCACGCCGCAGCATGAGCAGCATATTGGGGGTAACTGGGTCCAACTCAGTCACATCTGAAGAAGCATAGCCCAAGGGTTTGGAATTGAGCATTCCTTCGAGCTCAACAAGCACTGTGGTGAGTACATCCTTAGGGAGTGGTTGATGACTGACAACAACTTGCAATGTATTCTTTACAGATCTGATTTCTCTCTCCCACACACCTCCAAAACGGGGAGAGTTGGTAGGATTGGACTTCAATGTCAGTTGGTAGACACTGAGTTTCTGCTGGAGTTCTGGCACCATCGCTTGAAAGGCCTCCTGGAGCTCTCTTTCAGCACCACGAAAATTTGCGCCCCTGACTGAATGAAGGGTCATGGGTTTGCTTCAACAAGAGATGGACCTCCTAAGAGCAAGGAGGAAGGCATCAGAATCCAGGGAGTTGAGGAGTTCAAGGTGCACAGCTCTTGTGGTCATACATTTGAATATGGCCCCCCATTGTTTTTCATTACGTCTCCCAACTTTGACCATGAGCAGTCCAAAGCAGTCAACTCCTGTAGAAAAGAATGGAGAACTTAATAGCCTCAGGCGGGCAGATGGAAGATCCGCCAAAAGGGGCACTTTAGGTTTTGCTCGCCACTGATGGCAGGCAGGGCAGGATGACTGATGACACTTGACAGCTTGCCTGCTTCAGAGGATCCAATAATGTCTCTGGAGCTCAGAGAAGACACACTCAGGACCAGGGTGGAGTAGATGCTCATCATAATCTTTGATGAGTTATTGGGTGATCTTATGGTTAGGATCCAACGCGACAGGATGCACAGAGATCTCAAGGGAACCTTCAACATTACGAAGCCTTCCTCCAACTCTTCTGAGGCCTGTTGACCCATCAAGTTTGGGGGCCAGGGCTCATAATTTGCTGTGAAGAGGCAAAGGTTGTCCATTCAGCATGGATTTTAGCTCCACTGGAAAACTGTCTGCTTGACATTGTTTATGCAAGTTGATTTCAGCATCTTGGTAGGTTGATCCAGGAGCATCTGCAGGTGTCTGTCTGTTAAGATCATCATATGTTGCTTGCACAAGATCTTTCCATTAAGAGTACTTGGTGAAATCAGGAAGTTTTTGACCTTGATCATTGGTAGCTGTCAGACTGCAAAAAGTGATGCTTCTGAGTTCACTGAGGTCTGCCTTGACTGCATGCTTAGGCCTCACAGGCCAACTGTCATGTGGTTGTTTGAGGAAAGCAGGCCCATTCTCCCATCTGCTAGGCCGCGACAGGTCAATGAGAGTCTTTCCCCTGGTGATGTCATCAACAGGATTATTGGCAGAATCTACATAATGCCAGGTCTGTGAGTTCTTGAATTTCATCTACCCGAACACGCTCAAACATCTTGAAGTGACAGGATTCTGACTGTAGCCATTCAAGAACTGTGGTGGAGTCAGTCCACAGAGTAATTTGCTGAAGAGTGATGACAAGTTCTCTTTGCAGGAGTTGAGCCAGCTGAGCGCCAGGTAAGGCACCATACAGTTCCACACGTGGCATAGATAACTGTCTTTTTGGAGCCACTCTAGATCTTGCCATGACAAAGCTGCTGTGGCATTCTTTTTGGTACTTAGTGACTAGATAAGCCACTGCTCCATATGCCCGCTCAGAAGCATCACAAAAAATATGCAATTCCTGAGTGATGGCATCAGGTCTATCTGCTGGAGTGTAACATCGGGGAATGGGGACTGACTGCAATCCAGGTAACTCCTCTTCCCAGGCTTCCCAAGCAACTCGTAGATCTGCAGGTACGTTGGGGTCATCCCAATCTCTTTTCTTTGACCACAGCTGCTGAACAAGGATCTTGGCTCTTGTAAGGAAGGGTATTTAGGAACCCCAAGGGGTCATATTGTTGAGCTAGCACCTGATAGATTCTTCTCATTGTCACAGGGGACTGCCCCAACGGCTTGTGTTGATAGCTCAGAAGATCAGTGGAGCAGTTCCATTTCAATCCTAAAAAGGTTCTGAGAGAGCCAAATTTCCAAGCTCTTGGACCTCGCCTCTGGAGGTAAATGAGCTACCACAGGCTGGTAGTTGCTTGCCCACTGATACACCTGGAAGCCACCCATTGTGAGAAGTTCTCTCGTCTTGTCAACAAGGCATCTTGCCTCAGGAACTGTAAGGCAGCTTGTCAGGCATTTGAAAAAGTTATTTAAAGTTATAAAAAGTTATTTTCTACTGTTGACCTGACAACCTCATATCCTTTGCTGTGATCTTGGACATGGTTCTGGACAGCATAGATTGCACAACAAGGACTGCATGTGGTTCCGAAGGGTATGCCATTCATAGATATCAGGTGCTGATTCCCTGTTCATGTTACACCAAAGAGCCGAGCAAAGGCCTATCTTCAGGCAGCATCCACACCTGGTGAAACATGGCCTTAATGGCCACTGGATACTGACGAAAGAGAAGGAGAACCCCAATGAGGGAAGGACTCAGAGTAGGTCCAGGAAGTAGCTGGTCATTTAAGCACATCCCCTGAAACTTGAATGAGCAGTTGAAGACCAGGCGGGCTTTGTTATTGTGATGGACAAGATGATGGGGCAGGTACCAAGATTCTGATGAGCTTTGCACAGTCTGAAGAGCATATTTCTTTACATATCCAGCTTTCTCCAACTTCAGTATCTCATCATTATAGACTGCAATTTTCTCTGGGTCTTTGAGAAGTCTCCGTTCCGTGCTCCTTAGGCTTGGCATTGCAGATTCAATTGGAGCTCTCAGTTTGGGAGCATCATGAATCCTAAGAAGGGGAGTGGCATAGCGCTCAGTACCATCAACCAAGACTCTCTCCGTTCGGGCCTCCAACATTTCAATAGCCTGTTTATCTTGTTGAGACCGAATGACCTGTTTCTCACTACGGAAAGGTAATACATCCAGTTTCCATAACTTTTCAACATGGTTAAGCAGGGAATCGTAGAAGCAGTGAACAGACATTGGTAAGCTGGAGGGTAACGCTCAGGTAAACCCTCTTGTCCTTGTAAGGTCCAGCCCAGCTGGGTGTGCACAGCAATTGGACCTCCTTGAGGGCCTCTTCTCACAGGCTCTATGGGTGAGAGCAGATGAGAATTGTCTGAGCCAAGCAATACAAGAGGCTAAACTTTCTTGAATGGCTGAAGGGGAATGTCTCTCAAAAAGGGATAGCATCAGTTGAGAGAGTGAATGGGGTTTGTTTGGTCAATAAGATCAATCCCTGTTGCTATTAAGCTGTGTTGAAAAGGGTATCTCTGTGTAGTGGCTGAACTGGAAGAGATCTCAAAATCAACACATTCCCCTTTAATGTGGGTGAGATCAGAACGAACAGTTTGGAGAGCAAGGACCTCCTTCTCTCCTCTCAGCTGAAGCTGCTGGACTGCAGTAGGTAAAATCATAGAGCGAACCGAGCCATCATCTAGTATAGCATATGTGTTTAGTGAGACATTATTGTTCCAGAGGACAACAGGAACAACCTTAAGGAGCACACGACTGGAGGGACTGGAGTGAGAGAAGTACAATTTGCTGTGAGTATGGGTCTGCCCAGCATGAGGTTCTTGTGTAGCCTCTAAGTGCAAAACGAGCAGACTAAGACCATTGCAGTCAGGACAAGGTTTCTTTAGTGAACAGTCAACAGTGGAATGAGAAGTTCGACCACACCTCCAGCATCTGCTGTCTTTTGTTAACCAAGATCTTAATTCCTCGTTGGTTTGAGATTTCATTTTGGGACACCTTGTGATGTAATGGTCATGGCTCCGACAAAAAAGGCAGTGGGTGTTGGGTCTTTTGTGAGTTGACGTAAAGATCTTAGTCTTCGGTGGTGACTGGTGATTTTGAGTTGGATGAACATCAGAATTTGAGCCATGATAGACAGCTGCTTGATTCTTGGGCTTTGCAGGTCTTGTGGATTTACTTGGCTGTTCTTGTTGATATCTCTGAACAAGTCGATTTGAAAGCCTTTGCTGCTGTGCTTTGGATTGTAACCAACCAGCCAAGTCTCTCAGATTGTATGGATTTAATGTTGCCACTGTGAGTTTGCCTTGAAGATGTAAGAACTCGATGAAACTTTCCCTCAAGTATTTAGGGAGATGGCTTAGTAAGCAGTCAACATGAGAGCAACAGTTTAGTTCATAACCAGCTGGACCTTCCAACGATGTCAGCATACTAACAAGTAAATGAACTCGCAGGGAAAAGCTCTGAAACCCTTGGGAGTCTCCAACTTTCATGTCAGGTGCTGTAAATATTGCTGCTATCTCACTCTGAGCCAGCTGGTGGGGCTGTCCATACTGCAACTGGAGGGCATGCATTGAAGCTGTGTGGGGATCTGGTTGGTGTCTGCAAGACTGAGCAATCATTTGGGCCTCAAGCAATTTTAGATGTTCGAGGAGAACATGATACTTGTATTTTTCACTCAGCTGCACATAAGGGTTAAGGAGGTTGTCCAGAGCTAGTTTCAAGTTAGCAAATTCCTTTTCACTGTCTTTAGTGAAGTCTGGTATGGTAGGCTTTGGGATACCATAGAGCGGTGGTTCACATGTAGCTATGCTGGGAAGAAGTGGAACCATCCCTGATGATGGTGGTAGCTGTACCTGGGCTGTATGCTGTAATGGAGATGGCTGTGGTTGAAGGCCAACATAAGGAATCAACTGTGGATGAGAAGGTGGATCATTGCATCATGTGGGTTTACTGGAGCTGGATTATAATGTACAGGATAGCTGATGTTAGGCCTAGCATCACCTACAGGGGGAGCAGTGAAGGATTGTTGACTGGTGGACAGAAGAGGCTGTGAACAAACAGGACCAGACATGGATGGAGCAGGTTGTGAGTGGACCACATGGACTGGAGAACGTATAACCTGATACTGAGTTGGCAGACATGGGGGTAGATGGAGACGAGAGGGTGCATGCATGGCAGAAACAGAGGATGAACCAAACTGGAGTGTGTGTGGTCTATTCAGGCTTTGGCCAGTAGGAGGAGGCTTATTGGGTGGAGTAGAGAAGGTGAAGCTGCAGGCATCTTGACCGTACTAAAAGGTAAGTTGTATAGCTTATAAGCAGTGAAGTTCTCTTCTGCTGAAGTAAGATGCTCATTAAGGGGCAGAAGTTCATGATCCCTCTTCAGTCTCAGTTTTGGCCTGACCACTGGTTCTGTTACATAACTTGGGTATAAATGGGGAGTGGATGTTCCCACTAGATGTGCATCAGCCTTTATTTGGTGACAATCAACTTCCATATCAACACCCTTCTGTGCATTCATTTCAGGAAAAGAGAGAGATTGTCCAGAGCCATCATCATTTGCACCCCCTGGTGGTTCAAATCCACCTTCAGCTCCCTTGACTTCATCATGGAGTGGCTGTGAATCATTAATTGAGTTGTTCTGTACAAAGGCAGCAGACTGGACAATATCAGCATCAGGTGAATGAGACATTACAGGGTAATTGTTCACATTAAGACTGCTGAGTAATGGAAGACCAAGGGATGGTGCTCCCTCTGGTTTATCAAGCTGTGGATCATCTTGATTTTGGGGTTGATTTGTGCTCTGCCCCATGAGCATGACACTGTTTTGTTCCAACAGTTCTTTTCGTTTTTTACCTTGTTTCTCAAACTCCTCCATTCTGCTTTTAAGAAATTCCAATTCATTTATTTCATCCTTTTCTGTCTCCTTCAGGGTTTCCACTATGTTTGACAAAGATCCCTTCTCTTTATGAAGTGTAGAGATGGCTTTTCCTGTGTTATGTGATTGCATTTCCTCTTCAAACCCATAATGCTTTGGTTTATGCCGTCTTCTCTTTGGAAAGGTTCTCTGAAGTTTAGGATCAGTTTCATTGTCAGCATGCTGTTTGTTCCTCACATCCTCTTGAGTTTCCATTGTCTGAACTTAAAGTAATCAGCCTCCGGCTCGAAGGACCATATTAAAACTTGTTAGGTTCTAGGGGAAGTGCTGACCACTTGAGTTTCTCAAAAAAGAGCAGATGACAATTGAAGCTCATTTGAGGATTTAATTCCATCCAAACCATGCTGACAATTGCCGCCATTTTGACAGCATGGGAGAATTCTCAACAACTGGTGAGTGTGGAGCTGGAGCTTAAGTAGGCTGGCTGATTGCTGGAGATGAGGTGCAGGTGTGCTCAGGAGCGCAGGTGAGTGGAGTTAGGCTGATTAGAGTGAAGGCTGCTGAGTGACAGAGGCTGAGGATTGTGACAGAACACCCCCCTCAAGGGACGTCCCAAACATCTCAAGCAGGGGCAGGGCGGGTGGTTAGAAACCGTTCAGTACTCTTCAGAGGCAGAGTCTTCTCGGACATCTGGTGGTGGAACGGTGCCCTCCTCCTCCTCATCCAAGTCCTCTTCAGAGGTCTGAGTATTTTCGGGACCGATGACTGACGACTGTTGCGATGGGGGTCCATGCCTTCTGAGGGACGGCTGATCGGGATGCCTCTCGTGGAACTGCTTGATCAGGTCTTTGTCCAGGACGTTTCGAGACGGTACCCATGATCTCTCCTCAGGACCATAACCCTCCCAGTCGATGAGATATTGCAGACCCCTTCCTCGCCGACGGGAGCGGATCAGGCGGCGAAAAGTGAAGGCAGGACCACCATCGATGATGCAAGGAGGAGGAGCGACATCCGGAGACAGGCGACTTTCGTGCACGGGCTTGATCCTGGAAACGTGGAATGTGGGATGGACTCTCATGGTGTTGGGAAGCGTCAACCTCATGGCCATTGGGGTGATTATCTTCTGGATGGGGAAAGGACCAACAAACGTAGGGGCGAGTTTTCTGCTCTCAATGCGAAGAGGGAGATCTTTAGAAGAAAGCCAAACTCCTTGACCCACCTTGTATGTAGGGGCTGGGGTGCGTCGACGGTTGGCCGAGGTGGTATAACATTCCTCAGACCTCTGGAGGGTGGCTGTAGCTCGGGCCCAGGTTCTGCGCAACGGCGGGCGAAGGCGAGGGCAGAGGGACAGGAGACATCCTTGTCCAGAGCAGGGAAGAGTGGAGGTTGGTACCCATAGACACATTGGAAGGGAGACAGACCAGTGGAAGAGCAGATGAGGGAATTATGGGCAAACTCCACCTATAACAGTTGTCGAGACCATGTGGATGGGTTCTGGGAAACCATGCAGCAAAGAGCTGTCTCCATCTCCTGGTTCATCCTCTCCGACTGACCGTTAGATTGGGGTGGAATCCAGACGACAGACTGGCAGTGGCCCCGATGAGAGTGCAAAACTCCTTCCAGAACACTGATGAGAACTGGGGCCCACGGTCGGAAACCACATCCACTGGGAGACCATGCAGGCGGAAGATGTGGTTCAATACCAACTGGGCTGTCTCTTTGGCCAAGGGCAGTTTGTTCAGGGGCACAAAGTGAGCCATCTTGGAAAATCTGTCCACCACTGTGAGGATGACTGTGTGCCCATCCGAGGGGGGAAGACCGGTGACGAAGTCCAGGGAGATGTGAGACCAGGGTCGGTGAGGGATAGGCATTTGTAGGATGGGGGCAGACGTGAACCTCTTCTTCAGTGTCTGGAAGGCGCGTTCAGCGTCAGACGACCAGAGGAAGGGTTTCTTGGAGCTGGTGAGGGTGGTGAGAGGAGGTTTGCGGGACTCAGGAACGGGCCAAGTAGTGACAGCGGAGACTTTGGCTGGATCCATCTGAATGTGACCTTTAGAGACAATGTAGCCCAGGAAGGATACAGATGAGACGTGGAACTCACATTTCTCAGCTTTGACGAAGAGGGAGTTCTCCAGGGGCTTTGGAGGACGGACTAGACGTGGTGGATGTGTTCACTGTGAGTCTTTGAGAAGATTAGGATGTCAACCAGGTAGACGAAGACGTGCTTGTTTAACATGTCCCGGAGGACATCGTTGACCAGGGCTTGGAAAACTGCAGGAGCGTTGGTGAGTCCAAACGGCATGACAAGATACTCATAGTGGCCAATAGGAGTGTTGAACGCTGTCTTCCATTCGTCCCCCTCCCGGATGCGGACGAGATGGCATTGCGGAGGTCCAGTTTGGTGAAGACGGTGGCTCCCTGTAGCAGTTCAAAGGCCGATGAGATCAGAGGCAGGGGGTAGCGGTTCTTCACCGTGATATCATTAAGTCCTCGATAATCGATGCATGGCCTCAAGGATTTATCCTTCTTCTCTACAAAGAAGAAGCCTGCTCCAGCAGGGGACGAGGAAGGACGGATGAGGCCAGGAGACAGGGAGTTGCAGATGTATTCCTCCATGGCCTTTCTTTCAGGAGCGGAGAGGGAATACAAACGACCCTTGGGAGGGGTGGTCCCGGGCAGAAGATCTATGGCGCAGTCATATGGACAATGAGCAGGCAGAGAGGTCGCTCTGGCTTTACTGAAGACAGAACTGTGGTCATGGTATTAAGGTGGCACATTGGAGAGTTCAGGTGGTGGAATGGTGCTAGCTGACTGGAGTGGTGACATGGCGTCCTTGAGACAGGTGAGATGACATGCGGTTCCCCAGCCACGAATGGAACTTGTGGACCAGTCTATGTGGGGATTTTGTCGACGAAGCCAAGGGAACCCCAGGACCAGAGGCATATCAGGATAGTCAAGGATATGGAACTGAATGGTCTCTTTATGATTACCGGACAGGAGCATGGAGACTGGCGCCGTCTGGTGGGTGATGACACCTATTTCATGGCCATCAAGGGCTCTTCCTGGGATGGGGTGACTGAGAGAGAGCTGACCTGGTCCCAATTGTTGTGCCACACTTTTGCCGACCAAACAGGAATCGGCTCCAGAGTCTATGAGGGTGGCCAGAGTGTGAGGACCATCAGGCAGAAGCAGGCGGGCTTGGAGCTGGGGGCGACAGGAGAGGGAGGACTCAGCTACAGAGCTCACCCGTATCCCCTCATTTACGGGTGAGCCTGGTCTTTTAAAGGACAGGTGGCCACGAAATGTCCTGGTCCTCCACAGTACAGGCAGAGCTGAACTGACAGACTTCACCTCCATTCAGCAGGGGTAGGAGAGGTGCGACCCAGTTGCATGGGTTATGGCTCAGCGGGGTTTGGACTCTGGTGTTGACAGGTAAGTTACCTCTGACGTGGACTCTGAAGAAGCTGACAACTGGGCCCCTGACGTTGTTCCCGTCTCCGTGTCTGCACCCGAAGATCTATATGGATGGCCAGGTCGATGATGTCGTCGAGGGAGGACGGGACTTCGTGGGACACCAGCTCGTCTTTGATGTAATCTGCCAATCCATGCATGAAGGCGTCGATCTGGGCTGCAGGGTTCCAGCCACTCCGGCTGGCTCGGGTGCGAAAGTCTATAGAATAGTCCGCCACAGATCGCTGTCCTTGTTTAAGGTTCAGGGGCCCCGCAGCGACTTCAGACCTGGCAGGATTATGCTCGAACACCTTGTGTAACTCGGCTGCGAAGACTGAAAGTTCTGGCAGGCTGGAGATTGACGATCCCACTCAGCAGTTCCCCACAGTCGTGCACGACCCATCAGGTGGTTTATGGTAAACGCCACCTTGGCTAGTTCAGAGATGAAAGTGCGCGGCTGGAGGGCGAAGAACAGGGTACAGTTCGTCAGAAAAGGTGAGCAGCTCTCCGGATTCCCGTCGTAGCGTTCCGGAAATCCCACACGAGGCTCCGGAGAGTCTGTAGCTAGAACTGGAGCCAGAGGCGCAGCAACAGGAGCAGAGGAATCAGGAGAAGTGCCAGCTGGTGATTGTTGCTGCAGCTGGGCGGCTAATCCTGTCATCGTCTGGGTTAGAGAATCTATGGCCTGTTGAAGGTGGCTGACAGACGCAGTAATCAGTCCTTCGTGATTAACCAGCCCACCCTCAATCCTCTCCAGTCTGACCGATGGAGAGGGTTTACCGCTCGCTGGGTCCATTTTCTGGTCAGATCGAACTGACACGGAGACAGGAAGGACCCAGATGCGAAACAGCAGCAGAGTTCACAAGAAACAGTCTTTATTGACACAGAGGTAACAACAGTGCTGGGTGCAGGATTCGAACTCGGGTCCCCTGGATCCGAAGCCGGTGAGGTTAGCCCTGAGCCAAACTTCAGTCACACTCTCTCTCCACAGGAACAGAGTCTTTCAGGAGTTGCCAACCTCAGTGTCAGGGATCAGAATGCCAACGCAGATCAGGACTCACAGGCAGAAGCTCGTAGTCAGGAACACTAAGCAGGGTCGTAAGCCGGAGATCAGACAGCCAACACCGATCAGGACTTTCAGACAGAAACTCGTCGTCAGGAACAGGAAGCAGGGTCGTAAGCCGGAGATCAGACAGCCAACACCGATCAGGACTTTCAGGCAGAAACTCGTCGTCAGGAACAGAACGCAGGCCGACAACCAGGGATCAGGCAAGCAGGTAAGTTCAGGACAGAAACTGGTCGATGCCTTGTAGTCAAGCCGAGGATTAGATGAGTAGAGCAGAAACAGGAACGAAGCAGGTCGGCAATGGTTGATCAGACGCTGAGAGTGTCTGGATTGCTAGGCATGAGAGCGAAGACGATCTGACAGCTGGTGAGTGTGGAGCTGGAGCTTAAGTAGGCTGGCTGATTGCTGGAGATGAGGTGCAGGTGTGCTCAGGAGCGCAAGTGAGTGGAGTTAGGCTGATTAGAGTAAAGGCTGCTGAGTGACAGAGGCTGAGGATTGTGACAACGTTAGTGAATAATTGTATTGAACGAAAAAAAAAATTGACAAAAATAAGTGTGTGATACACACAGGCAGACAACAGCAGCATCACTATCATTGGTTTCTAGCATACATTTCCAGCCGAATATAAGATAATTTCCGAATGGTAAAGTATAAAAGACGGATAACATTATCAATAAGAAAAGATAGTAAAATGGAAAACAGGATCAGAGTTAACTTTACCTTTCAAATTTAAACAACGTTTGTTGGTAACTGGAGCAGGGCATGGAATCTCTATGGAAGAAATCCAGCCGATACCCTGCAAATCGCTAACCAGGAAGTAAACCGGAATTTGAGTGATGTCACCGTGAATAAGGTCTGAAGGTTTAATAATCACACATTTGACTTTAGTGAATAATTGTGCTTGTCATTTACTGCACCAGAACATGGCAGCTATTTTGCACATTTATCATTCCCTTTTGCACCTTATTCTCATTACTTACGGTATCATACTCTGTTATTCTATTTTGCATCTTTCCTATATTATTTTATTATATTTTTATCTTATTATTTTATTTTATTACTTACTTTATCGTATGACACTGTTTTGCACTGGCTGAAGGGCTTTTGCAATTTCGTTGTATTTGTTGCAATGACAAATAAAGTTCTATTCTATTTGACTTTAGTGAATAATTGTGTTGTAGGTTTAATAATCACACATTTGACTTTAGTGAATAACTGTGTCGAAGGTTTAATAATCACACATTTGACTTTAGTGAATAATTGTGTTGTAGGTTTAATAATCACACATTTGACTTTAGTGAATAACTGTCGAAGGCTCAATAATCACACAGTTGAGATTAGTGTGAGCTGGAGTAACCTCTGTCAGATTGAGGCTGATGGATAATGTCAGTGTGTCCTTTACAGGTCTGTGAAACCAAACAGCATCGAATCAGCACCGCGACACAAGGAGAAGGTCCAGAGGCAGCACCTGGAAAAGGTGAGGGCGCACCTAGGGCTGGGCAGATATACAGGCCTTAAGATATATCAATATAGGGCTGGAAAAATATCAGTTTTTTAAAAAATATTGATACAGGGCTGGTCAAATATCCATATTTTAATATAGGGTTGGGCCATATATTCATGTTTAAATATATTTCAATATAGGGCTGGGCCCTGTTCCAGGTTTTAAAATATGTCGTTGTAGGGTTGGTATATCGATATAGGGCTGGACCATATATTCATGTTATAAGATATATCATTATATTTTTGAAATATCTTTTTCAATTCCAGGTCTTTTTTTTTGTAATTGTCTTTTTACTTTTAGATCATTTTTACTTTTAGGTCTTTGTTCCCTTTCAGATCTATTTTTACTTTCAGATATTGTTTATTCTCAGATCTTTTTTCTCTCTTTCAGTTTTTCACTTATATGTACATATATATATATATATATATATATATATATATATATATATATATATATATATATAAACACACACACACACACACACACACATAGCCCATGTCAGTTCCCTGGCAGCATCAGTGCTGTATAAAGGAAAGAGTTTGGATGTGTTAGCAGAGAAATTACCTCCAAACAAGCTCCACCCATCAGTCATTAAAGGGGGGGGATGCTTTGTGTCATGTCTGGAAGGTAAATGTTAAAAAACCATGAGAATCCCCAGCTGTGTTTGTGGGATGTCGACTCTGTGGAAAAAGTGACCTCATCCAACAGCCTTGTTTGTCAGCCTGTAATGAAAAATGGAAGTCAAGTCACCATTATTACACGTCAGAGACATGTACTGCGTCATGTTCTCTCTTTACAAATGGTTTCCAGAAGTGGTTTTCCAGAGACACTCCAGCGCTGCAGCAGAGGGCCAAGTGTTGTTTTTTCTCCGTCAGCACTGGCTGTCCCTCCCCTGGTTACATCACAACAGCATTTCTTTAACAGCAAAGGACACACAGAGCTGTCCCAAAACCTACAACAAGGATTTAAGCAGCCAGCAGCAGAGAAGTTTGTTTCCTGTAAAGAAAAACAGGAACAAAGATCATTCAGCAACAAGCAGACTGATACAGACAGCTAACCTGTCTCCCTGTTACCACTGATGCTTAATTATTAATTTAACCTGGAGTCGATTCACCAAGACCTCTCCCATGATATTTACTGGCACCTTATGCCTAATATAAAATATAATTTAGTCCTGTAATCACAGATATCCTCACAGTTAGAGCTTTCCTTTCTTTGTTTGTTTGTTTAAGAATTTTTAGGTAATTTCAATTACATACCACAGGACGATTCCTCCAAATTTAACCAAAGCAATCAGGGGAGACATACCGGCAGGTCAGTAAAAAGAACCAAATCACACAGAGATGTGATTGTCAGACTCGGTCCTCTTCCTGGACCTCCTCCAGAGCTGGATCTGGACCTCTCTTTATTGATTCATGCATCCTCCCTGCTCGAGCTCCTCCTTCACACTAATCCCTTTAGTGCAGACAAACTGGTTCAAATGTACATTTCCTCATTTATATAATAGCTGCTTTCCCTTTGTATGAACTGTTTTTTGACTCTTTCCTGGTCTTGGATTGTTCTGAGCTCTAAATGTGACTCGTGCTGTTTGAACTACACCAGGTCTGTCAATCGGAGCCGTTATGACAGTGGAACAGGAGTTTGCCTCGTGAGTGATCCTTATAGCTGTCTTTTGCAGAATAATTAATGAATGTAACGTTTTCTAGTTATTTCCCCAAACTTCTACACAGTAGGTAGATATGGAAGCACTAGTGACCAGCACAGAGTGCAGACTTATTTTTGGTCCAAAACTGCATCTCAACACTTCAGACCAGTGATGTGGGCTGCGTAGATAACTGGATATCTATTTGGGATACTTTTTGCCCACGCTCTTGATCTTCTTCTAGCATACAGCCCTGAAATTAATGAACTGAAAGTCTTTCCTGAAAATCCTTTGTTATCTGATCACTTCTTAGTATCTTTTAACATCTTCTTAGAGGATTTTGCTTTTTGTAATAAAACAGTGGAGAGTAGAAATCTGTCCAGTGGTGCTGTGTCTAAATTTAAAGAGGCCATTCCTGCTGCCTTAAACTCAGCACATTGGCCAGTTGATAACTGTGATATTAGCTATGGCCCCTCTCAGCTGGATCAGCTTGTTGATGACTCTGCCAGTCTACTAAGATCCATTTTGGACTCAATCGCCCTACTGAGACAAAAAAACTATTAAACATCAGAGGAAAGCTCCTTGGTTTACTTCTGAAACTCGTGCACTTAAACAAGCATCCCGTAAATGAGAGAGAATATGGCGCTCCAATACTTCCAAATAGTTTGTCCACCCTTGCTGGAGACAATAAATATATCTTTATCATCAGGCTACGTGCCACAGTCTTTTAAAGTAGCTGTAATAAAACCTGTTCTAAAAACCCTACCCACGATTCAGGGACATTAGCTAACTACAGGCCTATATCAAACCGCCTAACTACAGGCCTATATCAAACTTTATAACTACAGGCCTATATCAAACCTCTTAACTACAGGCCTGTATCAAACCTTCTAACTACAGGCCTATATCAAACCTTTTAACTACAAACCTTTATCAAACCCTCTGACTACAGGCCTATATCAAACCTTCCAACTACGGGCCTTTATCAACCCTTCTAACTACAGGGCTTTATCAAACCTTCTAACTATAGGCCTATATCAAAACTTTTAAATACAGACCTTTATCAAACCCTCTAACTACAGGCCTATATCAAACCTTCCAACTACAGAACTTTATCAAATCTTCTAACTACAGGGCTATATCAAACCTTCTAACTATAGGCCTACATCAAAACTTTTAACTACAGGCCTATATCAAACCTTCTAACTACAGGTCTATTTCAAACCATCAAACGACAGGTCTGTATCAAACCTTCTAACTATAGGCCTATATCAAACCTTTTTACAATAAGCCTATATCAAACCTTCTAACTACAGGCTTATATATCAAACCTACTAACTACAGGCCTATGTCAAACCTTCTAACTACAGGCCTATATCAAACCTTGTTACAATAGGCCTATATCAAACCTTCTAACTAAAGGCTGATATCAAACTTTCTAACTACAACCTTCTAACTACGGGCCTCAATCAAACTTTCTAACTACAGGCCTAAGTCAAACATTCTAACTACAGACCTTTATCAAACCTTCTAACTACAGGCCTATATCAAACCTTCTAACTACAGGCCTGCATCAAACCTGCTAACTTATGGCCTATATTAAACCTCATAACTATAGGCCTATGTCAAACCTTTTGACTACAGGCCTATATCAAACCTTCTTTTAACTACAGGCCTATATGAAACCTTCTAACTTCAGGCCTATATTAAACCTTATAACTATAGGCCTATATCACACCTTTAACTACAGGCCTATATCAAACCTTCTAACTATGGGCCTATACCAAACATTCTAACTACAGGCCTATATAAAACCTTCTAACTACAGGCCTATATCAAAACTTCTAACTACAGGCTTTTATCAAACCTTGGTACAACAGGCCTATTGTAAACCTTATAACTACAGGGCTTTATCAAACCTTCTCACTAAAGGCCTATATCAAACCTTCTAACTACATGCTTATGTCAAACCATCTAACTACATGGTTATACCAAAACTTCAAACTACAGGCCTATATCAAACCTTATAACTATAGGCCTATATCGAACCTTATAACTATAGGCCTATATCAAACATTTTAACCAAAAGATTATATCAAACCTTCTAACTACAGGCCTGTATCAAACCTTCTAACTACAGGCCTATATTAAACTTTTTACAATAGGCCTATATCAAACCATCTAACTACAGGCCTATATCAAACCTTCTTACAATAGGCCTATATCAAACCTTCTAGCTAAAGGCCTATATCAAACCTACTAACTAGAGGTCTATATCAAACCTTCTAACTATAGGCCGATGTCAAACCTTCTACCTTCAGGCCTATATCAAAACTTCTAACAACAGGCCTATATCAAACCTTCAAACTACAGGTCTATATCAAACCTTTTAACTACAGGCCTGTATCAAACCTTCTAACTACAGGCCAATGTCAAACCTTCTAACTACAGGCCGATATCAAACCTTCTAACTTCAGGCCTATATCAAACCTTCTAACTACAGGCCGATATCAAACCTTCTAACTACAGGCCTATACCAAACCTTCTAGCTACAGGCCTATATCAAACTTTCTAAATACAGGCCTATATCAAACCTACTAACTACAGGTCTATCTAAACATCTAACTTCAGGCCAATATCACACCTTTAACTACAGGCCTATATCAAACCTTCTAACTAAAGGCCTATACCAAACCTTCTAGCTACAGGCCTATATCAAACTTTCTAACTACAGGCCTATATCAAACCTACTAACTACAGGTCTATCTAAACATCTAACTTCAGGCCAATATCACACCTTTAACTACAGGCCTATATCAAACCTTCTAACTAAAGGCCTATACCAAACCTTCTAGCTACAGGCCTATATCAACCTTCTAACTACAGGCCTATATCAAACCTGTTAACAAAGGGACTATATCAAACCTTCTAACTACAGGCCTCAATCAAACCTTCTAACTTCAGGGCTTTATTAAACCTTATAACTTAGGGCCTATATCACACCTTTAACTACAGGCATATATCAAACCTTCTAACTACAGGCCGATACCAAACCTTCTAACTACAGGCCAATATCAAACCTTCTAACTAACGGCCTATATCATACCTTGTAACTACAGGCCTGTATCATACCTTGTAAGTACAGGCCTATCTCACACCTTACAACTTCAGGCCTACTTTAAACCTTATAACTTTATGCCTATATCACAACTTTAACTACAGGCTTATATCACCCTTCTAACTACAGGCCTTTACCAAACCTTCTAACTACAGGCCTATATCAAACCTTCTAACTACAGGTCTATATCAAACCTTCTAACTACAGGCCTATATCAAACCTTCTTACTACAGGTCTATATCAAATCAAAAAACTACAGGCCTATATCAAACCTTTTAACTACATGCCTATATCAAACCTTCGAACGATAGGCCTATATCAAACCTTTTTACAATAGGCCTTTATCAAACCTTCTTACAACTAGCCTATATCAAAACTTCTAACTAAAGGTCTTTATCAAACCTTCTAACTATAGGCCTATACCAAACCTTCTTACAAAAGGTCTTTGTCAAACCTTCTAACTACAGGCCTAGATCAAACCTTCTAACTAAGGCCTATATCAAACCTTCCTTAAAAAAGGCCTATATCAAACCTTCTAACTATAGGCCTATATCAAACCTTCTAACTATAGGCCTATATCAAACCTTCTAACTTTGGCCTATATCAAACCTTTTAACAACAGGCCTATATCAAACCTTCTTACTATAGTCCTATATCAAACCTTTTTACAATAGGCCTATATCAAACCTTCTAACTCTAGGCCTATATCAAACCTTTTTAAAATAAGCCTGTATCAACCCTTCTAATTAAAGGCCTTTATCAAACCTTCTTACTACAGGCCTATTTCAAACCTTCTAACTACAGGCCTATATCAAACCTTCTAACTTCAGGCCTATATCGTACCTTCTAACTACAGGCCTTTATCAAACCTTCAAACTTCAGGCCTATTTTAAACCTTCTAACTACAGGCCTATGTCAAACCTTCTAACTATATGCCTACAGCAAACCTTCTTAAAATAGGCCTATATCACACCTTCTAACTACAGGCCTATGTCAAACTTTCTAACCACAGGCCTATATCAAACCGTCTAACTACAGGTCTATATCAAACCTTCTAGCTACAGTTCTCTATCAACCCTTCTAACTACAGGTTATATCAAATCTTCTCACTTCAGGCCTATATCAAACATTCTAACTCTAGGTCTATGTCAAACCTCCTAACTACAGGCCTATATCAAGCCGTCCTCCTACAGGTCTATATCAAACCTTCTAACAACAGGTTTGTACCACACCTTTGACTACAGGCCTATATCAAATCTTCTAACTATAGGTCTTTATCAAACCTTCTAACTACAGGCCTTCATCAAACATTCTTATTATAGGCCTATGTCACACCTTTAACTACAGGCCTATATCAAACCTTCTAACTATCGGCCTATATCAAACCTTCCAACTATAGGCCTATTTCAAACCTTCTAACTATATGACTATTTCAAACCATCTAACTATATGCCTATATCAAACCTTCTTAAAATAGGCCTATATCACACCTTCTAACTACAGGCCTTTGTCAAACCTTCTAACTACACGCCTATGTCAAACCTTCTAACTACAGGCCTATATCAAACCTTCTTAGTACAGGTCTATATCAAATCAAAAAACTGCAGTTCTTTATCAAACCGTGTAACTACATGCCTATATCAAACCTTCGAACGATAGGCCTATATCAAACCTTTTTACAATAGGCCTTTACTAAACCTTCTTACTACTGGCCTATATCAAAACTTCTAACTAAAGGTCTATATCAAACCTTCTAACTATAGGCCTATACCAAACCTTCTTACAACAGGTCTTTGTCACACCTTCTCACTACAGGCCTATATCAAACCTTCCTTAAAAAAGGCCTATATCAAACCTTATTGCTATAGGCCTATATCAAACCTTCTAACTATTGGCCTTTCTCAAACCTTTTTACAAAAGGCCTATATCAAACCTTCTAACTACAGCTCTATATCAAACCTTCCTTAAAATTGGCCTATATCAAGCCTTATAACTATAGGCCTATATCAAACCTTCTAACTATAGGCCTATATCAAACGTTCTAACTACAGGTCTATATCAAACCTTCTAACAACAGGCCTATATCAAGCCTTCTAACAATAGGCCTATATCAAATCAAAAAACTACAGGCCTATATCAAACCTTTTAACTACAGGCCTGTATCAAACCTTCTAACTACAGGCCTATGTCAAACCTTCTAACTACAGGCCTATATCAATCCTTCTAACTGCAGGCCTATACCAAACCTTCTAATTACAGGCCTATATCAAACCTTCTAACTACAGGTCTATATCAAACCTTCTAACAACAGGCCTATATCAAACCTTCAAACAACAGGCCTAAATCAAATCAAAAAACTACAGGCCTTTATCAAACCTTTTAACTATAGGCCTGTATCAGACCTTCTAACTACAGGCCTATGTCAAACCTACTGACTATTGGCCTATATCAAACCATCTAACTACAGGTCTATATTAAACGTTATGACTATAGGCCTATTTCAAACCTTTTTACAATAGGCCTTGATCAACCTTTCTAACTACATGCCTATATCAAACCTACTTACTATAGGCCTTTTTTCAAACCTTCTTACTTCAGGCCTATGTCAAACCTTCTAACCACAGGCCTATATCAAACCTTCTAACTATAGGCCTATATCAAACCTTCTAACTATATGCCTATATCAAACCTTCTTAAAATAGGCCTATATTATACCTTGTAACTACAGGCCTATGTCAAACTTCCTAGCTACAGGCCTATATCGAACCTTCTATCTACTGGCCTATATCAAACCTTCTAACTTCAGGCCTATATCATACCTTCTCACTTCAGGCCTATATTAAACCTTCTAACTCTAGGCCTTTGTCAAACCTCCTAACTACAGGCCTATATCAAGCCGTCCTCCTAGAGGTCTATATCAAACCTTCTAACTACAGGCCTTTATCAAACCTTCTTACTACAGGCCTATGTTAAACCTTCTAACTATAGGCCTATATCAAACCTTCTAACTACAGGCCTATACCAAACCTTCTAACTACAGGCCTATATCAAACCTTCTAACTACAAGCCTATATCAAATCAAAAACTACAGGCCTTTATCAAACCTTTTAACTATAGGCCTATATCAGACCTTCTAACTACAGGCCTATATCAAACCTTCTAACTACCGGCCTATGTCAAACCTACTGACTATAGGCCTATATCAAACCATCTACCTACAGGCCTATTTTAAACCTTATGACTATAGGCCTATATCAAACCTCTAACTTCAGGCCTATTTTAAACCTCATAACTACAGGCCTATATCACACCTTTAACTACAGGCATATATCAATCCTTCTTACTACAGGCCTATACCAAACCTTCTAACTACAGGCCTATATCAAACCTTCTAACTACAGGGCTATATCAAACCTTCTAACTATAGGCCTATATCAAACCTTCTAACTACAGGTCTATATCAAATCTTCTAACAACAGGCCTATATCACACCTTCTAACTACAGGCCTATAACAAATCAAGAAACTACAGGCCTTTATCAAACCTTTTAACTATAGGCCTATATCAGACCTTCTAACTACAGGCCTATGTCAAACCTACTGACTATTGGCCTATATCAAACCATCTACCTACAGGCCTATATTAAACCTCATGACTATAGGCCTATATCAAACCTTTTTACAATAGGCCTTCATCAACCTTTCTAACTACATGCCTAAATCAAACCTTCTAACTATAGGCCTTTATCACACCTTCTTACTACAGGCCTATGTCAAACCTTCTAACTACAAGCCTATGTCAAACCTTCTAACTACAGGCCTATATCAAACCTTCTTACTACAGGTCTATATCCAATCAAAAAACTACAGGCCTATATCAAACCTTTTAACTACATGCCTATATCAAACCTTCGAACGATAGGCCTATATCAAACCTTTTTACAATAGGCCTTTATCAAACCTTCTTACAACAGTCCTATATCAAAACTTCTAACTAAAGGTCTTTATCAAACCTTCTACCTATAGGCCTATACCAAACCTTTTTACAATAGGTCTTTGTCAACCCTTCTAACTACAGGCCTAGATCAAACCTTCTAACTATAGGCCTATATCAAACCTTCTAACTATAGGCCTATATCAAACCTTCTAACTATAGGCCTATATCAAACCTTTTAACAACAGGCCTATATCAAACCTTCTTACTATAGTCCTATATCAAACCTTCTAACTATAGGCCTATATCAAACCTTTTTAAAATAGGCCTATATCACACCTTCTAACTACAGGCCTATATCAAGCCGTCTTCCTACAGGTCTATATCAAACCTTCTAACTACAGGCTTATATCACACCTTTAACTACAGGCCTATATCAAACCTTCTAACTATAGGTCTTTATCAAACCTTCTCACTAAAGGCCTTCATCAAACCTTCTAACTATAGGCCTATATCACACCTTTAACTACAGGCCTATATCAACCCTTCTAACTATCGGTCTATATCAAACCTTCTAACTATAGGCCTATTTCAAACCTTCTAACTATATGCCTATTTCAAACCTTCTAACTATAAGCCTGTATCAAACCTTCTTAAAATAGGCCTATATCACACCTTCTAACTACAGGCCTATGTCAAACCTTCTAACTACAGGCCTATATCAAACCTTCTAACTACAGGCCTATATCAACCCTTCCAGCTACAGGTCTATATCAAACCTTCTAATTTCAGGCCTATATCAAACCTTTTAACTATAGGCCTATATCAAACCTTTTTACAATAGGCCTTTATCAAACCTTCATACTACAGGCCTATATCAAAACTTCTAACTAAAGGTCTATATCAAACCTTCTAACTATAGGCCTATATCAAACCTTCTTACAACAGGTCTTTTTCAAACCTTTTAACTACAGGCCTATATCAAGCCTTCTTACTTCAGGCCTATATCAAACCTTCCTTAAAATAGGCCTATATCAAACCTTATTACTATAGGCCTATATCAAACCTTCTAACTATAGGCCTATATCAAACCTTCTAACTATAGGCCTATATCAAACCTTCTTACTACAGGCCTATATCAAACCTTCTTACTATAGGCCTATATCAAACCTTTTTACAATAGGCCTATATCAAACCTTCTAACTCTAGGCCTATATCAAACCTTCTTAAAATAAGCCTATATCAAACCTTCTAACTATAGGCCTTTCTCAAACCTTCTAACTATAGGTCTATATCAAACCTTCTAACTACAGGCCTATATCAAACCTTCTTAAAATAAGCCTATATCAAACCTTTTTACAATAGGCCTATATCAAACCTTCTAACTACAGCTCTATATCAACCCTTCCTTAAAATAGGCCTATATCAAGCCTTATAACTATAGGCCTATATCAAACCTTTTAACTATAGGCCTATATCAAACCTTCAAACTACAGATCTATATCAAACCTTCCATTTACTTCAAATGTCTTTGAGACAGTAGTGACTTATCAGCTCTGTGACTTCCTTCAAGACAACAGCCTGTTTGAGGTCTTTCATTCAGGATTTAGAGCTCATCACAGGACAGAGACTGCTCTTGTTGAAGTAACTAACTATGACAGTGCAGCCTTTTACACCACAGATCATAACGGAATCATTCGGGATTACAGGGACTGCTTTAAATTGGTTTAAGTCCTACTTATCTGATAGATACCAGTTTGTACACAGTGAACAATCAGTCCTCTGTGTACACAAAAGCAAGTTATGGAGTTCCTCAAGGTTTTGTGCTTGGTCCAATTCTCGTCTCACTATAAATGCTTTCCTTGGTGATGTCACGAGAAAATATTCCTTCAATGTTGATTGTTATGCTGACGGTAGTGAACTGTACATATCAATGAAGCCAGGTGAAACAAGGAAGGATTCATGGTCTGGGCGTCCATGTATTTGTGGCTATCATGAATTAACATTTAGGGCTCTAATTTCCTGGTGCAACTCAGGGTGGCGCAGCCTGGCGCACCCCACACAGTGGGAATTTTGTCCGGCGCACCACCGTGCGCAGCCAATTTGGCAATTTTGTAGACCGGCTGCGCCGAGATGAGTGTGACGGCGCACCAGGGGGAGGTGTCGACAGATCCAGCTTGGCGCAGTGACAATTTCGTGCCAAAAACCGCGCAGAAGGTGCGCCCCACCTGCGCCTGGTCTATGAAATTAGAGCACTTACAATTAACAGTTGTTATGCTTTAGCTGCATTTATTCATTATGATAAACAGTTTAGGCACAACACTGACCCCCGAGGGACGTCACAAGCAGTGTCCAATCATGAAAGGTCCTGTTCTTCTGTCTGGACCCTGTGATGTCCTCAACTAACATCACTCTGTGATGTTCATTTGCTTTTGCAATGCTTTCCTATTTATATCTTGCAAGTTTTGGAGTATTAGACAGAAGTACCTGTTGAAGATCTTTATTGATCCATATGTTTGTATTCCCAATAGGCTTTACAGTGTAAAAGTACTTGAATGGTGTTATACTGTACTCAGACAGCACAGACCCATCAGAGAACATGCAGGCAGGTTCGTCTGGCCTCACAAAGCTTTTTTTTCTGATTTTTAAGATGAACATTGTCAAACAGTAGTGACTGTGATCTGAATACTCTGACCAATGTTCTGACAGAGCAGAACATCAGAAGTAAGTCAAAAGAATACTAAGCTTCCCATTAAATCCACATGGAGACAGATTTCTTCCCTGGATGCTGGTTTAGACCACAGTGGTCTTAACCAGCATCCAAGATGTGTTTTCCAACACATCTTGGGTTGGAAAACTTCTCTGTGTGAGGAACAGCATGAATGCTATGAAACCATTTAAAATAAGAAATGAAGGGATCTCAGAGGGTAAAACATCACTGAGTTCCTGTGTAGCATATTGAAAAATACAGTTGGGTAAAAGCTGTCACGTGGTGCAACAAATAAAGACATGGTGGGAGTTTGCAGAGACCAGCACAACCAATCAGGGTGCAGAGGTGAGACAATGTTATTGTACATTGTGTCTGTCCACACTGAACTCTTACAAAAGCATGTTATAGACAGGCGCTGGACTCAAAATGAAAGAATGAAAACCATAGTTTAAAAAATGTACACAAATTTAGACTAAACCTGTGAAAGTATCCTAAACATGTTTTTCTAAAACAAATATTGTAAAAGTCTCACGATGCATCATGAGCTAAACTAGGAACCTAAAAACTCCAAATCCACAGAGAAGATGGAATATATCATCTGAGCACCCTGTTTGATGGCTCAGTGACACCACAGCTGATCCAGAGAGTGGAGAAGGTCAGTCCAGCTGGAGTTTGGAGCAGCTTTAACTCAGGACAGAGTCTCAGAGATGATCCAGAGAGTAGAGAAGGTCAGAATCAGAATCAGAATCAGATTTATTGCCAAGTAGGTTTTTACACTTACAAGGAATTTGCTCTGGTGCTGTTGGTGCAAAGTACAAACAGACAATAAGTAAAAAGATAATAATAAAAATGAAAATAAGGTGCAAGCATTGTAATAAGAGTTATCAGAAATAGAAATATATAATAAAAAAATAAAAAATCAAATAATAAAATAAAGTAGACTAAATATATACAGAGTTATTTACAGTTGTTACCAATGGAGTTGGTATCGGGTGGTTGGGGGAGTCGGGGTGGGTCATGGGCAGTGTTCAGCAGTGATGTAGCGGAGGGAAAGAAACTGTTCTTGTGGAGTGAGGTTTTGGTCCTGATGGACCGCAGCCTCCTGCCTGAGGGGAGGGGCTCGAAAAGTTTGTGTCCAGGGTGAGAGGGGTCGGCCAAGATCTTGCCTGCACGCCTCAGAGTCCTAGAGGTGTACAGATCCTGGAGAGATGGCAGGTTACATCCGATCACCTTCTCTGCAGAGCGGATGATGCGCTGCAGCCTGTTCTTGTCCCGAGCGGTGGCTGCAGGGGACCAGACGGTAATGGAGGAGGAGAGGATGGACTCTATGATGGCCGTGTAGAAGTGCACCATCATAGTCTTTGGCAGGTTGAATTTCTTCAGCTACCTCAGGAAGTACATTCTCTGCTGTGCCTTCTTGATTAGGGAGCTGATGTTCAGCTCCCACTTCAGGTCCTGGGAGATGATGGATCCCAGGAAGCAGAAAGACTCCACGGTGAGTACTGTGGAGTCAGAGAGTTTGATGGGAGCAGGGGCGGCTGTGTTTCTCCTGAAGTCCACCACCATCTCCACTGTCTTTAGGGTGTTGAGCTCCAGGTAGTTCCTGCTGCACCAGGTCACCAGATGGTCCACCTCCAGTCTGTAAGCAGACTCATCCCCATCAGAGATGAGACCAATGAGGGTGGTGTCGTCTGCAAACTTCAGGAGTTTGACAGACTGGTGACTGGAGGTGCAGCTGTTGGTGTACAGGGAGAACAGCAGTGGGGAAAGAACATAGCCTTGGGGGGAGCCGGTGCTGATGGTCCTGGTTTCAGAGATGTGCTTCCCAAGCTTCACGTGCTGCCTCCTGTCAGGCAGAAAGTCTGTGATCCTTCTGCAGGTGGAGGCAGGCACACTCAGCTGGGAGAGCTTGTGCTGGAGCAGGGCAGGGATGACCGTGTTGAAAGCAGAACTGAAATCCACAAACAGGATCCTGGCGTAGGTCCCTGCTGAGTCCAGATGCTGCAGGATGAAGTGGAGGGCTAGGTTGACAGTATCGTCTACAGACCTGTTGGCTCTGTAGACGAACTGCAGGGGGTCCAGGAGTGGGTCTGTGATGGCTTTCAGGTGAGAGAGCACAAGACGCTCAAAAGACTTCATCACCACAGAGGTCAGAGCGACAGGTCTGTAGTCATTAAGTCCACTGGGTCTTGGCTTTTTCAGAACGGGGATAATGGTGGAAGTCTTGAAGCAGGCTGGAACGCGGCATGTCTCCAGTGATGTGTTGAAGATGTCTGTGAAGACTGGAGACAGCTGATCAGCACAGTGTTTCAGGGTGGAGGGGGAGACAGAGTCAGGCCCTGCTGCTTTGCAGGGCTTCTGCCTCTTGAAAAGTCTGTTGATGTCTCTCTCCTGGATAGTGTGCTGTGAGCATCGTGTGGATTTGCTGTTCATCATGAGACTGGGGTCCACATTCAAGATTTCCTGCTGCTTAACAGAAGGTTTTTTCTTGTCACCATGATGGAGGGATTCATGATTGGCTATATGGATTCATGTTGGGTGTTGGATGTATATATTTGTATATATATGTATATGTGTATTTTATATATGTATATATGTATCTATGCATATATGTGTATCCATAATATGAAGAGCTTTGTGCTCTATTGTAAAGTGTCTTGAGATAACGCTTGTTATGAATTGGTGCTATACAAATAAAGATTGATTGATTGATTGTCTCTGAGGTGGGGGAGTAGGGTGGGGAGTCTGGAGTGCCAGTCTGCGGGGGGCACTGAGCCCCTGTTGGGGTGTGGGGTATGGAGCCGGTGAAATGAGGTGGGCTGGAGGTGTGAAGTGGGGGGATGGGGTTGTCAGTTGACCATTGTCTTTCAAAGCAACAGTAAAACTCGTTCCGCTGGTTTGCCTGGCGCAGGTCGTTGGTGGAATGGGGGAACAATGGCTTGTAGTTGGTTATTTTCCTCAAGCCTTTCCAAACAGAAGCAGTGTCGTGAGCAGAGAACTGTTGTTGAAGTGTCTCTGAGTACTGTCGTTTAGCAGCTCTCACTGCTTTGGTAAACTCACGCTTAGCTGCCCTGAAGCTGTCTCTGTCCCCACTTCTGAACGCCCTTTCCTTCTCCAGACTGAGTGTCCTGAGTTTAGCAGTGAACCAGGGTTTGTCATTGTTGTAACTCACCCTGGTGCGTGATGTTACACAGCTGTCCTCAAAGAAGCTGATGTATGACGTCACCGCACCTGTGTACCAGACTGTTGGTAGAAGTCCTGAAAACATCCCAGTCAGTAGAGTCCAAGTATCAGTATCTGTCTAGTTAATTTTCTTTTTGTCTCATTTTGCTAACCCTTGTCTCTGGTCTCTTTCAGTTCCTGTCGTGCTGTTTCCCTCACCTGTGGCCCTCCCTAATGTTTTGCACCTGTGTCTTGTTAGACTCACCCCCTTTCCTTCTTAAGCTCTGGTGTTCCCTCACTTCCCTGCCAGATTATCACTACTCACTAGTCGATTCTCCAGCCCTTAGTAAACTTCTAGATTGCTCTTTGTGTTTGACCCAGCCTGATCTCGATTCGACTTAGCCTAACGGACTAATTACCTCTGCCTGATTATTTGCCTTCCCGTGTACCGAACCCTGCTTCTGAATTAAAGACCTGACTTGTTAAAACCTGAACTGTCTCTGCTGCTTGAATCCTCACCTTGTGCCTGATAGTATAATCTGGCCAGGAATGGATTCAAAAGGGACAGATCCGTCCCTGGTACCACCCCCGGCGGCAGACCCGTGGGTCTCTCAAGAGGAGCAGATCACCATTCTGCGCCAAGAGGTGCGGGAACTCTCCGGGCGGCAGGAGCACCTCCTTTCATCGATGGGAACACTCTCCTCTCCCTTTCAGGCCCTGAAACTAAAGCTATGGAAGACTACATCAAATCCTCCCTAGACTCTGGCATTATTCGCCCCTCCTCTTCTCCAGCAGGAGCTGGGTTCTTTTTTGTAGAAAAGAAAGACAAGACACTCCGGCCCTGCATTGATTTTAGGGGTCTAAATGACATTACTGTTAAGAATCGCTACCCCTTGCCACTCATATCATCAGGCTTCGAACTTCTCCAGGGTGCTAAGGTCTTTACCAAGTTGGATTTACGAAACACCTACCATCTGGTCCGCATCAGGGAAGGCGATGAGTGGAAAACGGCGTTTAACACCCCCAGCGGCCACTATGAGTACTTGGTGATGCCTTTTGGTTTAACAAACGCCCCCGCAGTGTTTCAAGCATTTGTCAATGAATTCCTGAGAGACTTCCTTAACGTGTTTGTCTTTGTCTATTTAGATGATATCCTCATCTTCTCCCCCGATGATGAGACCCACATCAACCATGTGCGGCGAGTGCTGCGGAGACTGCTGGCCCATCAGCTCTACGTCAAGGCTGAGAAATGTGAGTTTCACGTGGCCACAGTCTCCTTCCTGGGGTTGATAGTGTCTGAGGGGCGAGTAAGTATGGATCCTGTCAAAGTCAAAGCTGTGTCAGAGTGGCCAGTGCCCACCAGTCGAAAGGAGGTTCAGAAATTCTTAGGCTTTGCTAATTTCTATAGGAAGTTTATTAGAAATTTTAGCTCTGTTGCCTCCCCTCTCCACTCTCTAACATCCTCCAAAGTCTCGTTTTCCTGGTCAGAGTCGACCGAACTAGCATTCCAGAAACTCAAATCAGCTTTCACCTGGGCACCCATCCTGGTTATGCCTGACCCTAAGCGCCAGTTTGTGGTGGAAGTAGATGCCTCTGACACCGGTGTCAGGGCAGTCCTGTCACAAAGGTCAGGGGAAGATGACAAACTGAATCCTTGTGCTTTTCTGTCTAGAAAACTGTCACCCGCAGAAAAAAATTATGGGATCGGGGACCGTGAGCTGTCGGCCATCAAAATAGCTCTGGAGGACTGGAGACACTGGCTGGAGGGGGCGGAGCAACCTTTTCTCGTGTGGACAGATCACAAAAACCTGGAGTATCTACAGAGTGCTAAAAGGATGAACTCTCGGCAGGCCAGGTGGGCTCTGTTTTTCACCAGATTTAGATTCACTTTGTCTTATCGCCCAGGGTCCAAGAATGGGAAGCCCGACGCCATCTCTCGCCTGTTTACTGACTCTTCCCAGATTAAAGACAAGGCCTCTGTCCTACCAGCTGCCTGCTTCCTGGGGGCTGTGTCTTGGTCTATTGAAGACACTGTCAGAGCCGCAGCTGGTAATCTGACACCTGCTGGTCTACCCCCCAATCACTTCTTTGTTCCCCCATCGCTTCGGGGACAGGTAATTGACTGGGCACATTCCTCTGACTTCTCTTGTCATCCAGGTACTAAGCGGACCTCGTTTGTCATAGGCCAGAGGTTCTGGTGGTCCAACATGAGGAAGGAGGTTCAGGAGTTCATCAGCGCCTGTCCTGTCTGCGCTCTAAACAAGACCTCTCGGATTCCTCCCTCTGGTCTCCTGCAACCCCTGCCAGTTCCTCATCACCCCTGGTCCGACATCGCCATGGACTTTGTGACAGGTCTGCCCCCGTCTCGGGGTTTCACTACCATTCTGACTATTGTGGATCGTTTTTCTAAGATGGCTCACTTCGTCCCACTCTCTAAACTGCCATCGGCTAAAGAAACTGCCGAAATTGTTTTGCAACATGTTGTCAGCCTCCATGGTCTCCCCCACAGGGTACTGACTGATAGGGGTCCCCAGTTCACATCTCTGTTCTGGATGGCCTTCTGTAAACTCCTGGGGGCTCAGGTGAACCTGACTTCTGCTCAGGTGGACCTGACTTCTGGCTATCACCCCAAGTCTAATGGTCAGTCAGAACGCGTAAATCAGGAGCTGGAAACAGGATTACGCTGCCTAGCCGCTCACAACCCCTCCACATGGGCCGATAGACTGGTATGGGTTGAATTTGCACACAACTCGTTGCCCTCTGGCTCTATTGACATGACTCCTTTTCAGTGTGTCTATGGATACCAACCTCCCTTATTCTCAGCCCTCGAGCCGGAGGTGGCGGTCCCCTCAGCGCAGGCACTGGTCTGTCTTTGCCGCAGAGCCTGGCTCCGAGCTCATCAGACCCTCCTCCGGAAGTCCAAAAGCTACAAGAAGATGGCGGATCTCCATCGTACCCCAGCCCCTACTTACCACACAGGCCAGAGGGTTTGGCTTTCAACCAGGGACCTTCCCCTTAAGACTGTCTCCCGCAAGCTGTCACCTCGCTTCATCGGACCCTTCCCAGTCTCCAAAGTCATTAACCCGGTGGCTGTCAGGCTTAGGCTCCCCAGGACCATGCGGGTCCATCCCACCTTCCACGTCAGCAGGGTTAAGCCCACTAGAGTCAGCTCTCTGGTCCCTGGTGAAATGTCTGCTGGCTGTGCGTCGTCGTGGGCGGGGTCGTCAGTACCTGGTGGATTGGGAGGGCTATGGTCCTGAGGAGAGGTCTTGGGTCTCCTCTTCCAACATTGTAGACCCCGCCCTCATTAAGGACTATCATCGTCGCCATCCTGATGATCCTGGGCCGTCAGGGGCCGGCCGTTAAGGGGGGGTACTATCAGTATCTGTCTAGTTAATTTTCTTTTTGTCTCATTTTGCTAACCCTTGTCCCTGGTCTCTTTCAGTTCCTGTCGTTCTGTTTCCCTCACCTGTGATCACCGGGTCCCTCCCTAATGTTTTGCACCTGTGTCTTGTTAGACTCACCCCCTTTCCTTCTTAAGCTCTGGTGTTCCCTCGCTTCCCTGCCAGATTATCACTACTCACTAGTCGATTCTCCAGCCCTTAGTAAACTTCTAGATTGCTCTTCGTGTTTGACCCAGGCTGATCTCGATTCGACTTAGCCTAACGGACTAATTACCTCTGCCTGATTATTTGCCTTCCCATGTACCAAACCCTGCTTCTGAATTAAAGACCTGACTTGTAAAAACCTGAACTGTCTCTGCTGCTTGAATCCTCACCTTGTGCCTGATACCAAGCATGCCTGTAGCTTCTCCACAGCTTCGCTGCATAGTGTGTTGGCAAAGGTGAGCGCACCTTTGACCAAAATGTCCAATAAGTCCACAGATGATGCCATGAATGTGGGAATTAGATCCACTGGAGTTGTAGCCCTGATGTTCAGGAGTTCATCTCTGGTGAAAGAGCTCCTGATTGCGTGGCAAAAACTAAAATTATCGAACAAAACAAGAAAAAATAAAGCGCACCAACACACCGTGGCAGCCGTCCGTGGCGCCATCTTAAGGTCAGTCCAGGTCAGTCCAGCTAAAGTTTGGAGCAGCTTTAACTCAGGACAGAGTCTCAGAGATGATCCAGAGAGTAGAGAAGGTTAGTCCAGCTGGAGTTTGGAGCGTCTGTAAACAGCTTCAGCCAGTGTAAAAGTCTGTTGACATGGTTACATGTCAGGTTTTTAGCGGCGTTGGTCCTGTTGTCTCCTACCTCTTTCCTCCTCATTGCTCTGCCGTCACCGACAGCGTGATTGACCCTCACCTCTGTGTCTCTGCTCAGTGACTGATGGAGGTCAAAGGATGTTCACTCTGTGGAGGACTGGCCTTTAAGAGGACATCTTCTCTGAATCCTCATTCTCTGTCTTTGCTTTTAAGGAAGCAGGTCTAGAGGTACTCAGAGGGAGGAAGGAGCTGTATGTAGGCTGGGGTCCCCTTTACACTCCATCATGTCGCCTACGTTGATCAGAAACACTGGTTTAGTGCATTGTTCCTCCCCTCGCTGTGTTTTATTTGGTTAACCTTCTTTCATTTTTTCCCAGCCTTTTGTTTGTTCTTCTGTTTCAGGATGGATGGATCAGCCCAATTTGATTGTATATTTTGTTTTTTTTGTCTCTGACCCTCTGTTCCTTTTTCTTCCCCACATAGTTGAAACCTTGTGTTATAAATTCTTGATAAAACAAACTTTTGATTTGCACATCCCTGCACTTGTCTCAGATCAAGTCTTGACTTATTTCCCCTGACTTTTCCAAAGGCATACCTGATGGCACACAGAGAGAATGGCATATAGTGCCCTCACACACTGACATTAAAGCTCAGCCTGTGAATGTTGTGTTGATACTTGAGACAAAAAGCAGAAATTATATTTTTAAATTGACGCTCAAAATATGGTCTTGGATTGTATGCACACGTCAAAACCAGAAGTGGTCCTCAAATGATCTTTTACTGAAGGAGTCTGTGTAGAGTTGACTGACATGTGGTGCTGTTTCTGGCTGTAGCTTGTTAAATACATCCCTCATAGTTTAGTGGAAAAGTTTGGGAGGTGTCGAGTTTTCTTTTTTTTTTTGCTGTTATTTGTGATTTAAACAACCCTGGAATTTGTGGATACAGCCAGGAGTCATTGTAATTAACAAAACAGCAGAGGCTCTACATCTGGACAGGCATTACAACATGGAAACTGGTCCAGTGACAAACGGGCATTGATCTATTTCTGTTTTTAGCTGAAAGTAAAAGATGACAGCTGTGAGGCAGAGGAAAGGACAGTAAGTCAGTGTTGCGAGTCAGTGAAATGGGGAATGTTAGAAGAGAAAAGATGATTAATGGGACAAATCAGGAGAGACATGCTGATGATGGGCTTGGCACATTCTGGGACAGTCAGCTCACTTCAGGGCCTAAGTCACACAAACAGTTTGTTTTGAAGGAGCAGTTGCCATAGCTCCTATATGCAGTTCCCTGTGAAGTCATATCTGTCCAGAGACTGGACTGAACTCAGAAAACGTGTTTTTTCTCTTCTAAATAAGTTTGGGTTTTTAAACGGTCCTGTTAAATGCAGGCTCATTGTGTTATTATTTCAGTTAGTAACAGGAATATGTTGGTAACTGGTAAGAAGATATAGACGCTTTCACATGGACTTGCTGTCCACAAGACCATGTGGTCTGGATCTAGTAGGTTAAAGTCTTTCAGGTTTCAAGGAGACAGCAGTTTTTCATCAGGACGACAGATATTTGTGGGCTGGACTTATTTTTAATAACAAAAATCATTCCTGTCAAAGAGCCAAGCCAAATGAAAGAGTGCCCAGAGTGATTGTGGGCCTAGATTGAGGATCATTTTGGTTTCAGATTTAATGAAGTGAAGCAACAGCAACACCAGCAGGCCAAGGACTCTGGAGATTTATATGATCTGACATATGTTCTGTATGTTTCCTCAGTCTGATCATTCAGATACAGATGCTTTTGTCAGCACGTTCTATACTCATATTCCCTGTGCTTTATAGCTCACATTTTTCAGGCGTTAAATGTGGACAGAAACTTTCTGTGTCAGATTTCCAGCCTCAGTCTGAACCCTGATGCTGGATTGTATGGAATGCATGTTCGTCCTCTGAATCCCAAGAGCATATTTTCAGCCAGAGTCCAGATATGCTAACCATGTGGTGTTATTCTATGAAGTCATGTTTCACATCAGCTTTAAATCAACTGGAAGTAGGAAACACAGTGTGACATACCCTGGACCATAAACGCTGAGTTTAATCTGCTAAAATATCCCAACATTGCTCTTGATATGAAAATCTAAGCAAAGAAAGTCAGAGACAAGATTTTGAGTGTTACAGTCAGAAGTTTGGCTCCAGCCTTCTTCAGCTTCATCACTTTGACATGGATGGCCAGGTCAAACAACAGAAAACAGCCACTCACCTGCAAAAAGGAGTAACAAGTCACTTAGACTGATGTAGTAACCTGATTACTGTGTTGTAATCCACTACTTCACACACTACCCGACAACAGAAACCCCATTACAGCAGGACATTAAAATGAGCTTGGGCACAGCTCTGAAACTCCTTCACATGAGCAGTATCACACCCACACCACACAGCTTACTCAAGAAACAGGAAAAAGACAGAGGAGCACAAACCTGCCCCCCCCCCCCCACCTCTAAATGATTTTATTAGTTTGACTTTATTAAGACAGCCCTGCTGTGGTCTGGTCCTCAGGCACCCTGACAGAACAGAAGAGCACAGGTACAGCTGGATTTATGGCTCAGGAAGGAAACACAGCCATGAAAATCAGTTTGTGCCAGACGGGAAGTTGGGAAACACACTCTTTCCTCTTAGGTCACGGGCTGATAAAAAGGCTGTACATTCATGACCTGTGAGAGCAGAGGGAGGGTGCTCGTCCTCAGCCGTCACTGTGTTGACTAAGAAGATGACACTTCTGGTCACTGTTAGTTTGAGGGAGGCGGAGCTGCCATGAAGAAGTCCTACATCATCCTCTACTGACGTAGTTTGACAGAAATACTCTCAAACATGGGGTGCAGATTCACTGAAGCACATAAACAAAGCCATCCTCTTACTCATCATGGCTCACATCCTCTCACATGTGACTGATCGACCAGACTTACTCACACAGCTGACCACAGACTAAAGCTCCTGCTGCCTCTGAGGAGAGCAGGGCCAAACATGGCTGCCATGAAGAACGCCTCCAACCATATCAGACATCTTTGACAGAAACAGCAAGACAGGAAAATGGCTTTCCATGGGACGTCCTAAATAAAAAGAGTTTGGATCAGGATGGAAGAGGCTGAAGAGGTCCATCTTCTCTGCTCCTGTAGGCCGTAGAGGTCCATCTTCTCTGATGTTCTTCTCTGCTCCTGTAGGCCATAGAGGTCCATCTTCTCTGATGTTCTTCTCTGCTCCTGTAGGCCGTAGAGGTCCATCTTCTCTGATGTTCCTCTCTGCTCCTTTGGGCCGTAGAGGTCCATCTTCTCTGATGTTCTTCTCTGCTCCTGTAGGCTGTAATGGTCCATCTTCTCTGCTCCTGTAGGCTGTAGAGGTCCATCTTCTCTGATGTTCTTCTCTGCTCCTGTAGGCTGTAATGGTCCATCTTCTCTGCACATGTAGGCCGTAGAGGTCCATCTTCTCTGATGTTCTTCTCTGCTCCTGTAGGCTGTAATGGTCCATCTTGTCTGCACCTGTAGGCTGTAGAGGTCCATCTTCTCTGATGTTCTTCTCTGCTCCTTTGGGCCATAGTGGTCCATCTTCTCTGCTCCTGTAGGCCGTAGAGGTCCATCTTCTCTGCTCCTGTAGGCTGTAGAGGTCCATCTTCTCTGATGTTCTTCTCTGCTCCTGTAGGCCATAGAGGTCCATATTCTCTGATGTTCTTCTCTGCTCCTTTGGGCCATAGAGGTCCATCTTCTCTGCTCCTGTGGGCTGTAATGGTCCATCTTCTCTGCACCTGTAGGCCGTAGAGGTCCATCTTCTCTGCTCCTGTTTGCCGTAGAGGTCCATCTTCTCTGCTCCTGTAGGCCTTAGAGGTCCATCTTCTCTGATGTTCTTCTCTGCTCCTGTAGGCCATAGTGGTCTATCTTCTCTGCTCCTGTAGGCCGTAGAGGTCCATCTTCTCTGATGTTCTTCTCTGCTCCTTTGGGCCGTAGTGGTCCATCTTCTCTGATGTTCTTCTCTGCTCCTGTAGACCGTAGAGGTCCATCTTCTCTGATGTTCTTCTCTGCTCCTGTAGGCCGTAGAGGTCCATCTTCTCTGATGTTCTTCTCTGCTCCTGTAGGCCGTAGTGGTCCATCTTCTCTGCACATGTAGGCCGTAGAGGTCCATCTTCTCTGATGTTCTTCTCTGCTCCTGTAGGCTGTAATGGTCCATCTTGTCTGCACCTGTAGGCCGTAGAGGTCCATCTTCTCTGCTCCTGTAGGCTGTAGAGGTCCATCTTCTCTGATGTTCTTCTCTGCTCCTTTGGGCCATTGTGGTCCATCTTCTCTGCTCCTGAAGGCCGTAGAGGTCCATCTTCTCTGATGTTCTTCTCTGCTCCTGTAGGCCATAGAGGTCCATCTTCTCTGCTCCTGTAGGCCATAGAGGTCCATATTCTCTGATGTTCTTCTCTGCTCCTGTAGGCTGTAATGGTCCATCTTGTCTGCACCTGTAGGCCGTAGAGGTCCATCTTCTCTGCTCCTGTAGGCTGTAGAGGTCCATCTTCTCTGATGTTCTTCTCTGCTCCTGTAGGCCATAGAGGTCCATCTTCTCTGATGTTCTTCTCTGCTCCTGTAGGCCATAGAGGTCCATCTTCTCTGCTCCTGTAGGCCATAGAGGTCCATATTCTCTGATGTTCTTCTCTGCTCCTTTGGGCCATAGAGGTCCATATTCTCTGCACCTGTAGGCCGTATAGGTCCATCTTCTCTGATGTTCTTCTCTGCTCCTGTGGGCTGTAATGGTCCATCTTCTCTGCACCTGTAGGCCGTAGAGGTCCATCTTCTCTGATGTTCTTCTCTGCACCTGTAGGCCGTAGAGGTCCATCTTCTCTGCTCCTGTTTGCCGTAGAGGTCCATCTTCTCTGATGTTCTTCTCTGCTCCTGTAGGCCGTAGAGGTCCATCTTCTCTGATGTTCTTCTCTGCTCCTGTAGGCCTTAGAGGTCCATCTTCTCTGATGTTCTTCTCTGCTCCTGTAGGCCATAGTGGTCCATCTTCTCTGCTCCTGTAGGCCGTAGAGGTCCATCTTCTCTGATGTTCTTCTCTGCTCCTTTGGGCCGTAGTGGTCCATCTTCTCTGATGTTCTTCTCTGCTCCTGTAGACCGTAGAGGTCCATCTTCTCTGATGTTCTTCTCTGCTCCTGTAGGCCGTAGAGGTCCATCTTCTCTGATGTTCTTCTCTGCTCCTGTAGACCGTAGAGGTCCATCTTCTCTGATGTTCTTCTCTGCTCCTGTAGGCTGTAATGGTCCATCTTCTCTGCTCCTGTAGGCCGTAGAGGTCCATCTTCTCTGATGTTCTTCTCTGCTCCTGTAGGCCGTAGAGGTCCATCTTCTCTGATGTTCTTCTCTGCTCCTGTAGGCCGTAGAGGTCCATCTTCTCTGATGTTCTTCTCTGCTCCTGTAGGCCGTAGAGGTCCATCTTCTCTGCTCCTGTAGGCCGTAGAGGTCCATCTTCTCTGATATTCTTCTCTGCTCCTGTAGGCCGTAGAGGTCCATCTTCTCTGCTCCTGTAGGCTGTAGAGGTCCATCTTCTCTGATGTTCTTCTCTGCTCCTTTGGGCCGTAGTGGTCCATCTTCTCTGCTCCTGTAGGCCGTAGAGGTCCATCTTCTCTGATGTTCTTCTTTCCTGTAGGCTGTAATGGTCCATCTTCTCTGCTCCTGTAGGCCGTAGAGGTCCATCTTCTCTGATGTTCTTCTCTGCTCCTGTAGGCCGTAGAGGTCCATCTTCTCTGATGTTCTTCTCTGCTCCTGTAGGCCGTAGAGGTCCATCTTCTCTGATATTCTTCTCTGCTCCTGTAGGCCGTAGAGGTCCATCTTCTCTGCTCCTGTAGGCTGTAGAGGTCCATCTTCTCTGATGTTCTTCTCTGCTCCTTTGGGCCGTAGTGGTCCATCTTCTCTGCACCTGTAGGCCGTAGAGGTCCATCTTCTCTGCTCCTGTAGGCTGTAGAGGTCCATCTTCTCTGATGTTCTTCTCTGCTCCTGTAGGCCGTAGAGGTCCATCTTCTCTGATGTTCTTCTCTGCTCCTGTAGGCCTTAGAGGTCCATCTTCTCTGATGTTCTTCTCTGCTCCTGTAGGCTGTAATGGTCCATCTTCTCTGCTCCTGTAGGCCTTAGAGGTCCATCTTCTCTGATGTTCTTCTCTGCTCCTGTAGGCTGTAATGGTCCATCTTCTCTGCACCTGTAGGCCGTAGAGGTCCATCTTCTCTGCTCCTGTAGGCTGTAGAGGTCCATCTTCTCTGATGTTCTTCTCTGCTCCTGTAGACCGTAGAGGTCCATCTTCTCTGATGTTCTTCTCTGCTCCTGTAGGCTGTAATGGTCCATCTTCTCTGCACCTGTAGGCCGTAGAGGTCCATCTTCTCTGCTCCTGTAGGCTGTAGAGGTCCATCTTCTCTGATGTTCTTCTCTGCTCCTGTAGGCCATAGAGGTCCATCTTCTCTGCTCCTGTAGGCCGTAGAGGTCCATCTTCTCTGATGTTCTTCTCTGCTCCTGTAGGCCGTAGAGGTCCATCTTCTCTGATGTTCTTCTCTGCTTTTGTAGGCCGTGGAGGTCCATCTTCTCTGCTCCTGTAGGCCGTAGTAGTCCATCTTCTCTGCTCCTGTGGGCCGTAGAGGTCCATCTTCTCTGCTCCTGTAGGCCGTAGAAGTCCATCTTCTCTGCTCCTGTGGGCCGTAGAGGTCCATCTTCTCTGCTCCTGTAGGCCGTAGAAGTCCATCTTCTCTGCTCCTTTGGACCGTAGAGGTCCATCTTCTCTGCTCCTGTAGGCTGTAGAGGTCCATCTTTTCTGATGTTCTTCTCTGCTCCTGTAGGCTGTAGAGGTCCATCTTCTCTGATGTTCTTCTCTGCTCCTGTAGGCTGTAGAGGTCCATCTTCTCTGCTCCTGTAGACCGTAGAGGTCCATCTTCTCTGCTCCTGTAGGCCGTAGAGGTCCATCTTCTCTGATGTTCTTCTCTGCTCCTGTAGACCGTAGAGGTCCATCTTCTCTGCTCCTGTAGGCCGTAGAGGTCCATCTTCTCTGATGTTCTTCTCTGCTCCTTTGGGCCGTAGAGGTCCATCTTCTCTGATGTTCTTCTCTGCTCCTGTAGGCCGTAGAGGTCCATCTTCTCTGATATTCTTCTCTGCTCCTGTAGGCTGTAATGGTCCATCTTCTCTGCACATGTAGGCCGTAGAGGTCCATCTTCTCTGATGTTCTTCTCTGCTCCTGTAGGCTGTAATGGTCCATCTTGTCTGCACCTGTAGGCCGTAGAGGTCCATCTTCTCTGCTCCTGTAGATCGTAGAGGTCCATCTTCTCTGATGTTCTTCTCTGCTCCTTTGGGCCATAGTGGTCCATCTTCTCTGCTCCTGTAGGCCGTAAAGGTTCATCTTCTCTGATGTTCTTCTCTGCTCCTGTAGGCTGTAATGGTCCATCTTCTCTGCTCCTGTAGGCTGTAGAGGTCCATATTCTCTGATGTTCTTCTCTGCTCCTGTAGGCCTTAGAGGTCCCTCTTCTCTGATGTTCTTCTCTGCTCCTGTAGGCCATAGAGGTCCATCTTCTCTGCTCCTGTAGGCCATAGAGGTCCATCTTCTCTGATGTTCTTCTCTGCTCCTTTGGGCCGTAGTGGTCCATCCTCTCTGCTAATGTAGGCCGTAAAGGTCCATCTTCTCTGATGTTCTTCACTGCTCCTGTAGGCTGTAATGGTCCATCTTGTCTGCACCTGTAGGCCGTAGAGGTCCATCTTCTCTGCTCCTGTAGGCTGTAGAGGTCCATCTTCTCTGATGTTCTTCTCTGCTCCTGTAGGCCGTAGAGATCCATCTTCTCTGATGTTCTTCTCTGCTCCTGTAGGCTGTAATGGTCCATCTTGTCTGCACCTGTAGGCCGTAGAGGTCCATCTTTTCTGCTCCTGTAGGCCGTAGAGGTCCATCTTCTCTGATGTTCTTCTCTGCTCCTGTAGACCGTAGAGGTCCATCTTCTCTGCTCCTGTAGGCCTTATAGGTTCATCTTCTCTGCTTCTGTGGGCTGTAGAGGTCCATCTTCTCTGATGTTCTTCTCTGCTCCTGTAGGCCGTAGAGGTCCATCTTCTCTGATGTTCTTCTCTGCTCCTGTAGGCCGTAGAGGTCCATCTTCTCTGCTCCTGTAGGCCGTAGAGGTCCATCTTCTCTGCTCCTGTAGGCTGTAGAGGTCCATCTTCTCTGATGTTCTTCTCTGCTCCTTTGGGCTGTAGTGGTCCATCTTCTCTGCTCCTGTAGGCCGTAGAGGTCCATTTTCTCTGATGTTCTTCTCTACTCCTGTAGGCTGTAATGGTCCATCTTCTCTGCACCTGTAGGCCGTAGAGGTCCATCTTCTCTGATGTTCTTCTCTGCTCCTGTAGGTCGTAGAGGTCCATCTTCTCTGATGTTCTTCTCTGCTCCTGTAGGCCGTAGAGGTCCATCTTCTCTGATGTTCTTCTCTGCTCCTGTAGGCCATAGAGGTCCATTTTCTCTGCTCCTGTAGGCTGTAGAGGTCCATCTTCTCTGCTCCTGTAGGCCGTAGAGGTCCATCTTCTCTGATGTTCTTCTCTGCTCCTTTGGGCCGTAGTGGTCCATCTTCTCTGCTCCTGTAGGCCGTAGAGGTCCATCTTCTCTGATGTTCTTCTCTGCTCCTGTAGGCCGTAGAGGTCCATCTTCTCTGATGTTCTTCTCTGCTCCTTTGGGCCGTAGTGGTCCATCTTCTCTGCTCCTGTAGGCCGTAGAGGTCCATCTTCTCTGATGTTCTTCTCTGCTCCTGTAGGCTGTAATGGTCCATCTTCTCTGCACCTGTAGGCCGTAGAGGTCCATCTTCTCTGCTCCTGTAGGCTGTAGAGGTCCATCTTCTCTGATGTTCTTCTCTGCTCCTGTAGGCCATAGAGGTCCATATTCTCTGCTCCTGTAGGCCGTAGAGGTCCATCTTCTCTGATGTTCTTCTCTGCTCCTGTAGGCCATAGAGGTCCATCTTCTCTGCTCCTGTAGGCCTTAGAGGTCCATCTTCTCTGATGTTCTTCTCTGCTCCTGTAGGCCGTAGAGGTCCATCTTCTCTGATGTTCTTCTCTGCTCCTGTAGGCTGTAATGGTCCATCTTCTCTGCTCCTGTAGGCTGTAGAGGTCCATCTTCTCTGATGTTCTTCTCTGCTCCTGTAGGCCATAGAGGTCCATCTTCTCTGATGTTCTTCTCTGCTCCTGTAGGCCATAGAGGTCCATCTTCTCTGCTCCTGTAGGCCGTAGAGGTCCATCTTCTCTGATGTTCTTCTCTGCTCCTTTGGGCCGTAGTGGTCCATCCTCTCTGCTCCTGTAGGCCGTAGAGGTCTGTCTTCTCTGATATTCTTCTCTGCTCCTGTAGGCTGTAATGGTCCATCTTCTCTGCACATGTAGGCCGTAGAGGTCCATCTTCTCTGATGTTCTTCTCTGCTCCTGTAGGCTGTAATGGTCCATCTTGTCTGCACCTGTAGGCCATAGTGGTCCATCTTCTCTGCTCCTGTAGGCCGTAGAGGTCCATCTTCTCTGCTCCTGTAGGCTGTAGAGGTCCATCTTCTCTGATGTTCTTCTCTGCTCCTGTAGGCCATAGAGGTCCATCTTCTCTGATGTTCTTCTCTGCTCCTGTAGGCTATAGAGGTCCATCTTCTCTGCACCTGTAGGCCGTAGAGGTCCATCTTCTCTGCTCCTGTGGGCTGTAATGGTCCATATTCTCTGCACCTGTAGGCCGTAGAGGTCCATCTTCTCTGCTCCTGTGGGCTGTAATGGTCCATCTTCTCTGCACCTGTAGGCCGTAGAGGTCCATCTTCTCTGATGTTCTTCTCTGCTCCTGTTTGCCGTAGAGGTCCATCTTCTCTGATGTTCTTCTCTGCTCCTGTAGGCCGTAGAGGTCCATCTTCTCTGATGTTCTTCTCTGCTCCTGTAGGCCTTAGAGGTCCATCTTCTCTGATGTTCTTCTCTGCTCCTGTAGGCCATAGTGGTCCATCTTCTCTTCTCCTGTAGGCCGTAGAGGTCCATCTTCTCTGCTCCTGTAGGCCGTAGTAGTCCATCTTCTCTGCTCCTGTGGGCCGTAGAGGTCCATCTTCTCTGCTCCTGTAGGCCGTAGAAGTCCATCTTCTCTGCTCCTTTGGACCGTAGAGGTCCATCTTCTCTGCTCCTGTAGGCCGTAGAGGTCCATCTTCTCTGATGTTCTTCTCTGCTCCTGTAGGCTGTAGAGGTCCATCTTCTCTGATGTTCTTCTCTGCTCCTTTGGGCCATAGTGGTCCATCTTCTCTGCTCCTGTAGGCCGTAGAGGTCCATCTTCTCTGATGTTCTTCTCTGCTCCTGTAGGCTGTAATGGTCCATCTTCTCTGCTCCTGTAGGCTGTAGAGGTCCATATTCTCTGATGTTCTTCTCTGCTCCTGTAGGCCTTAGAGGTCCATCTTCTCTGATGTTCTTCTCTGCTCCTGTAGGCCATAGAGGTCCATCTTCTCTGCTCCTGTAGGCCATAGAGGTCCATATTCTCTGATGTTCTTCTCTGCTCCTTTGGGCCGTAGTGGTCCATCCTCTCTGCTCCTGTAGGCCGTAAAGGTCCATCTTCTCTGATGTTCTTCTCTGCTCCTGTAGGCCATAGTGGTCCATCTTCTCTTCTCCTGTAGGCCGTAGAGGTCCATCTTCTCTGATGTTCTTGTCTGCTCCTGTAGGCTGTAATGGTCCATCTTGTCTGCACCTGTAGGCTGTAGAGGTCCATCTTCTCTGCTCCTGTAGGCTGTAGAGGTCCATCTTCTCTGATGTTCTTCTCTGCTCCTTTGGGCCATAGTGGTCCATCTTCTCTGCTCCTGTAGGCCGTAGAGATCCATCTTCTCTGATGTTCTTCTCTGCTCCTGTAGGCTGTAATGGTCCATCTTGTCTGCACCTGTAGGCCGTAGAGGTCCATCTTTTCTGCTCCTGTAGGCCGTAGAGGTCCATCTTCTCTGATGTTCTTCTCTGCTCCTGTAGGCCATAGAGGTCCATCTTCTCTGATGTTCTTCTCTGCTCCTGTAGGCCGTAGAGGTCCATCTTCTCTGATGTTCTTCTCTGCTCCTGTAGGCCGTAGAGGTCCATCTTCTCTGATGTTCTTCTCTGCTCCTGTAGGCCGTAGAGGTCCATCTTCTCTGATGTTCTTCTCTGCTCCTGTAGGCCGTAGAGGTCCATCTTCTCTGCTCCTGTAGGCCATAGAGGTCCATCTTCTCTGCTCCTGTAGGCTGTAGAGGTCCATCTTCTCTGATGTTCTTCTCTGCTCCTTTGGGCCGTAGTGGTCCATCTTCTCTGCTCCTGTAGGCCGTAGAGGTCCATCTTCTCTGATGTTCTTCTCTACTCCTGTAGGCTGTAATGGTCCATCTTCTCTGCACCTGTAGGCCGTAGAGGTCCATCTTCTCTGATGTTCTTCTCTGCTCCTGTAGGTCGTAGAGGTCCATCTTCTCTGATGTTCTTCTCTGCTCCTGTAGGCCGTAGAGGTCCATCTTCTCTGATGTTCTTCTCTGCTCCTGTAGGCCTTAGAGGTCCATCTTCTCTGATGTTCTTCTCTGCTCCTGTAGGCCATAGAGGTCCATTTTCTCTGCTCCTGTAGGCTGTAGAGGTCCATCTTCTCTGCTCCTGTAGGCCGTAGAGGTCCATCTTCTCTGATGTTCTTCTCTGCTCCTTTGGGCCGTAGTGGTCCATCTTCTCTGCTCCTGTAGGCCGTAGAGGTCCATCTTCTCTGATGTTCTTCTCTGCTCCTGTAGGCTGTAATGGTCCATCTTCTCTGCACCTGTAGGCCGTAGAGGTCCATCTTCTCTGATGTTCTTCTCTGCTCCTGTAGGCCATAGAGGTCCATCTTCTCTGCTCCTGTAGGCCGTAGAGGTCCATCTTCTCTGATGTTCTTCTCTGCTCCTGTAGGCCATAGAGGTCCATCTTCTCTGCTCCTGTAGGCCTTAGAGGTCCATCTTCTCTGATGTTCTTCTCTGCTCCTGTAGGCCGTAGAGGTCCATCTTCTCTGATGTTCTTCTCTGCTCCTGTAGGCTGTAATGGTCCATCTTCTCTGCACCTGTAGGCCGTAGAGGTCCATCTTCTCTGCTCCTGTAGGCTGTAGAGGTCCATCTTCTCTGATGTTCTTCTCTGCTCCTGTAGGCCATAGAGGTCCATCTTCTCTGCTCCTGTAGGCCGTAGAGGTCCATCTTCTCTGATGTTCTTCTCTGCTCCTTTGGGCCGTAGTGGTCCATCCTCTCTGCTCCTGTAGGCCGTAGAGGTCCATCTTCTCTGATGTTCTTCTCTGCTCCTGTAGGCCGTAGAGGTCCATCTTCTCTGATGTTCTTCTCTGCTCCTGTAGGCCGTAGAGGTCCATCTTCTCTGATATTCTTCTCTGCTCCTGTAGGCTGTAATGGTCCATCTTCTCTGCACATGTAGGCCGTAGAGGTCCATCTTCTCTGCTCCTGTAGGCTGTAGAGGTCCATCTTCTCTGATGTTCTTCTCTGCTCCTTTGGGCCGTAGTGGTCCATCCTCTCTGCTCCTGTAGGCCGTAGAGGTCCATCTTCTCTGATGTTCTTCTCTGCTCCTGTAGGCCGTAGAGGTCCATCTTCTCTGATGTTCTTCTCTGCTCCTGTAGGCTGTAATGGTCCATCTTGTCTGCACCTGTAGGCCATAGTGGTCCATCTTCTCTGCTCCTGTAGGCCGTAGAGGTCCATCTTCTCTGCTCCTGTAGGCTGTAGAGGTCCATCTTCTCTGATGTTCTTCTCTGCTCCTGTAGGCCATAGAGGTCCATCTTCTCTGATGTTCTTCTCTGCTCCTGTAGGCCATAGAGGTCCATATTCTCTGATGTTCTTCTCTTCTCCTTTGGGCCATAGAGGTCCATATTCTCTGCACCTGTAGGCCGTAGAGGTCCATCTTCTCTGCTCCTGTGGGCTGTAATGGTCCATCTTCTCTGCACCTGTAGGCCGTAGAGGTCCATCTTCTCTGATGTTCTTCTCTGCACCTGTAGGCCGTAGAGGTCCATCTTCTCTGCTCCTGTTTGCCGTAGAGGTCCATCTTCTCTGATGTTCTTCTCTGCTCCTGTAGGCCATAGTGGTCCATCTTCTCTTCTCCTGTAGGCCGTAGAGGTCCATCTTCTCTGATGTTCTTCTCTGCTCCTTTGGGCCGTAGTGGTCCATCTTCTCTGATGTTCTTCTCTGCTCCTGTAGACCGTAGAGGTCCATCTTCTCTGATGTTCTTCTCTGCTCCTGTAGACCGTAGAGGTCCATCTTCTCTGATGTTCTTCTCTGCTCCTTTGGGCCGTAGTGGTCCATCTTCTCTGATGTTCTTCTCTGCTCCTGTAGGCCGTAGAGGTCCATCTTCTCTGATGTTATTCTCTGCTCCTGTAGGCCGTAGAGGTCCATCTTCTCTGATGTTATTCTCTGCTCCTGTAGGCCGTAGAGGTCCATCTTCTCTGCTTCTCTGCTGACTATCCTCAGTAAGAGTGAGGCCTTTTTTGTCATTACTTCCTCTCTCCTAGACTGACCTTTTAGTCAGTCTTGCTCTGCCATGGTCAAGGATCTTCTGATTTCTTATGGAGGTGAGGACAGATGGATGAGAGAGGAGACTTCTGGAGGAGCCTGAGCGAGGGTATATCCTCAACCTAAGTCCTTAAACAGAAGGATGCCCACCTACACTGATCATTTAACATAAAAGTGTGTCCATTTTGACATCAGTTAAACAAAAAGAAAAATAATCCACTTTGAGTTTATTGCTCAAACTATGGACACTTTCTTGAGTTTAGGAGATATCTGTTCATAAAAAGATATTCCTCCCTTTGTGAAAGGTTTGGAGTCAGTTCTGAGTCCATGTGTCTGAGCTGTGGAGGATTTCTCCAGGGTGGCTGTTAGTTAGAGAGATCTCAAGGGCACATGACTGACTGGGGTCCTAAAAATAACATAAATTACCTGTTTTTATTATTCCAGTTCATTCTTCTTTCCGTAAGTCTTTAAAAATCTCTTCTCTCTTCTCATACAAAAAATATATCAATCTGCAAAAAAAGGCTGCAGCCTCTGTGTCTATATCTCAACTCCAAATGAGGAGTTTGGACCCTGAACTCCAAAACCCAGTGCAGACAGTTCTGAGTTGAACAGTGAGACCATGAACTGAAGAATCAGCTGCAGCTCATGGCTACTGTCACATATGTGTGGTTTTCTGTCCTGAGTGCTGTGGGCAGGCCAGGCTGTGTGGCTGCAGCGAAGAATCATGTTCTTTGATAGAACAGGCTTTCAGCCATTTGAACAGCAAACCTTCTGACATTTTTTAGTGTCTTTAAATTCTCCTTGAATGGAGGCCCACAGCTCCCTGCACCCTGTGAGTGGGGATGATAGAATAGAATAGAATAGAAACCTTTATTCGTCCCACACGGGGAAATTTGCAATGTTACAGCAGCAAAGGGGACAGCGTTGATAAAGAATAAATATAAAAATAGTATAAAATTAGCATGAAAATAGCAGTATGTACATTATTCTACCCATATAAATATAAAAAAGGGCTTGAATACAGAAACTAAAAAGCAAATCCTATAAGGATTATTTACACATTCACAAAGTAATTGCACATCAATGTAAGTGATTGCACATGGATGAATTGCACATTGTCAATAGAGTTAGCACAGTAATTGTACATTGTAATTGCACATTGTTCGATAATTGCTCAGTTTATGGTGACTGGGAGCAGTGCTGGTTGTAAAGTCTAACAGCAGCAGGAAAGACCTGCGGTAACGCTCCTTCACGCACTTCAGGTGACACAGCCTGTCACTGAAGGAGCTGCACAGGGCTGTCAGAGTGTCCTGCAGGGGGTGGGAGTCCCTCTCCAGCATGGATGCCAGCTTCACCAGCATCCTCCTTTCTCCCACCACCTGCACTGAGTCCAGGGGGCACCCCAGGACTGAGCTGGCCTTCCTGATCAGTCTGTCCAGTCTGTTCCTGTCTGCAGCCGAGATGCTGCTGCCCCCGCAGACCACTCCATAAAAGATGGCTGATGCCACCACAGAGTCAAAAAAGGTCCTCAGGAGAGCTCCCTGCACCCCAAAAGACCTCAGTCTCCTCAGCAGGTACAGTCTGCTCTGGCCCTTCCTGTAGAGAGCACTCGTGTGGTCAGACCAGTCCAGTCTATTGTTCAGGTGAACACCCAGGTATTTGTAAGAGTCCACAATCTCAATGTCCAAGCCCTGGATGTTCACCGGTGTTGGGTGGGGGGGTCTACGCCTACAGGAGGTCCACCACCAGTTCCTTGGTCTTCCTCACGTTGATCTGGAGGTGGTTCCGTTGGCACCAGTCCATAAAGTCCTGGGTCAGTCCTCTGTACTCCCGGTCATCCGGGATGATGAACAAATAAGAGAAGCAGATAGGAAAGACAGTTTGGATCAGACCTCGGTCACTGTGACGTTTAAACAGAATTATGGGAAGCATGTTCCCATTCATATTCTTTCTTTACTGCCCTTAAAGTGCCAGTCTGGCCTTTTTTTAGTGAACTCTCGCTCTTCAACAGTGATTTAGGGTTTTGTTAGCACATGCTGCCAGACTTCTGTTTATCTCTGCATTATATTTAGGGAGTTAAAGGTACCATGATGCTTCTCTGCCAGCCTCATTGTAACCCTTAGCCCTTAGTTTTGCACATTCATGTCTAGTGAAGGGGTGTCCCAATTCTCCGTAGAGCTAAGACGAAGGGCTACACAGCCCTTGAAACAAAGACAAACCAGGAACTCACTTGAAAGGAAGGGGTATGAGAAATTTCCCATAATACACCGTGCCTGCTGACATAATGGCAGAGCAGAGACCAAAGGAAGAGCATAATTATAGGTAATTATTAAATCATTAAGTAAATATTAATCATGTTTTGAATTGTTGGTCATATTTTAAAATTTCTCGTTATAACCAGCAAGCTTTCGCAGCTGTAGCTACAGCTGTTGGCACATCTGCCTACGACACAACCAGTGAGCAGCTCTGGGTGAAGATCTCCAAGGGGAATGATTTCTTCGTTCATAAAAAACTCAATGGTCTCTTCCTCCCAGCCGTCCACATTGCTGTCCAGCTCATCAGTGTCCACTCCTCCTCTGAGCTCCAGGCGGATGCTCTTCTGTTCTTGGAATCGAAAGGCATCTCATTTCCTTAGGGACATGTTTTCACCCAAAGAAATGAGATGCCCAACCCCTTGGCCCTCAAAACAGAGGGCCAAGGGGTAGGTTTAGACAAAGGGGTAAGACGAAAGGGGAAGGAATAAGGGGTACACTTGGGATTCCCCCATAGACTCTTCTTCTCCCCAGAGTGAGATCTGGGACCTTCGGTGCTGTATTTCCTGGTGAGTAAGAGGCCCTGGCAGGGTTCCTCGAATGCTCTGTCCTATTCTGAAACTGCTGAGATAGGTTTAGTTGTCCATTTTACTGGCCCAGGTTCTAGGTTTCATCTGTGAGTGTTTCCTTTCTATGTGAATGGATCAGAGGGCATAGACAGGCTCAGCAGTGATTTCCTCTGTAGGTATAGAGCGGTGAAGGGATGACGTAGGCCAACCCAGAGGTTGTGATCCAGCTGGTTCCCTCATTTGAAAGCCACTGCTGCTCTGGATCAGCTATAACTCCTGGAAAAAGAAAATGTTCAGACAACTTGTATGGCCGATGTTAAATTTGAGCTGAACGGTCTGTGACTACTGGTGTTGCTATGGCGATGCAGTATTCACCAAAAACAGGAAGTACTATTTGGAGGGCTTGAAACAGTCCGACAGCCGCATCATAGAGGTTTCCTGGCACAAACGCTCAATGGCGCCCCTGTCAAATGTAAAACAGTCAGCACCTGCAGCAGGACTGATCCAAAGTTCTGACATGGTGGGCACATGTGTCATGCCAGGACAAAAAAGTCTCTTGGGTCCGTAACAGAAACAGGAAAATTCCCTTTTTAAATGAATTAGTACCAAAAACAGTGGAAATCAAACGAAGGCTTGAACATTCTTGTCCGACCATGAACCTTACTTTGTTTTTCAGTCTTTTCTCCAGGGTGCGTATCATTTCATCACTGCTTACCAGAAAGCAAATGGCCTCTTTCTGCAGGGGTCAGGACATCAGGGAGACCTTGTTGTTCCACAGAAGGTTCAAGGAGAGCTTTCAGGCTGGGATCGTGAGCTTTGACTCACTTTAGGCTGGATAGGAACATCTTATTGAATATGAAAAGGATGTGTGGAAATCAAAGCCTTCCAGCCATGGAAAATAAAAGCCCTTGGCTTTTAGGCTCTTGAATTCACAAAGTGAGAAAACTGGAAGCTGGGAAAGCACATTTTTAAGAGACAGACATGGCAAGACTACAGGCTGGTGGTTCTCTCTGCACTTTTACATGAATACTCTAACTTAATACACAGCTGGAGAGAATGATACACTCTGTATATATATATCTATATCTATATATATATATATATATATATAGATAGATAGATAGATAGATAGATAGATAGATGATATGTATATGGAGATATAGATAGATATGTATATGGAGCATGGAGAATAAGGAATGCGTGGGGGGGCACGCTGGCTCCTTGCCTCTTGTTGTCTGGGTCACAGCAAGGTCAGCAGAGTTTTTGTCTCGATGCCCGGAGCGTTTTCCTCGGAGGAGCAGTTTGTTTATTGAGTGGAGGAGGTTACACAGAGGAGGCCTTCCTGTCTACTGCTCCGTCCATGCTTCTGTCAGTGAGCAGGGGAGAGGCAGAAGGGAAGCACTGGAGAAAAGCTGTTATTCTTGATTTGTTAGGAGGCTCGAGAGAGAGGCTGAGTTTGGAGCTCAGCAGAGCTCATTGATTTGCAGGTCTGAAAACGTCACTTGTTTCTAAATAAATCTCTCCACAGTTGTTGTTTCTACTTTTTGAATGCACCACCTGTTTTAGGGATGTTCTTTTCAGATTTTTCTTGTCATTAACCTTTTTAATCACACCTTTCAGGGAGCAGCACAGACTCACTTTGACATATTTTAACATTTCAGAAGTATTTGATCAGTAAAGTAAAGATAAGGCTGTATTTACACCAGAGCCAGAGTTCCACACAGACTTAGAGACTGTAGGCTGGTCAGGCTAGCAATGCTAACATTAGCCACTCTCTGCTTAATATCTTCTGTAAACCATACATTAGCTTTCTGCTGTCAGACAAGTTCAAGCCACAATTTACTGCTTTTTGATTTGCTTCCCCTGTTTGGTCCCTTTCTGGTTGGAACAGTTCCATCAAGACTGGAAACCCTCTCTTTCAAGCAGACCAGAGTTCAGTCCTTTGGTTGGCACCAGAGTTTGGGGCCTTTGTTTGGTCTGGACCGAACATGTTGAGAACTCACCATCATCATCATGTTGCAGAATACCAAGCCACATCAGAGACCACTTGCCTTTGAGGAGCATTCATAGACCTCATAGGAGACCTCAAACAGAAGGTCCATCTTGTTTGATGATTCTTTTGTAAGCAGCTACCCACTGCAAGACTTTAATGGTGTACCAGCAAACTCAACGCTGACGCCTGTATGAGCCAGGATCTCCAGGTCCTGCATGGACAGCAGTGTTTTTATGGTTTGATCTCCACGTCCTCGCTGAGAAAAAGTAGTATACTCAAAGTCCATTTTATTAAGTATGCTTGAGTGTAAGTGTAAGTATGGCAAGTATACTATGGACAATGTACTTGTAGTGTAATAGAAAGTATACTAATTTAATACTCCTTCAGATTAAATTGGAACATTTTTTAGTTTATTAAAGTATACTTTAAGTATACTTTTTAAGGTCATTTTAAGTTTAAAAAAGTACACTTACCTTTATACCGCAAGTGTACAAAGTATATACTTCTTGTCTGCATTTTAGTTTATTGAAGTATACTTTAGGTATATATATTGATATGCAGCCTAATTTGTTATAAATGTAGGCCTGCTCTTTACTATGATTCTGCTGGTGTGCTTGTGTGCTCCTGTGCTGTAGCCTAACCTGTTGAGATGCAGGTGAATGTACACAAGTATGCTACTGTCAGTCTCTATATCATAGGACTGCACTGAATGTAGGTAGGCTGTGTGTAGGCTATAATGCCCTGTTAATAGGTTGAAATACAGTTTCCTGACTCCATTTGTCTTTGTAAGCCAGGTCGTATTTTGCCTTAGTTATCATCTCAGAATGCACCAGAATGCTTCATTTACATGTGAAAACCAAAAAAAGAATCTCCTGGGGGAGGAGACCCCGAACCCCCTACAAAGCTCTGGTTTCCAAACCTTCAGCCCCACCTACTATTTTTCTCACCAGCTGCCACTGATGGACAATTGTCTTTATGGTTTGATCTCCAGGTCCTGCATGGACAACAGTGTCTTTATGGTTTGATCTCCAGGTCCTGCATGGACAACAGTGTCTTTATGGTTTGATCTCCAGGTCCTGCATGGACAACAGTGTCTTTATGGTTTGATCTCCAGGTCCTGCATGGACAACAATGTCTTTATGGTTTGATCTCCAGGTCCTGCATGGACAACAGTGTCTTTATGGCTTGATCCCCAGGTCCTGCATGGACAACAATGTCTTTATAGTTTGATCTCCAGGTCCTGCATGGACAACAGTGTCTTTATGGTTTGATCTCTTTGGTCCTGCATGGACAACAGTGTCTTTATGGTTTGATCTCTTTGGTCCTGCATGGACAACAGTGTCTTTATGGTTTGATCTCTTTGGTCCTGCATGGACAACAGTGTCTTTTTTAGGCTTGATCTCTTTGGTCCTGCATGGACAACAGTGTCTTTATGATTTGATCTCTTTGGTCCTGCATGGACAAAAGTGTCTTTTTGGTTTGATCTCCAGGTCCTGCATGGACAACAATGTCTTTATGGTTTGATCTCTTTGGTCCTGCATGGACAACAGTGTCTTTTTTAGGCTTGATCTCCAGGTCCTGCATGGACAACAATGTCTTTTTGGTTTGATCTCCAGGTCCTGCATGGACAACAATGTCTTTATGGTTTGATCTCTTTTGTCCTGCATGGACAACAGTGTCTTTTTTAGGCTTGATCTCTTTTGTCCTGCATGGACAACAGTGTCTTTTTGGTTTGATCTCCAGGTCCTGCATGGACAACAGTGTCTTTATGGTTTGATCTCCAGGTCCTGCATGGACAACAAGGTCTTTATGGTTTGATCTCTTTGGTCCTGCATGGACAACAGTGTCTTTTTTAGGCTTGATCTCTTTGGTCCTGCATGGACAACAGTGTCTTTATGGTTTGATCTCTTTGGTCCTGCATGGAAAACAGTGTCTTTATGATTTGATCTCTTTGGTCCTGCATGGACAACAGTGTCTTTTTTAGGCTTGATCTCTTTGGTCCTGCATGGACAACAGTGTCTTTTTGGTTTGATCTCCAGGTCCTGCATGGACAACAGTGTCTTTATGGTTTGATCTCCAGGTCCTGCATGAACAGCTGTGTCTTAACCACAGAGGACCGTCCTCACAGAACAGAGAGGAGTCAACCTGTTCTTCGTCCCTGCAGCTCTCTCCTTATTTTTAACCTGGGATAGTTCACCTTCAGTTTATCTTGTACCCACAGTGTAGCACAGTGTCAGACCTTGTGCCGCCTGCTCTGTTAGAACCTCCAAAAACCCTTTGGTGTGTGTCTTGATGAAAAGTGAGTCCAGGCTCTTCTTTTGTTCTGACAGAGTCAATCAGGTATGAAAACACAAGGAAACACAACGCCTGGATTATTTCCTTGTTTAACCTGAAGAAACATGATAGATGTGATATCACGCAGGGCGTTTGAGGCTCCGTTTCCTGCCATTGAACCACTCCTGCGGCTCCAAAGACCTGATTTATGCAGCTCATTCTTATCAGTGTGTCTCATGGGCCCAAAAATTTTATCCTCACAGCAACGACCACATGGCCTGTGAAGGTCGGCTCGGGGATAGAAATGAAGACTTTTTCCCTGTTTTGACTCCCCCTCTTTTCTTCAGGAGGACCCCTCTGCTCTCTTTTTATGTTCTTACAGAGCTGGTGGTGTCATGCTCCTGCCTCACAGCAAGAAGGTTGCTGGTTTGACTCCCAGGTCAGCATGGAGTTTGCATGTTCTCTCAGGCCCTCCAGCTTCCTCCCACAGACCACAAACATGCTCATTCAGTTTATTGGTGACTCTCATCAGCTGGGAGTGGCTCCAGTCCCAAAGACCCCAAAAGAAGTACGCAGTATAGATGATGGATGGATGGATGCAGTGGAAGACAAGTTACTCAAATGTGTGAAATGTCTAGTAGAAATGAAAGTGATTTATGACCTGGTATCTAAAGAATCTCATGAGTCTGCATTCGAGCAGGCTCATTTGTAATGCTAATTTTTTCAGACACTTTCTAAAGCTTTCTGATAGTATACTTATTTGTACTTAAACTGAGGCAGTATTTTGAAGTTTACTTTTTATATACTATATTATATATATACTATTAGCATATCGATCCAGGCACAGAATGAGGTCAAGTCATTGTGCTTACATTTAATTAAGCAGAAAAAAAAATGTTTTTCACTACAATCATTTGCTTTGAGGTATTACCCCTGCTGTAAACGTACATGTTCAAGCTCATGTAGTGCTGGAGTTTAAAAGTTTAAAGTAAATAGTATGTGTGCTCAATTATACCCAGTTCTCAGTTGGAGACACAGTTTTGTTTACATTTTTACAAGAAAATGCACACTTTTTCCTTTACCATTTTTGACAAAGAAGGACTTAATCTTGGAGAGACTATTGTTTTTTTCACATGCAGATGTGTTATTTTTTCCTTTCATTTTTTCTTGATTTCATAGAGGCTCTTTGTTTTTGAAATGCACATCTTTAATGATTTAGGCAGGTATTTGTAAATACACTGTATGGTATGTTTATCCCACTTTTTCAGAGCCGTGTTAAACATAAACCCTCTTCTCTATACCTGGGCGTAGCATTGTGCTGCTGCTGATGGTCTGAGGAAGCTGATGCTAACTGAAGTGGGAAAATCTTTAGGATCGGATTTGAATATGAGCTTTCCCAAACAAGTCTGCATGAGACAGGGCTTTAACCAGGGTGCCACAAGGAGCTGTGAGCCCCATGGACGATGTCGGTGTGGCCCACCCGCCACCTAAACAGTCCTGCAAGTGCAAACAGATCAAGTGCTCTGCTTGGTCGGTTAAAGACCACAAGACCACAGCTACGGCATCTCAGTGTGCCCCATAGACAAGGGTCCCCAGCTCCTCATGCAGACACATGAATTATTCATGACTGTCACTGTAATGTCAGCATTTTTCTGGCCTTTAGAGTTTCTTTTTTATCTTCTAGCAACACAGCGGCAGCCTGACAGAAACAGAGGAAGACAAAGAAGCAGGTGCTTCTACCAGAATGGTGTGGAAAAGTCTAGAGTAATAATGATGTTTTAATGCTCTCAGGGGTCCAGCATTGTTTTTCTTGACATATGCTACAAATCAAAATGATACTCATAATTAACAAATTATTCCTGTAATGTCTTTTTTAGCTTAAACTGTGATCTCCTGGTCCACTCCTGGTCCAATCCTGGTTCACTCCTGGTTTCATTCCTCGTTCATTCCTGGTCCACTCTGGGTCCACTCCTGGTTTCACTCCTGGTTCACTCCACGTTCACTCCACGTTCACTCCTCGTCGACTTCAGGTCCACTCCTCGTTCACTTCTGCTCCACTCCTGGTTCTTTCATGGTTTCACTCCAAGTTAACTCCTCGTTCAGTCTGCTGAAAAAAGCAGCATTACAAATGAGCCTGCTTGAATGCTGACTCATGAGATTCTTTAGATACCAGGTCATAAATCGCGTTCATTTCTACTAGACATTTCACACATTTGAGTAACTTGTCTTCCACTGCATCCATCCATCCATCATCTATACTGCATACCTTTTTGGGGGTCTTTGGGACTGGAGCCTCTCCTAACTGACGTTGTACTCCGAAATTTTCAGACCGATAAACGTTTACGCTCACACTCACACCAGAGGACAATGTAAGAGTCACCAATAAACTGAATGAGCATGTTTGTGGTCTGTGGGAGGAAGCTGGAGGGCCTGAGAGAACATGCAAACTCCATGCTGACCTGGGAGTCAAACCAGCAACCTTCTTGCTGTGAGGCAGGAGCATGGCACCACCAGCTCTGTAAGAACATAAAAAGAGAGTGAACAAGGAGTGAACAAGGAGTGGACTAGGAGTGGACCAGGAGTGGACCAGGAGTGGACCAGGAGTAGACTAGGAGTGAACCAGGAGTGGACCAGGACTGAACAAGGAGTGGACTAGAGGGGACAAGGACTGACTGGGACTGAAGCAGGAGTGAACCAGGAGTAGACCAGAGGTGGACCAGGAGTGGACCAGGAATGAATCAGAAGTGGACCAGAGGTGAGCCAGGAGTAGACTAGGAGTGGAACTGAAGAGGACCAGGAGGAAATGAGGAGTGAAAGAGGAGTGGACCTGAAGTGGACCAGGAGTGAATGAGGAGTCAACCAGGAGTGAACCGGGAGGGGACCAGGACTGAACAAGGAGTGGACCAGGAGTGGGCCAGGAGTGGACCCACTCCTGGTGGACTTCAGGAGTGGACTTCAGGTCCACTCCTGGTTCTCTCCTGGTTTCACTCCACGTTCACTCCTCGTTCAGTCTGGGTCCACTCCTAGTCCACTCCTAGTCCACTCCTGGTCCACTCCTAGTCTACTCCTAGTCCACTCCTGGTTCACTCCTAGTCCACTCCTGGTTCACTTCTTCTCCACTCCTCATTCACTCCTATTTAACTCCTTGTTCAGTCCTGGTCCACTTCAGGTCCACTTCTCATTCAGTCCTGATCCACTTCAGGTCCACTCCTGGTTCACTCCTGGTTGACTCCTCATTCATTCCTGCTCCAATCCTGGTTCACTCCTGATTTCACTCCTCGTTCAGTCCTGGTCCAGTCCTGGTCCACTCCTGGTCCAATCCTGGTACACTTCAGGTCCACTCCTCGTTCACTCCTGCTCCACTCCTGGTTCACTCCTGGTTCACTCCTGGTTGACTCCTTCTCCAATCCTGGTTCCCTCCTGATTTCACTCCTTGTTCAGTCCTGGTCCCCTCCCGGTTCACTCCTGGTTGACTCCTCCTTCACGCCTGGTCCACTTCAGGTCCACTCCTCGTACACTCCTGCTCGAACACTGGTTTAACTCCTCATTCACTCCTGGTTCACTCTGCATCCACTCCTGGTTCACTCCTGGTCTACTCTTGGTTCACTTCTGGTCCAGTCCTGGTTCACTTCTGGTCCACTTCTGTTCAACTCCTGGTTCACTTATGGTCTACTTCTGGTTCACTCCTGGTCCACTTCAGGTCCGATCCTCCTTCACTCCTGCTCCACCATTGGCTTCACTCCTCGTTCAGTTCTGGTTCACTGCTGGTTCACTCCTGGTCCACTTCAGGTCCACTCCTCTTTCACTCCACATTTCCTCCTGGTGCTCTTCAGTTCCACTCCTGGTCTACTCCTGGTTCACTTCTGGTCCACTCCTGGTTCAGTCCTGGTCCACTCATGCTCTACTCCTGGTTCACTCCTGGTCCACCTCTGGTCTACTCCTGGTTCAGTCCCAGTCAGTCCTGGTCCCCTCTGGTCCATTCCTGGTTCAGTCCTGGTACATTTCTGGTTCACTCCTAGTCTACTCCTGGTCCACTCCTGGTTCACTCCTTGTCCACTCCTGGTTCACTTCTTCTTCACTCCTCATTCACTCCTATTTAGCTCCTTGTTCAGTCCTGGTCCACTTCAGGTCCACTCCTAGTTCACTCCTGGTTCACTCCTTGTTCACTCCTTGTTGAGTCCTGGTCCACTTCAGGTCCATTTCTTATTCACTCCAGGTTTCACTCCTGGTCCACTTCAGGTCCACTCCTCTTTCACTCCTCATTTCCTCCTGGTCCTCTTCAGTTCCACTCCTGGTCTACTCCTGGTTCACCTCTGGTCCACTCCTGGTTCAGTCCTGGTCCACTCATGGTCTACTCCTGGTCCACTCCTGGTCCACTCCTGGTCCACCTCTGGTTTACTCCTGGTTCAGTCCCAGTCAGTCCTGGTCCACTCCTGGTTCAGTCCTGGTTCACTCCTAGTCCACTCCTGGTCCACTCCTGGTACATTCCTGGCCCACTCCTTGTTCACTCCTGGTTTACTCTGTGTTCACTCTTGGTCCACTTCAGGTCCACTCCTCTTACACTCCTGCCCCAACATTGGTTTCACTCCTTGTTCACTCCTGGTTCACTTCAGGTACACTCCTTATTAACTCCTATTTAACTCCTTGTTCAGTCCTGGTACACTTCAGGTCTAATTCTCATTCAGTCCTGATTCCACACTTGGTTCACTCCTGATTTCACTCTTGGTCCACTCCTTGTTCAGTCCTGGCCCACTTTAGGTCCACTCCTCATTCACTCCTGGTTTACCCTGCGCCACTCCTGGTTCACTTCTGGTCCAGTCCTGGTTCACTCCTGGCCCCATTCAGGTCCAATCCTCCTTCACTCATGCTCCACCATAAGTTTCATTCCTCGTTCAATTCTGGCTCACTGCTGGTTCACTCCTGGTCCACTTCAGGTCCACTCCTGATTCCATTCTGGTCTACTCCTGGTTCACTCTTGGTTCACTCCTGGTCCACACCTGGTTCAGTCCTGGTCCACTCCTGGTCTATTCCTGGTTCAGTGCTGGTCCACTCCTGGTCCACTCCTGGTTCACTCCTTGTCCACTCCTGGTTCACTTCTTCTTCACTCCTCATTCACTCCTATTTAACTCCTTGTTCAGTCCTGGTCCACTTCAGGTCCACTTCTCATTCAGTCCTGGTTTCACTCCTCGTTCACTCTTGGTCCACTCCTTGTTCAGTCCTGGCCCACTTCAGGTCCACTTCTCATTCAGTCCTGTTTTCACTCCTGTATCACTCCTAGTTCACTCTTGGTCCACTCCTTGTTCAGTCCTGGCCCACTTTAGGCTCACTCCTCGTTCACTCCTGGTTCACTCCTTGTTGAGTCCTGGTCCACTCCTGGTTGAATATTGGCTGACAGTGGAAATGAAGTCATTCCAGATGTACTAACTTCAGTGGTAGTTGTTTCAACATTTTCAAAATTTGGCCCCAGGGCCAACAGTTGGTGATTACTGTTTAAGGGCGTGAGCTGTCTGACTCACAAACTCTTGATAGTGTGTGTCAGTGTGTGTGAGGTCAGTGGAACTACCTTAGTGCTGCTTTCTTTTGTCCTCATCCAGGAAGCTACTCCCTCTTCCCTTTTCTCCTCCACTGATGCATAACTCACTCTCTGTTGTCCTTGAAAAAAATCCTCGCCCAAACTAAAGACCTTCACTTTCTCTTAAATGTTCTTTTTTAATGTTCTTTTTGCCACAAGTTCATGATCCTTCTAAAGCTTTATATTCTGTTATGCTTTTGGACTTGTCTCTCGGTCTTGTCACATAGGCTGCTCTGGATAGTTGCTGTGGACCTGCATAGCTTCATCTAATGGCAGGACATGGAGTCAAGACGGGCATCATTCCAGCTTTTCATGATACACAGCTGATCCAAAGCTAGCCCACCACTGCTGACTGCCTCTTAGCTGCTTTTGGCTAAATGCACTCAGACTCAGCTAGTCTAACCTGTCTACTCTCCTCTGCTCCCTCTGCAAGCTGCTTTGCAACACTCCTCCACCCCAGCTCCTTCTTTATGCCATTTTCTGACTTTTTCTGACAACATTTTTTTCTTTTCGTGTCTTGCCTCGCCCATGCGTCCATGACCAGCAGGTAGACACCATTTTAGACTGTGTGTGCAGTAACAAGGAAAACACAGGCAGAGTTCGCCAGTTAGCTTAGCTCAAACACTGGGACTCAGTGGGTAGTGTTAGCCTGCCTCTACCTGCAGTTATCAGATAAACTCTTCAGCAACTCTACATGGTCCTGTGTGCTTGTTGTAACTCAAGTTTTTTTTTTTTACCCCTTTATGTTACGTTATCTTCTACTGTCATCATGTTATCTCCTTCTACACCCAAACAGAGGCTTTGATTTGTTGACCCATTTCTGTGGTGGTTTACACTAGAGGCAGGGGTGGAGCTTCGGGGGGGGGGGGGCAGTCCCCTGGCCCAGGATGGAGGAGGGGCCTGGAGGAGACAGGGGGGAGCAGGCACCTCCCAGGCGAGCTGATGTCATGTAAGAAGCACACTCCATGGGTGGATCAGGATAATTTTCTAATTAGTAGAAGAAGAATCAGGTATGTGTGGATTTTTGTAGGTTGCCCCAGTCAGGATGAGTCATGGTTAAAGCTTTACACAGCTGACTCGAGTCATGTAGTTTGGTGTAAAATATTGAATAAAATGTTGTGCTGCATGACTGGCTTCATTTTCACTCTCACCACAACCTGCACATTTACAAGTAGATCACCGATATTGTCTCCCAGTGTATTCTGGGTAAAATAGTCATCAACCGTCCACCTACATCATCATCAGCCATTTGTCTTAAGAGTGCAAGGTAGGTGGAGCATTTTTACCTCCTAAACCCAACATAAGTGGCAGTTCGTATGAACACAAATGTGGAGTGACAAAGCACTAAGAAAGGAAAAAAGAAAGCAAGGAAAAGACACATAACAAACACTGGACACATACCCTCCTGGAGATGAACCTGGCAGCACAGTCAGGGAGCCAGATTTACAGGGACAGTTCTAACAATCTCTACACTGCAGTATAAATTATGTGCGAGTTAGTTGTAAACTGTTATGGTTAATATTGTATTAGCCCAGCTGCCTGGCTTATATCCAAGTCTTTCTCTCTCTGCTGTATGGTGGTGATGTTCAGGACTCAGCAGTTGCTAGCTGCTCCAGGGTAGAGTAAGACCTAGTGCTCGACCTGTTGCATCGTGGAAGGGTTAACCCTGCCCCATCGAGGCTGTACGTTGATTTTGCAAGGAGAGTGGTCGCTGAGGTCGCCCAAGTTGCATTCGGTGTGAAGGCACCTTAAAGGCAGGGTTGGTAATCTTGAAAAACTAGCATGAATTTGAATGTAGCATCTCCTCAGGACTCCGCCTAGGCCGTGCTAAAGAAGACATAATTAATGTAATAAATGCCCACTATCATGGACACCGCACAAAATGTGTCAACGGTAGACCAGCTGATCCAAGTTTACGTTACGTAACTGTTGTCACAGATCAATGAAGTGTTTTTGGGTTTAGAAGCGACAAACGGAATAGATCTGTCAAAATGCCGCAGACGGGGCTATGTCAGGGCGGGGAATATGAGCGGTGTGTATTCAGGCGTGCAGGTAAGAACAGAAGGAGCCTTGGTCGTTATGTTCTTCGTGCTGCTCATAATCTCAACCGAGCTCTCAGTGACTCTGTTAAGCATCCCTGAGGTGAAGCATTTCTATGACACTTTGGAGATGCTCGACAACTTTTTTGGTCACAGTTTTAAATGATGGGTGCTCCTCGGTGAGTTAATGACGCCAGAGAGCAGAAGTATCACATTCAAACGCCTCTGTCTCACTCGCTGGTCTTCTCCATGATGATCTGTTTGTGTTACAGCACAGATATGGAGACATTATAAAAGCCCTCATCAAAATCTCCCTGAGCAGTGACAAAAAAGAGGAGTGTGCTGAAGCAAGTGTGCTCAAGAATGCCATAAGTCAATGTTCTTTCATATTTTTGGTCAACATGCAAACCAAGATCCTGGACTGTATAAACGCTGCCTCACAGCTAAGGTAAGGACGTGGATATACTGAAAGCATCTCCTTTTGTGTTTGTTGGAGTTAAGGGAGCAGTTTGGTGCAGCTGAGTCTGCCTCTCCTGCTCTAGCTGCTAAATGGGGAAGTCATTCTGGAGACACTCGACTCACTGACACAGAGAGCAGCGTTTTTAATGCCCGTCTTGATTTCATCATTCAAAGATTCACCAGCTTACATGAAGCTGTGAACAAGTTCGAGGCAGTTCAGCCCAACACACTGCTGAGGATTTACGCCATGCTGCCCGGTTCGTCTGTTGTGGATCTGTCAGAAATGCTCATTGACGACCAGCTAGCAGTAACTTCTGCAGTCAGTGAGGTCCACACTTCCCTCCTTTATGACTCTTCCTGTCACAGTTACAAGCCCTGAATGCCCATTCTCCGAGTTAAAACTAATTAAAAACCCCTGGAGGTGGGATCGGAGGGACTGAGCGGGCTCACCATGTTGTCCATAGAGAAAGACAGAGCAAAGAAAATGGACATACAGCACATCGTGGACAAGACGTGGAGCACAAGGCTCGTCCTGTCATATTCTTAGATTTATCAAAGGCTTTTGACACAGTTGACCATGACATTATAGCTTTAAAAATGTTGCTCTGAAATAGGTGTCAGACTGTTTAAAGACAGAGAACAGTATGCTTCAGTCAAAAAACAAAACTCAGATTGAGTCAAGTTACTGTTGGGGGAGCCCCAAGGATCAGTCTTGGCCCTCTCTTATTTTTGAAGTATAAAAACAATCTTCCAAATATCAGTAAAAATGCTCTTACATTGTTATCTGCTGATGACACAGTTGTTGTTACTCCTCATAAAAACTTTGGTACACAGATTAGAGAAGTAAATGAAAGCTATCATCTATTTCTTAATGTTTCAAATGAAAAAAACTCTCCTTTAATATGGCAATCCAATTTTATCTTTTTTTTTTTTTGAACATTTTAAAACTGATATATATATATACATAAACTGACAAAAGTAATAATAAATAAAAATTTACTGAAAATCGACTAATGAAAATCAGACATTGCTTTTGAATTGTGGCTCAACAGAATTATTTAAAAAAATAAAATAATGAAACTGGCCGGGACAAAAATGATGGTTCCCCTAGAAAAGATTGAAAATGATTTGACCATAGGGACATGTTAAACTAAGGTGTGTCCTGTAATTAGCATCACAGGTGTCTTCAAGCTTGTAATCAGTCAGTCTGCCTATTTAAAGGGTGAAAAGTAGTCACTGTGCTGTTTGGTATGGTGGTGTGTACCACACTGAACATGGACCACAGTAAGCTAAGGAGAGAGTTGTCTCAGGAGAGTAGAAAGAAAATTATAGACAAGCATGTTAAAGGTAAAGGCTATAAGACCATCTCCAAGCAGCTTGATGTTCCTGTGACTACAGCTGCACATATTATTCAGAAGTTTAAGGTCCACGGGACTGTAGCCAACCTCCCTGGACGAGGCTGCAAGAGGAAAATTGATGACAAATTGAAGAGACGGATAATACGAATGGTAACCAAAGAGCCCAGAACAACTTCCAAAGAGATTAGAGGTGAACTCCAAGGTCAAGGTACATCAGTATCAGATCGCACCATCTCTCACTGTTTGAGCCAAAGTGGACTTAATGGAGGACACCACTGTTGAAAGCAAATCATTAAAAAGCCAGACTGGAATTTACCAAAATGCATATTGACAAGCCACAAAGCTTCTGGGAGAATGTCCTTTGGACAGATGAGACAAAACTGGAGCTTTTTGGTAAGTCACATCAGCTCTATGTTCACAGAGACAAAAATGAAGCATACAAAGAAAAGAGCACTGTACCTACTGTGAAACATGGAGGAGGCTCAGTTATGTTCTGGGGCTGCTTTGCTGCATCTGGCACAGGGTGTCTTGAATCTGTGCAGGGTACAATGAAGTCTCAAGACTATCAAGGCATTCTGGAGCCAAATGTGCTGCCCAGTGTCAGAAAGCTTGGTCTCAGTCACAGGTCATAGGTTCTCCAACAGGATAATGACCCAAACACACAGCTAAAAACACCCAAGAATGGCTCAGAACAAAACATTGGACTATTCTGAAGTGGCCTTCTATGAGCCCTGATCTAAATTGAACATTTGTGGAAGGAGCTGAAACATGCAGTCTGGAGAAGACACTACACTAGTTCTACTACACCTGTGAAAGCCAATGAAGCGGTCTTGTTCTTCCTAAATCCATATTGTTGGTCATACGGTACATTGTGTTTCATGATGAAGTCATACAGTCTGGAGTAAAATATTTTCTCCAGTATTTTAGAGAATTGTGGCCACAGAGATATTGGCCTGTAATTGGAGAGTATGTGTTTCTTATCTGATTTGTGTATCGGTATTACTATTGCAATTTTCATTTTGTTTGGGAAGACACCTGTATCCAGGGACTGATTACATATGTAAGTTACGGGTTTGAGCATCCAGTCTATGATACCTTAGAGCAATGCCATGTCAAAATTGTGACAGTCTGTTGATTTCATTGTCTTAAATCCTCTGACAATATCAATGATTTCTTTTTCATCAGTTCCTCAAAAACATTGTCTCCTTCACATTTATATTTTTACTGAGACTTTCATTTCCATTGCTGATGATCGATATTTTGTTTACAAGACTTTGACCTACACCAACAAAAAAGTTGTTGAATTCATCAGCCACTTCTGTTGATCATTCACACTGTTCTTACTCTTGTTCAGGACATGGTTAGGTAACCTGATCCCCCAGACCCATTTCTTAACATCTCATTCAGAATTTTTGTAATAAAAACAACAAATATGCGAAAGAAAATGCTAACATATTCATAGACAATAAGGAAATGAATCAGGTATACTAAATTAAGTTTCTTGGAGTCACAGTAGATGAAAAGCTAACATGGAAAAACCATATTGATTTTGTGGGGAAGGAAACATAAAATAATCTATTGGGTTTCTGAGTGGACTTTGTTCTTTTTAATATCATATTATTTTAACTCTTTATTACAGTCTTATTAACCCTGATATCATTTACTGTAACACTGATTTAAATAAGATGATTCCAGAAGAGATTTCTGAAAATGATTATTTTAATAAAAGAAGTGACTCAGCTGCTCCTCATTCCTGACTGACCTCATTTTTAGAAGCCCTTTGGGGCCTCTAACCTGCTTTGCACAGACTTTTACTTTAATATTCTGTGTTGTTCTTTTATATGTTTTAATGTGCAATAAATTAAAGTAAACTAACACAAAGGTCTGTCATTTAAAATGTTTCATATTCCATCGGTGTCAAAAAAAACTGCTCCAAAAATTAAAAATGCTTGTAAAACCATGAATCCTGGTAGAAAAAATGTCGGCCAAAGAAAGTCTGACATGATTTTTGTTGGTCTGCATGACTCGGTGCCTCTTGGAGCCTTAAAATAAATTGCACCATTTTGAGTTTTTTAAGATGGTGTCTTAAAAAACGTAAAATTCAGGAAAAGCTTGTAAAACGATGAAACCTGATAGAAACATTCCCCGTAGGCCAAGGACTGACTGATATGAATTCTGCCGGCGGTCATGGCCCACTGGCGCTCCCTGCTATTTTTATAAATCAGTCCCAGCAGCTTGTTTCGGCTTTTATTTGGAAATTTGGACGGGATATGTATCACGCCAGGATGTCCAAAAAAGCTCTCCTTGAACAATGTTGTGAAATAGACAGGAAGGAAGCTGTTTGAATATTTGGTGACATGCAGCTAACTGTTTGTGCTCTTTCCTCCAAAGACTTTCAGGCAGCAGACTTTAACTCTGAGGAGAGTAAGAACAGATGCTGTTCATCGATGTAGAGACAGGCAGGGCTTTGCATCTTAAACTTTCTTCTGTAATCATAACAGATGAGCCTAAACTCTGACAGATCCAGTGCTCTGTTACTCCTGAAGTTCAGCTCACGCCTGGTGACATTTAATATATCACATAATCCCAGGATTTTACTGGAGTGAAAGGTTGCGGCTGCAGCTCCTCCTAAAAGCCTTTTCATTTTTATAGTTTTTATTCCTCCTTTTTCTTTGATTTTTTGTTTTTATTTTAAATTTGATGTAAATAACCAAAGTTTGTTGCATTTTTTGGCTTTTTCAATGAACTCTTTAAACTTTGGGAGACTTTTGAGTGAATTTTGTCCTTTACATTTTAGATAATTTTTACAGTGAGTTTATCTTCTCTAAAAGATCCTCATCTCCAGACAGCGCGGCGCGTGGCAGGTCAGATCAGCATTACTGACTTACCCATCAGGGCACAATTACAGCTCACACACTTATCTAAGAGATGAAGGTCTGCCGCTCTCTCCCCTCTTGGAGTCTGTCCTCAGGGGTCGATCTTAAATAAAAATGAGTAAATATTTAAACCACAGAGGCTACATAAGTCGAACCTACTCCCATGGTAAAATGATTCATCAAAGCATTTAAATTATTGTTAAATATTAAATCCATTATTCAATTTAGAGCAGGAGTCTGGCAGGGGTCTCTTCCTGAACTTTAGGAAAGAGGCAGCCTGAGGAGGCTGATTCAACCAGAAGGTTCTGTGGAGAAGGGGGGAGCTGTTTAACATTTTTAGTTACCAAAATGACACCACTAGGGGTAAAGGGAGTTTTATTGCTGCACCACATGCACCTGTGCAGCACCTGACACTGTCTGAGCCCGAGGGCCGTTGCACCCACAGGGACCTCGGGCTCTGGCAGTTTTATGGCCCCAGATAACAACTCAGACACAGTTTTGGCTAAAGTGATGTGACAGCTGTGGTGATAATTTACCGTCCTCCAGGCTCTGACATCCAAATCTTTACTAGTGAATGACCTTATATCACATTAATTTATTCTGTCTAACTGAAACATGGCTGTGCCAGGAGGAATATGTCAGTTTAAATGAATCCACTCCTCCCAGTCACTCAAATACTCATATACCCTGCGACACAGGCCACCACGGCCTGTGTCGCGGGGTGGTGTAGCAGCAATTTATCATTCTTGCCTCCAAATCAATCCTAGACCAAAGGCTAATTACTCTTCTTTTTAAAGCCTTGTTCTAAATTTATCTCATACTGACTCAAAAACCTGCCAGCCTGTCCTATTTGTGATAATTTACCGTCCTCCAGGCCCTTATTCTGAATTCTTATCAGAATTTTCTGAGTTCATATCAAACTTGGTCCTTAGCTCTGATAAAATACTTATTGTAGGTGATTTTAATATCCATGTTGACAAAGAAAGTGATAGCCTTAGTTCAGCTTTTATGTCCTTAATAGACTCAGTTGGTTTTCTTCAGGCTGTTCGTGAAGCTACTCATCATTTCAATCACACTCTTGATTTGGTTCTAGCATATGGCCTTGATGTTAATGAACTAAAAGTCTTTCCCGAAAATCCTTTGTTATCCGATCACTTCTTTACTTCTCGTAACTTTTAGCATTTTCTTAGAGGATTTTGCTTTTTGTAATAAAACAGTGAAGAGTAGAAATCTGTCCAGTGGTGCCGTGGCTAAATTTACAAAAGCCATTAACCAAAGCAATCAGGGGAGACATACCGGCAGGTCAGTAAAAAGAACCAAATCACACAGAGATGTGATTGTCAGACTCGGTCCTCTTCCTGGACCTCCTCCAGAGCTGGATCTGGACCTCTCTTTATTGATTCATGCGTCCTCCCTGCTCGAGCTCCTCCTTCACACTAATCCCTTTAGTGCAGACAAACTGGTTCAAATGTACATTTCCTCATTTATATAATAGCTGCTTTCCCTTTGTATGAACTGTTTTTGACTCTTTCCTGGTCTTGGATTGTTCTGAGCTCTAAATGTGACTCGTGCTGTTTGAACTACACCAGGTCTGTCAATCGGAGCCGTTATGACAGTGGAACAGGAGTTTGCCTCGTGAGTGATCCTTATAGCTGTCTTTTGCAGAATAATTAATGAATGTAACGTTTTCTAGTTATTTCCCCAAACTTCTACACAGTAGGTAGATATGGAAGCACTAGTGACCAGCACAGAGTGCAGACTTATTTTTGGTCCAAAACTGCATCTCAACACTTCAGACCAGTGATGTGGGCTGCGTAGATAACTGGATATCTATTTGGGATACTTTTTGCCCACGCTCTTGATCTTCTTCTAGCATACAGCCCTGAAATTAATGAACTGAAAGTCTTTCCTGAAAATCCTTTGTTATCTGATCACTTCTTAGTATCTTTTAACATCTTCTTAGAGGATTTTGCTTTTTGTAATAAAACAGTGGAGAGTAGAAATCTGTCCAGTGGTGCTGTGTCCAGTGGTGATTTTTCCACAACTGCAGATACATTTGTCAACTTATATATTTTTTAGGTTTATTGAAATGTGCTTTCTCAACTTCTAAAATTTTGATTTTAGGGGGCAAAACATCTATTTGAGGGGGCGGTGCCCCCTCTAGCACCTGCGTAGCGCTGGCCTCGTTTTAAAGTAGCTGTAATCAAACCCCTTCTTAAAAAACCTACCCTCGATTCAGGCACATTAGCTGACTACAGACCTATATCAAACCTTTTAACTGCAGGCTTGTATCAAACCTTCTAACTACAGACCTATATCAAACCTTTTAACTACAGGCTTGTATCAAACCTTCTAACTACAGGCCTATATCAAACCTTCTAACTACAGGTCTATATCAAACCTTTTAACTACAAGTCTATATCAAACCTTTTAACTACAGGCCTATATCAAACCTTTTAACTACAGGTCTATATCAAACCTTTTAACTACAGGTCTATATCAAACCTTCTAACTACAGGCCTATATCAAACCTTCTAACTACAGGTCTATATCAAACCTTTTAACTACAGGACTTTATCACACCTTCTAACTACAGGCCTATATCAAACCTTCTAACTACAGGTCTATATCAAACCTTTTAACTACAAGTCTATATCAAACCTTTTAACTACAGGCCTATATCAAACCTTTTAACTACAGGTCTATATCAAACCTTTTAACTACAGGTCTATATCAAACCTTTTAACTACAGGCCTATATCAAACCTTTTAACTACAGGTCTATATCAAACCTTTTAACTACAGGACTATATCAAACCTTCTAACTACAGGTCTATATAAAACCTTCTAACTACAGGCCTATATCAAACCTTCTAACTACAGGCCTATATAAAACCTTCTACCTTCAGGCCTATATCAAACCTTCTAACTACAGGCCTTCATCAAACCTTCTAACTACAGGTCTATATCAAACCTTTTAACTACAGGTCTATATAAAACCTTCTAACTACAGGCCTATATCAAACCTTCTAACTACAGGTCTATATAAAACCTTCTACCTTCAGGCCTATATCAAACCTTCTAACTACAGGCCTTCATCAAACCTTCTAACTACAGGTCTATATCAAACCTTTTAACTACAGGTCTATATCAAACCTTCTTACTGTAGGCCTATATAACCAACATTCTAACTACAGACCTATATCAAACCTTCCATTTACTTCAAAGATCCTGGAGAAAGTAGTGGCTAAGCAGCTATATGTCTTCCTTCAAGACAACAGCTGCTGGAGTTAAAGTAACAAATCTACTCTCAGTTTCAGATGAGGGACTTCTCTCAGTACTTGTTTTGTTAGATCTTAGTGCAGCTTTTGACACCATTGATCATGATGTTCTTATACAGAGATTAGAGGTATTACTCAGGATTACAGGGACTGCCTTAAATTGGTTTAAGTCCTACTTATCTGATAGATACCAGTTTGTACACGTGAACAATAAGTCTTCTGTATACACTAAAGTAAGTTACGGAGTTCCTCAAGGCTCTGTGCTAGGTCCAATTCTCTTCTCCATATATATGCTTCCCCTCAGTGATATCATGAGGAAATACTCCGTTAATTTTCATTGTTACACTGATGATACTCAGCTGTATGTATCAATAAAGCCAGGTGAGACAAATCAGTTATCTAAACTAGACGCGTGTCAAAAGGACATTAGGACCTGGATGGACAGAAATTTTCTACTTCTTAACTCAGACAGAGGTCAGAGATCATTGTGCTGGGCCCTCGACACCTTAGAGAAACCTTTTCTAATGATGTAACTGCCCTAGATGGCATTAGCCTGACGCCAAGCACCACTGTTAGAAATCTTGGGGTTCTATTTGATCAGGATTTATCCTTTAATGCTCACATAAAGCAAATTTCAAGAACAGCCTTTTTTCATCTTCGTAACATCACTAATATCAGGCCTGTCCTGTCTCAGAGCGATGCTGAAAAGCTAGTCCATGCTTTTGTTACCTCTAGACTGGACTATTGTAATTCTCTTCTTTCAGGCTGTCCCAGTAAGTCGCTTAAGACGCTTCAGCTGGTTCAAAATGCTGCAGCACGTGTACTGACTAGAACTAGGAGAAGAGACCACATTACTCCTGTATTAGCCTCTCTGCATTGGCTTCCCATTAAATCTAGAATAGAATTCAAGATTCTCCTTCTCACCTATAAAGTCAGTCAGCAGGCTCCAATTTATCTTAAAGAGCTTGTAGTGCCGTACAACCCCTTTTTCTTGGACTGGATCCAGCTTTCCTTCCTCTCTGCTTCTTGCAAAAAGTTAGAGGCCTAAAACAGGAAATTCACAGTTTAAATAAAGTACAGTGAAAAGATATTATTTGTTGTAATAGCATGAAGAAAGTTTTCCCTGCCTTGTACTTTGTCCTTGGTCACATCCCCTCCACCCCATTCTATCTACCACACCTCTTTCATCAGTCGAATAAAAGAGGTTTTTGAGGTTTTTGTAAGCAGCATTTCTTTGACATCAATTCAAGCCTTCAGCATCAACATATGCATGTCAGCACAGGACATGTTGGAACAATACATTTTCTTATCTTAATTCTTCTGAAACAATAGTAGGAAAACTGTATTTTGCAAAGATTTTAATTGTGAAAAACAGTTGCATTTTTTATCTTAATAGGTTTTATACAGAGCTTTTTCCTTTTTTTAGGCAAGAAGTTGAACCAAAATGTCATGGCAGTAAAGTTACTTAGCCTCCTTTATCACTCTGGTCAGATCTGCTCCCTGCATGACCCCAGAAAATAAAAAATAAAAAAACCTGGTTGTGATTTCTCAGAAACAGCCCAGAAGAAAAGAAAACCATCACAGAATTTTGTTCTGGACACCACAGAACTAAAAAACAAAAAATAAACATCTTTTGGCCCAACCAGAAAAATTCAACATGACTGTTAAAGAGTTGCGAGATAAAGCAAGAAGGTCTTCTATGCGATTAGAAAAAATAGGAATCCTGACATTCCAGTCTCAATCAGAACCCATCCTTCTGTTTGGCAGTGAAATCAGGACTTTGACAAAGAGCTGAATCATTTCACGACGAGCTCTGTAAGAACCTCTTGTACAAAAAAGACCCCATACAACCATCCAGAGCCTGAGGTGCAGCCGTGCATCGCTGTGCATACACGTGCATTGATCTAATATGTTCCCGTTGGGCGTGCTCACAGGTCCAATCCCAACGTCCACACTCACACACTCACTGACTCTGAGGCGCACTCCTGCAGAGTCCTAGAGGGCTTCGGGCTGTCCCACTGTCAAATCATAAAGTGTGTGAGGGATCTCTCGCTGACTTTTTGAGCCCTTCATGCACCCTTTCCGTGAGTGGGCATCTCTGCAGACTTAGCGTGAGGGAATTACCCACAGTGCATTGCATTGTGACGTGTGGCGAGAATCTCCTGGGGCAACCAGCTGGCGGTTGCTACAAAAGGGAAGTGAAACGAGTGAGTGGTAAACAAAACATGGAGGCCGCAACAAAGAAGTTCTCATGTATATTATATATAAAACAGACTTTATCAACGAAGGAAATAGGCAAATAGGCAAGGTATATTTGTTTTATCTCTAGCGTGATGCATTGCTGTCAACAATAAACAAAGGGCTGTCCCATTCCTATTGGTAGTTTTTCAAGCCGTTGCAGCCTCATGCACTCGATCGCTTTCCTGGTGCAGTCACCTAAGTCAATGAGGGCTCAGGGTTTAGGGAGGAGATTGAGATTTAGCCACAGTGTACATCTATTTAATCTAATTCAAAGAGAACGAGGCTGTTAGGCCGGCAGTCTTGCTCAAATGTGCTGTAGGCTGATGTGTCACAGTCTCTCACACATCCAAAGACCTGCTGCTGGATATGGAGCTAAAGACCTGCAGCTTTCTTTCTCCATTGTGATGCTGTTGCTACACCAGCCCTGTCACACAAGCACATGAGGCCCCCCTGAATATATCTGTTATGTGTCTGTGTTACAGGGCTGGTGTATAATTGTATCTTTATACACCCCCCCCACACACACACACACACACACACACACACATATATGTGTGTATGTATATATAAACATGTATATATATATATGTGTGTATGTATATATAAACATGTATATATATATATGTGTATATATATATATACACATATATATATATATATATATAATCGAAATATCGATTCAGTAATGCATTGCAATTATTCCCCTCCCAATTCAATGTCGATTCAGCAAATCCTCTGAATCGATTCACCTCCTGTAAGGAGTAGGCTGTATCACAGGCAGGAGTAACAGGTGTTTGCTGTAACACAGGCAGGAGTAGCAGACTCCAAACTCCTGCTACTCCTGCCTGTGTTACAGCAAACTCCTGCTACTCCTGCCTGTGTTACACCCAGTTCCTGTTACTCCTTTTTGTGTCACAGCCTCCTGCTGCTGCTCCTGCATTTGTTACAGGTCCGACAGCATGGGTAGGCAACTAAGTTTGGCCTTGGGCAACATTTTTTAACGTCCCTTTATGTCTGGCCAGAAGATAATCAGAGGTTTATTTATGGAGAACTACCATTGTTTTCCTATAATATAGTTTTGAGTGGATTCTGCCTCTACAAGCATTTAAATAAAAATAAAGGGAAGAGGGTGAGAGAGAGTTTTTCTTTTTTCAAATGTTTTTATTTACTCAAAACAAATTTAAAACCATATTCAAGCTACAAAAAGTAATAAATGGGACAAAAAACAACAAAACATGGAACAGTTTTCTCCATTCTGTCATTTTCCACAGAACACAGAACATATTTAAAGCACCAAATGTTCCTGAATTCATCCAATGCATGTGTCAGACTGAAAAAGTTAAAATCAATTTTTAACCTAATCTTTAAAATTTGCACAAAAAAGATCTTTGCATCACTGTCTACAGAACCTTCTGTCTTGTTTTTCTACTAAGGTAGTTAGCCGTTTTTGCCTGACCCAAGAAAAACTTAAACAGCTGACATTTGAATCTCTTTTCCTTGTTGTACCTGTAGCCTTGAATAAACATGTGGCCTCCCCAAACAGATTAAACAATTGAACCAGCATGTGAAACAGAGAGAGGAGCCTGTCACACTCCCTGAAACAATGAAAACTGTTTCTCTCTGATCACAGAATGGACTTGTATCTTTAACAGCAGAATTGATCACAGACAAAAGCATTTACAGCCACACCATGAAGAACCCTCCTCTGTAAATCACCAACCTTCTTTGTTAGCGGTGGTCTGTAGAGTGATCTCTGAGCCTCTGTGAGAGCCAGCTCAGCTCTCCATGGAGTATCCAGTCTGTCTTTAAGTTTTTCCTGATTCAGACACTTGACCAAAAAGTAATACAGAGTTTTACTGTTGACTGTGCTCAGTGCTTTATCAACAACACTGCTCAGTTTCAGCATACATCCAGCATCATGTTTGAAAAGAGACTCAATGCTCATATCAGGGAAAGGCACACTGCTGTTCTCCTGAGTGAGTCCATCACTGTAGGCAGCCATTAGGGACAGTTCAGAAGGAGGGAGGTGCTGTTTCCAGCCCCGCAGCACGAGACCGGCTGCTCTGACTGACCTGCTCGCCAAACGTGAGGCCAGTGCAGCAGCATTGTCCAAACAGGGGCCACACACTTTCACCACATGACCCAGGAGCTCCACATTCACCTCAAAGTTTCTTTATCAGAGATGGCCCTGGTTCACACCTGATGTGAGGCCCATGAAGCACTTCAGAAGCAGGTGATGGAGACATGATGCTTCAGTCTCTGTTTGTGGAAAAGTCCCCACACTTTAAAAAGTCCTCTGTAAAAGCCCAGCAGATTGTTCACTTTGAAACCATTTAAATCCATCAGAAACAGGGACTCAGCCAGACCAAGTCCACCACACCACTCCAGTATGGCACGAGCCACTGGTCTCCAGACCAGGTCAGCAGGTCCAGTCAGGAGTCTCTGAATGAACTGGAGCCTGAAAAGTCTGTGGAGAAGAGAACACCAACATCCACTGTTAGTGCTCTGGAGGCTGAAAAACACCTCCCCACCATACTGTGGGAGTGTCTGACTGTATGTCTGTCTGACTGTGTGTCTGACTGTCTGTCTGACTGTGTGTCTGACTGTATGTCTGTCTGACTGTGTGTCTGACTGTCTGTCTGACTGTGTGTCTGACTGTATGTCTGTCTGACTGTGTGTCTGACTGTCTGTCTAGCTGTGTGTCTGACTGTATGTCTGTCTGACTGTGTGTCTGACTGTCTGTCTGACTGTGTGTCTGACTGTATGTCTGTCTGACTGTGTCTGACTGTCTGTCTGACTGTGTGTCTGACTGTCTGTCTATCTGTGTGTCTGACTGTATGTCTGTCTGACTGTGTGTCTGACTGTCTGTCTGACTGTGTGTCTGACTGTCTGTCTGACTGTGTGTCTGACTGTATGTCTGTCTGACTGTGTGTCTGTCTGTCAGACTGTATGTCTGACTGTCTGTCTGTCTGACTGTGTGTCTGTCTGTCAGACTGTCTGTCTGACTGTGTGTCTGTCTGACTGAATGTCTGATTGCATGTCTGTCTGACTGTATGTCTGTCTGACTGTCTGTCTGTCTGACTGTATGTCTGTCTGACTGCGTGTCTGACTGTCTGTCTGACTGTGTGTCTGTCTGTATGTCTGTCTGACTGTGTGTCTGACTGTCTGTCTGACTGTGTGTCTGACTGTCTGTCTGACTGTGTGTCTGACTGTATGTCTGTCTGACTGTGTGTCTGACTGTGTGTCTGACTGTATGTCTGTCTGACTGTACGTCTGTCTGACTGTGTGTCTGTCTGACTGACTGTATGTCTGACTGTATGTCTGTCTGTCTGACTGTGTGTCTGTCTGCCTGTGTGTCTGTCTGTCTGTCTGACTGTGTGTCTGACTGTATGTCTGTCTGACTGTGTGTCTGACTGTATGTCTGTCTGACTGTGTGTCTGACTGTCTGTCTGACTGTGTGTCTGACTGTCTGTCTAGCTGTGTGTCTGACTGTATGTCTGTCTGACTGTGTGTCTGACTGTCTGTCTGACTGTGTGTCTGACTGTCTGTCTGACTGTGTGTCTGACTGTATGTCTGTCTGACTGTGTGTCTGTCTGTCAGACTGTATGTCTGTCTGTCTGTCTGTCTGACTGTGTGTCTGTCTGACTGTGTGTCTGTCTGTCAGACTGTCTGTCTGACTGTGTGTCTGTCTGACTGAATGTCTGATTGCATGTCTGTCTGACTGTATGTCTGTCTGACTGTCTGTCTGTCTGACTGTATGTCTGTCTGACTGTGTGTCTGACTGTCTGTCTGACTGTGTGTCTGTCTGTATGTCTGTCTGACTGTGTGTCTGACTGTCTGTCTGACTGTGTGTCTGACTGTGTGTCTGACTGTGTGTCTGACTGTATGTCTGTCTGACTGTATGTCTGTCTGACTGTGTGTCTGTCTGACTGACTGTATGTCTGACTGTATGTCTGTCTGTCTGACTGTGTGTCTGTCTGACTGTGTGTCTGTCTGTCAGACTGTCTGTCTGACTGTGTGTCTGATTGTCTGTCGTCTGACTGTATGTCTGTATGTCTGTCTGACTGTCTGTCTGTCTGACTGTATGTCTGTCTGACTGTGTGTCTGTCTGACTGACTGTATGTCTGACTGTATGTCTGTCTGTCTGACTGAATGTATGTCTGTCTGACTGTGTGTCTGGCTGTTTGTCTGTCTGACTGTGTGTCTGTCTGACTGAATGTCTGACTGCATGTCTGTCTGTCTGTCTGACTTTATGTCTGACTGTATGTCTGTCTGACTGACTGTATATCTGACTGTATGTCTGTCTGTCTGTCTGTCTGTCTGTCTGACTGTGTGTCTGTCTGACTGTATCTCTGTCTGTGTGACTGTCTGACTGACTGTGTCTCTGTCTGTCTGTCTGTGTGTCTGTCTGACTGTCTGTCTGACTGTGTGACTGTATGTCTGACTGTGTGTCTGTCTGACTGTCCTTCTGACTGTGTGTATGTCTGTCTGACTGTCTGTCTGTGTGTCTATGTGACTGTCCGTCTGACTGTCCGTCTGACTGTCTGTCTGTGTGTCTATCTGACTGTATGTCTGTCTGTGTGTCCGTCTGACTGTGTGTCTGTCTGTCTCTCTGTCTGTCTCTCTGTCTGACTGCATGTCTGACTGCATATCTGACTGTATGTCTGACTCTGCGTCTGACTGTCTGTCTGACTGTCTGTCTGTCTGACTGTCTGTCTTACTGTGTGTCTGACTGTATGTCTGTCTGACTGTGTGTCTGTCTGACTGTATTTCTGTCTGTGTGTCTGTCTGACTGACTGTGTGTCTGTCTGACTGTATCTCTTCTGTCTGACTGTATCTCTGTCTGTGTGTCCATCTGACTGTCTGTCTGACTGTGTGTATGTCTGTCTGACTGTCCGTCTGTGTCTATCTGACTGTATGTTTGTCTTACTGTCTGTCTGACTGTCCGTCTGACTGTCTGACTGTGTGTCTATCTGACTGTATGTCTGTCTGTCCGTCTGACTGTGTGTCTGTCTGTGTGTCTGTCTGTCTCTCTGTCTGACTGCATGTCTGATTGCATATCTGACTGTATGTCTGACTCTGCGTCTGATTGTCTGTCTGACTGTGTGTCTGTCTGACTGTCTGACTGTGTGTCTGACTGTTTGTCTGTCTGACTGTGTGTCTGTCTGACTGTATCTCTGTCTGTCTGACTGTATCTTTTTCTGTGTGTCTGTCTGACTGTCTGTCTGACTGTGTGTCTGTCTGACTGTCTGTCTCACTGTATCTCTGTCTGTCTGACTGTATCATTTTCTGTGTGTCTGTCTGACTGTCTGTCTGACTGTCTGTCTGACTGTGTGTCTGTCTGACTGTCTGTCTGAATGTGTGTCTGTCTGACTGTGTGTCTTTCTGTGTGTATGTCTGTCTGACTGTGTGTATGTCTGTCTGACTTTCTGTCTGTGTGTCTATCTGACTGTATGTTTGTCTTACTGTCCGTCTGACTGTCCATCTGTGTGTCTGTCTGTGTGTCTATCTGACTGTATGTCTGTCTGTGTGTCCGTCTGACTGTGTGTCTGTCTGTGTGTCTGTCTGTCTGACTGTCTGACTGTCTGACTGTGTGTCTGACTGTATGTCTGTCTGACTGTGTGTCTGTCTGACTGTATCTCTGTCTGTCTGACTGTATCTTTTTCTGTGTGTCTGTCTGACTGTCTGTCTGACTGTCTGTCTGACTGTGTGTCTGTCTGACTGTCTGTCTGAATGTGTGTCTGTCTGACTGTGTGTCTTTCTGTGTGTATGTCTGTCTGACTGTGTGTATGTCTGTCTGACTTTCTGTCTGTGTGTCTATCTGACTGTATGTTTGTCTTACTGTCCGTCTGACTGTCCTTCTGTGTGTCTGTCTGTGTGTCTATCTGACTGTATGTCTGTCTGTGTGTCCGTCTGACTGTGTGTCTGTCTGTGTGTCTGTCTGTCTCTCTGTCTGACTGCATGTCTGACTGCATGTCTGACTGTATGTCTGACTCTGCGTCTGACTGTCTGTCTGACTGTCTGTCTTACTGTGTGTCTGTCTGACTGTGTGTGACAGCTCTGGAGCTGCATGTGGCTCTTTTGCTTCTCGCCAGTGGCTCTCTGGACTCAGAGGACAGAGGAGCAAAAAACTCACTCTTTGTCATTAAACTCTAATTAATTGATGCTATGTCTGCATGTTTTAGCATTATCTGCAAACAATGTGCATTTTTTTTCATTAAATGATATTTCTTGTTTTTTTTACATCGTCAACTTTGCATCATGACCTCTGTGTGACCTCTGTGTGACCCGCAGCAGCTTGGAGGGAGAGCAGGACGCTGCTGCATCTTTAGCTGTGAGCTCACCCGTGATGTATTAAACCTATTATGTAGATGTCTGATGAACTCTCATACTTTAAAAACAACAGTTGCAGCTGTGAAGGGATTCAAACTTTTATAATGGAGGCGTGTCGGCGATAAAGCTCCGTTAAAGACGAGAGAAACGGGGAGACATAAGTTCAGCGCAACTGTGACCTCGTTTTTGAAGAGGGGGATTTTACACAAAAATATCAGAAGGATGTTTTTTATTACCATGTCTGCTGTGATAGCTATCAGTCTCCTCCCCCCTGTAACTTCAGACTCAGGTGTGTGAGTTACTGTGTTATATGTTCATCTGACATATACTTTTATAATACATCAAGATTGACATGAAACTAAACATTGATGAATTATGTGGGATAAGCTTTTAAAACACTGATGAGATTTCAAAGATCACAAGAATACCTCATGATTATCATAAAATTGTGCGTAAAATGATCAGAATGCAGGAAAGAAATGATTTAAGTTTAAAAATGTCAGGGGAAGACCCTCTGACCCCCATCTAACCTGATGATGTCAAGTAAATATTTATGATTTCTCCACTGCAGGTAAAACCTGATCCTGTGGAAAAACACTGAGGAACAACAAAGACAATCATAACAGTATTACCACAGGCTAATATTAATTGACTGTTATTTTTGTTGACAAGCCTGATAAACACACCATTGTTGTCATTTTAGCTCTAAATAAATTATTGCAATATAATGTGTATATTGCATCAGATCTATAAGCAAACTGCTTTATCACCAATAATGCCAAGTTAAAGCAACAAAGGTACATGACCCATTATAGAGCAGTAATGTTGGGTGATAAAGCAGTTTGCTTATAGATCTGATGTCATTACAATGATGGAGAGTCAGCAGGTGCTGCTGTCCTCATTTTAAGGTTCAGATGTGTTTGTGGCTCCAGACAGATTTTTTTGGTGGGCATGGTGGGCAAAATGGCTCTTTTGATAGGAAAGGCTGCAGACCCCTGGTCTGACTGTATGTCTGATTGTGTCTTTCTGACTGTGTGTCAGTCTGTATGTCTGTCTTTGTGTCTGCTCTGTGTGTCTGTCTTTAAACTGTCTGACTGTATGTCTGTCTGTGTGTGTGTGTTTGTCTTTGTGTCTGTCTGTATGTCTGACTGTCTGTCTGTCTGTATGTCTGACTGTCTGTCTGACTGTATGTCTGACTGTGTGTCTGTCTGTGTCTCTGTATCTTTGTCTGAATGTGCGTCCGTGTGTCTGTCTGTATGTGTATCTGTCTTTAAACTGTCTGTCTGTATGTCTGTCTGTCTGTGTGTGTGTGTGTGTGTTTGTCTTTGTGTCTGTCTGTATGTCTGACTGTCTGTCTGACTGTATGTCTGTCTGTGTGTCTGTCTTTGTGTCTGACTGTATGTCTGACTGTATGTCCGACAGTGTGTCTGTCTGTGTCTCTGTATCTTTGTCTGAATGTGCATCTGTGTGTCTGTCTGTATGTTTGTCTGAATGTCTGTCTGTGTCTGCATGTGTGTCTGTATGTCAAAAGTAAGGTTCATAAGAAATAAAATATACCATAATTACTGTAACAAGGGCTCCCCTTTAGGTTCATAGGGCATAAAATATACCATAATTACTGTAAGAGGGGCACAACTGCAGGTTCATAAGACATAAAATATACCATAATTACTGTAAGAGGGGTTCACACTTCAGGTTCATAAGACATAAAATATACCATAATTACTGTAATAGGGGCTCACCTTCAGGTTCATAAGACATAAAATATACCATAATTACTGTAATAGGGGCTCACCTTCAGGTTCATAAGACATAAAATATACCATACTTACTGTAAGAGGGGTTCACACTTCAGGTTCATAAGACATAAAATATACCATAATTACTGTAATAGGGGCTCACCTTCAGGTTCATAAGACATAAAATATACCATAATTACTGTAATAGGGGCTCACCTTCAGGTTAATAAGGCATAAAATATACCATAATTACTGTAAGAGGGGCAGAACTTCAGGTTCATAAGACATAAAATAAACGATAATTCCAGTAATAGGGGCTCACCTTCAGGTTCATTAGACATAAAATATACCATAATTACAGTAATAGGGGCTGACCTTTAGGTTCATTAGACATAAAATATACCATAATTACTGTAAGAGGGACACAACTTCAGGTTCTTAAGACATAAAATATACCATAATTACTGTAATAGGGGCTCACCTTCAGGTTCATTAGACATAAAATATACCATAATTACTGTAATAGGAGCTCACCTTTACGTTCATTGGGCATAAAATATACCATAATTACTGTAATAGGGGCTCACCTTTACGTTCATTGGACATAAAATATACCATAATTACTGTAACAGGGGCTCCGCTTGAGGACATATTTTGTTTCCTGTTGTTAGTTGCCCCTCATTACATCTGCCTTTACATCTCTCTTTGGTTAATCAGCTGATCGGACTCCTAAGTTAAAAAAAATCATCAATCATCTGCAGAAGTCAAAGTCTCTGTCTGCTCTGTGACTTTTCTTTTAGTGTGGAGGCCGCAGCAGGAGGAGGAGTCAGCTGTCTGAGGCCTTATGTTTGTCTCTTACTGATCGTCAGAGTTTTGTGAAGAAAAATAAATTCATATATAAAAGTTTTTTTCCAGATCATGGCGAGGGCCAGAAATGATCACTGGGGGGCCAGGTTTGGCTCGGGGGCCGATATTTGCCGACCCCTGGTCTACAGTGACTCCTACAATCATCTGAATCTGGATCTGACTTTGAGAAGTTAAAGGGGTTGAGACAGAACGAGGTACAACCATCCCCAGTCTCCCCTACTTACCTATGTTAGATTGTCAGTAGCGTGTGTGTAGAGGGCGTTACAGTAAAAATAGACTAATTGGTTCATGTTTAATCCCTGGAGGACTCCCTCAGATCAGGATTCTGGACGCACAGGGGTTGAGTAATGGGGCCGGGCTCGGGCTGCGGGCCAGGACTGGACTTCCTTCCTTGCCCTCGTGGTCCAGCAGAAAAAAGGAAAAGGTCGGAGGCTTAGTGAAGGGGGCTGTGCAGGGCGCGCAGTCGCTGTCAGACTTAGCCTCGTCGAACAACAAGTTTTCTCTCCAGGTCCTGGACCCCCTTGACGATGGTCTTCGGTCTCCTCTGGGTGCTGCTGCTGGGGGCGCTGGAGGACCCGGTCCTGTCCCAGCGCGGATTCTGTGAAGGACAGAAGTGTGCCATACTTTATCAGGAGCGGAAGGACTTCTCTGGCGCGGAGAAGAGCTGCAGAGACTCGGGGGGGCAGATATTCGAGTACAGCCCGGCAGACAAAGTCTTATTAAGCCAAGTCCTGGACGGGCAGACCGGGAGGTTCTGGCTGGTCTCGAGCTCCGGTGAGAAGGCGGAGGGCACAGGTCCCGGGATCTGCTCCTCTTTTATAGTTTTCAGGGATCAGAGCGTCCTTGTGAAGAACCAGTCCTGCCAAGACCACCTCCTTGGGTTTGTGTGCCAAGATAAATCTCCCTGCAGTGCTTTGCAGACACGCAGAGGCGCGCGCGTGACCTATCAGACTCATATGAAGGGGGAGGTGAAGGACTGGGGGATGGTCCCGCAGGGAACCATGGCTGATGTGGGGGCTGCTGGCGGCCAGCCCCCGGACTCCAGACATTTGTGTGTTTCCGGTGGGTGGATAACAGCCCCCTGGAGCTGCGAGGTGATGAAGGGCGGGTGCGACCATAGTTGTAGTTCCACACCACAAGAGTGCACGTGCGCCGCGGGGCAGACTCTGCATCCCAATAACGTCACCTGCACCGAGGAGGCGTGCGGCTCTGCGCCGGGCGGGACACGGTGCGTCGCCGCAGATGCGTGTGCGTCTTGCTCGGGGGAGGGCAGAGAGTGCTCTTATACCCGGGAGGGGTTCGAGTGCAGGTGCAGAGAAGGTTTCAAAGAGGAGCTCGGCGCGTGCGTGGACGTTTCTATCTGTCAGATTTGTGAGCACATGCTGTGTGATAAGAACAACGGGACATACGAGTGTCGGTGCAGAGAGGGGTACAGGGTGTCTCCCGAAAACCGCACCAAGTGTGAGCAGCACTGCACCCAGACCGAGTGTCCCGCCATCTGCAACCCAAACCCCAAGGGGGTGCCCCAGTGTTACTGCCCGGACGGCTTCATCTCTAACACCGTCAACGACACCGTCTACTGCACCGACATCGACGAGTGTAAGAGCGCGCGGCAGTGCGACCACGCCTGTAAGAACGTGCTCGGGAGCTTCAGGTGTGTGTGTGAGCCGGGCTTCCAGCTGCACGACCAGCGCAGGTGTGTTCGTGTCGGACCGCCGGAAGAGGAGGAGGCGGGGGGGGGATCAGGCTCGACTCCTCCGTACTCCGATCCCGCCAGCGCGCGCCCGGCCACCGTCCCCTCCTACGTGAAGACGGGCAGCGTGCTGGGCATCGCGGTGTTCATGGCCCTGTTCGCCGTGCTGCTGTTCGTGCTGGTCAGGAGCATGCTCAGACGCTGCGGCACCTTTCAGCTGTCCTCCATCAAACAGCACGACACCGACCTGTTCTACCTGCAGCAGGCCCCCACGGACACCTACAAAAGGCTCTCTGAGGACGGGCCCCTGAGACCCTTTGACATCTGTCCAGGCGCACAAGGTGCTCTCATGTAGGTCTTCGTCTCAGCAAACAGCTTCATCAGCATCAGATCTGAGCTCTTCTATCATGACTGACAGTTCCTCTTCAAAGGTGATGAACGGTGTCAGGCCTTCCTCTGTAGGGTCAGACAGTTCTCCAGAGAGAAGCTCCACACATTTATGTCTCTGTCAGTGTTTTCAAAGTCTCTGCGCCTGCTTTCATTGGTCATTCAAAGGTCATTGTCTTCATCAGAGGTCAGTTTGGAGGAGAATTCATGGTGACTTTCCAATGAGGAAAGAAAAAAGTCTGAATGTTTGAACCACAAAGATTCAGTCCAGTGTATTTGTATCAGAATAAAAGAAATGTAGAGACGCTGCACAAGCCTGAGTGAACGAGCAGGCTCTGGCTGCTCCAGAGTGTTTATGTATGTGTTGTTCTGCACTGACTGCTCTGATCCCACTGGATCTGTGGACTGTAAGGTGTCAGTTAAAGCATTCCCATGTTGAGCTGTTGGACATTTTCACTGAATATTTTGCTGCTGTTTAAAGGTAAATCACTATTTTTATAAGCTACCTATTCTGGTTAGTACAGCACAACCATGTCACGTGGTATGAGTTAAAGTTCTTCCTGTTCTGTGATTCAGCTCACTCTCTTAAAAGATGTTTGAAGTGATGCACTGCAGCAAGTCTTTTCTGCATTTAAAGATAAATATGGTCAATGCCACAATCTCTGAAGTATATTTGATACAGTCAACATAAAACATACAAAAATAAAAAGGCAAGAATAAATGAATGAGCCCTGTTTTCATCTCTCTGACTGACTCACCGTCCCAGTGTCCTACTACTGTCTCTACAACAGAGAGGTGTAGGTGAGAACAGAGAGGTGTAGGTGAGAACAGAGAGGTGTAGGTGAGAACAGAGAGGTGTAGGTGAGAACAGAGAGAGAACAGAGAGGTGTAGGAGAGAACAGAGAGGTGTAGGTGAGAACAGAGAGAGAACAGAGAGGTGTAGGTGAGAACAGAGAGGTGTAGGTGAGAACAGAGAGGTGTAGGTGAGAACAGAGAGGTGTAGGTGAGAACAGAGAGAGAACAGAGAGATGTAGGAGAGAACAGAGAGGTGTAGGAGAGAACAGAGAGAGAACAGAGAGGTGTAGGTGAGAACAGAGAGGTGTAGGTGAGAACAGAGAGGTGTAGGTGAGAACAGAGAGGTGTAGGTGAGAACAGAGAGAGAACAGAGAGGTGTAGGAGAGAACAGAGAGGTGTAGGTGAGAACAGAGAGGTGTAGGTGAGAACAGAGAGAGAACAGAGAGGTGTAGGAGAGAACAGAGAGGTGTAGGTGAGAACAGAGAGGTGTAGGTGAGAACAGAGAGGTGTAGGTGAGAACAGAGAGAGAACAGAGAGGTGTAGGAGAGAACAGAGAGGTGTAGGTGAGAACAGAGAGGTGTAGGTGAGAACAGAGAGAGAACAGAGAGGTGTAGGAGAGAACAGAGAGGTGTAGGTGAGAACAGAGAGGTGTAGGTGAGAACAGAGAGGTGTAGGTGAGAACAGAGAGAGAACAGAGAGGTGTAGGAGAGAACAGAGAGGTGTAGGAGAGAACAGAGAGGTGTAGGTGAGAACAGAGAGGTGTAGGTGAGAACAGAAAGAGAACAGAGAGGTGTAGGTGAGAACAGAGAGAGAACAGAGAGGTGTAGGTGAGAACAGAGAGGTGTAGGTGAGAACAGAGAGAGAACAGAGAGATGTAGGAGAGAACAGAGAGGTGTAGGTGAGAAAAGAGAGGTGTAGGTGAGAACAGAGACAGAACAGAGAGGTGTAGGTGAGAACAGAGAGGTGTAGGTGAGAACAGAGAGAGAACAGAGAGGTGTAGGAGAGAACAGAGGGGTGTAGGTGAGAACAGAGAGGTGTAGGTGAGAACAGAGAGAGAACAGAGAGGTGTAGGAGAGAACAGAGAGGTGTAGGTGAGAACAGAGACAGAACAGAGAGGTGTAGGTGAGAACAGAGAGGTGTAGGTGAGAACAGAGAGAGAACAGAGAGGTGTAGGAGAGAACAGAGGGGTGTAGGTGAGAACAGAGAGGTGTAGGTGAGAACAGAGAGAGAACAGAGAGGTGTAGCAGAGAACAGAGAGAGAACAGAGAGGTGTAGCAGAGAACAGAGACGGAACAGAAAGGTGTAGGTGAGAACAGAGAGAGAACAGAGAGGTGTAGGTGAGAACAGAGAGAGAACAGAGAGGTGTAGCAGAGAACAGAGAGAGAACAGGAAGGTGTAGGTGAGAACAAAGAGGTGTAGGTGAGAACAGAGAGAGAACAGAGAGGTGTAGGTGAGAACAGACAGGTGTAGCAGAGAACAGAGAAGGAACAGAGAGGTGTAGGTGACAACAAAGAGGTGTAGGTGAGAACAGAGAGGTGTAGGTGAGAACAGAGAGCGAACAGAGAGGTATAGGAGAGAACAGAGAGGAATAGGTGAGAACAGAGAGAGAACAGAGACAGAAAAGAGAGGTGTAGGTGAGAACAGAGAGAGAACAGAGACAGAAAAGAGAGGTGTAGGTGAGAACAGAGAGGTGTAGGTGAGAACAGAGAGGTGTAGGTGAGAACAGAGAGTAAACAGAGACAGAAAAGAGAGGTGTAGGTGAGAACAGAGAGAGAACAGAGAGGTGTAGGTGAGAACAGAGAGGTGTAGGTGAGAACAGAGAGAGAACAGAGTGGTGTAGGTGAAAACAGAGAGAGAACAGAGAGGTGTAGGTGAGAACAAAGAGGTGTAGGTGATAAACAGAGAGGTGTAGGAGAGAACAGAGAGAGAAAAGAAAGGTGTAGGTGAGAACAGAGAGAAAACAGAGAGGTGTAGGTGAGAACAGAGAGACAACAGAGAGGTGTAGGTGAGAACAGAGAGACAACAGAGAGGTGTAGGAGAGAACAGAGAGAGAACAGAGAGGTGTAGGTGAGAACAGAGAGGTGTAGGTGAGAAAAGAGAGAGAACAGAAAGGTGTAGGTGAGAACAGAGAGAGAACAGAAAGGTGTAGGTGAGAACTGAGAGAGAACAGAGAGGTGTAGGAGAGAACAGAGAGAGAACAGAGAGGTGTAGGTGAGAACAGAGAGGTGTAGGAGAGAATAGAGAGGTGTAGGTGAGAACAGAGAGAGATCAGAAAGGTGTAGGAGAGAACAGAGAGAAAAGAGAGGTGTAGGAGAGAACAGAAAGGTGAAGGTGAGAACAGAGAGGTGAAGGTGAGAACAGAGAGAGAACAGAGAGATGTAGGAGAGAACAGAGAGAGAACAGAGAGAGAACAGAGAGATGTAGGAGAGAACAGAGAGAGAACAGAGAGGTGTAGGTGAGAACAGAGAGAGAACAGAGAGGTGTAGGAGAGAACAGAGAGAGATCAGAGAGATGTAGGAGAGAACAGAGAGGGGTAGGTGAGAACAGAGAGAGAACAGAGAGGTGTAGGTGAGAACAGAGAGGTGTAGGTGAGAACAGAGAGAGAACAGAGAGATGTAGGAGAGAACAGAGAGGGGTAGGTGAGAACAGAGAGAGAACAGAGAGATGTAGGAGAGAACAGAGAGAGAACAGAGAGGTGTAGGTGAGAGCAGAGAGAGAACAGAGAGGTGTAGGTGAGAACAGAGAGGTGTAGGAGAGAACAGAGAGAGAACAGAGAGGTGTAGGTGAGAACAGAGAGGTGTAGGTGAGAACAGAGAGAGAACAGAAAGGTGTAGGTGAGAACAGAGAGAGAACAGAGAGGTGTAGGTGAGAACAGAGAGAGAACAGAGAGGTGTAGGAGAGAACAGAGAGACAACAGAGAGGTGTAGGAGAGAACAGAGAGAGAACAGAGAGGTGTAGGCGAGAGCAGAGAGGTGTAGGAGAGAACAGAGAGAGAACAGAGAGGTGTAGGAGAGAACAGAGAGGTGTAGGTGAGAACAGAGAGAGAACAGAGAGGTGTAGGTGAGAACAGAGAGAGAACAGAGAGATGTAGGAGAGAACAGAGAGAGAACAGAGAGGTGTAGGTGAGAACAGAGAGAGAACAGAGAGGTGTAGGTGAGAACAGAGAAGAGAACAGAGAGAGAACAGAGAGGTGTAGGTGAGAACAGAGAGGTGTAGGAGAGAACAGACAGAGAAGAGACAGGTGTAGGAGAGAACAGAGAGGTGTAGGTGAGAACAGAGAGAGAACAGACAGGTGTAGGTGAGAACAGAGAGAGAACAGACAGGTGTAGGTGAGAACAGAGAGGTGTAAGTGAGAACAGAGAGGTGTAGGAGAGAACAGAGAGAGAACAGAGAGGTGTAGGTGAGAACAGAGAGAGATGTAGGAGAGAACAGAGAGAGAACAGAGAGGTGTAGGTGAGAACAGAGAGAGAACAGAGAGAGATCAGACAGATGTAGGTGAGAACAGAGAGGTGTAGGTGAGAACAGAGAGAGAACAGAGAGATGTAGGAGAGAACAGAGAGGTGTAGGTGAGAACAGAGAGAGAACAGAGAGATGTAGGAGAGAACAGAGAGAGAACAGAGAGGTGTAGGTGAGAGCAGAGAGAGAACAGAGAGGTGTAGGTGAGAACAGAGAGAGAACAGAGAGGTGTAGGTGAGAACAGAGAGGTGTAGGAGAGAACAGAGAGAGAACAGAGAGGTGTAGGTGAGAACAGAGAGGTGTAGGTGAGAACAGAGAGAGAACAGAAAGGTGTAGGTGAGAACAGAGAGAGAACAGAGAGGTGTAGGTGAGAACAGAGAGAGAACAGAGAGGTGTAGGAGAGAACAGAGAGACAACAGAGAGGTGTAGGAGAGAACAGAGAGAGAACAGAGAGGTGTAGGCGAGAGCAGAGAGGTGTAGGAGAGAACAGAGAGAGAACAGAGAGGTGTAGGAGAGAACAGAGAGGTGTAGGTGAGAACAGAGAGAGAACAGAGAGGTGTAGGTGAGAACAGAGAGAGAACAGAGAGGTGTAGGAGAGAACAGAGAGAGAACAGAGAGGTGTAGGTGAGAACAGAGAGAGAACAGAGAGGTGTAGGTGAGAACAGAGAAGAGAACAGAGAGAGAACAGAGAGGTGTAGGTGAGAACAGAGAGGTGTAGGAGAGAACAGACAGAGAAGAGACAGGTGTAGGAGAGAACAGAGAGGTGTAGGTGAGAACAGAGAGAGAACAGACAGGTGTAGGTGAGAACAGAGAGAGAACAGACAGGTGTAGGTGAGAACAGAGAGGTGTAAGTGAGAACAGAGAGGTGTAGGAGAGAACAGAGAGAGAACAGAGAGGTGTAGGTGAGAACAGAGAGAGATGTAGGAGAGAACAGAGAGAGAACAGAGAGGTGTAGGTGAGAACAGAGAGAGAACAGAGAGAGATCAGACAGATGTAGGTGAGAACAGAGAGGTGTAGGTGAGAACAGAAAGGTGTAGGTGAGAACAGAAAGGTGCAGCAGAGAACAGAGACAGAACAAAGAGGTGTAGGAGAGAACAGACAGAGAAGAGACAGGTGTAGGAGAGAACAGAGAGGTGTAGGTGAGAACAGAGAGAGAACAGAGAGGTGTAGGTGAGAACAGAGAGAGAACAGACAGGTGTAGGTGAGAACAGAGAGAGAACAGAGAGGTGTAGGTGAGAACAGAGAGAGAACAGAGAGAGAAATGAGAGAGATCAGACAGGTGTAGGTGAGAACAGAGAGGTGTAGGTGAGAACAGAGAGAGAACAGAGAGGTGTAGGAGAGAACAGAGAGGTGTAGGTGAGAACAGAGAGAGAACAGACAGGTGTAGGTGAGAACAGAGAGAGAACAGACAGGTGTAGGTGAGAACAGAGAGAGAACAGAGAGGTGTAGGTGAGACCAGAGAGGTGTAGGTGAGAACAGAGAGAGAACAGAGAGGTGTAGGGGAGAACAGAGAAGAGAACAGAGAGTGAACAGAGAGGTGTAGGTGAGAACAGAAAGGTGTAGGAGAGAACAGACAGAGAAGAGACAGGTGTAGGAGAGAACAGACAGGTGTAGGTGAGAACAGAGAGAGAACAGACAGGTGTAGGTGAGAACAGAGAGAGAACAGACAGGTGTAGGTGAGAACAGAGAGGTGTAGGTGAGAACAGAAAGAGAACAGAGAGGTGTAGGTGAGAACAGAGAGGTGTAGGTGAGAACAGAGAGAGAACAGAGAGATGTAGGAGAGAACAGAGAGGTGTAGGTGAGAACAGAGAGAGAACAGAGAGGTGTAGGTGAGAACAGAGAGGTGTAGGTGAGAACAGAGAGGTGTAGGTGAGAACAGAGAGAGAACAGAGAGGTGTAGGTGAGAACAGAGAGAGAACAGAGAGGTGTAGCAGAGAACAGAGAGAGAACAGAGAGGTGTAGGTGAGAGCAGAGAGAGAACAGAGAGGTGTAGCAGAGAACAGAGAGAGAACAGAGAGGTGTAGGAGAGAACAGAGAGGTGTAGGAGAGAACAGAGAGAGAACAGAGAGGTGTAGGAGAGAACAGAGAGAGAACAGAGAGATGTAGGAGAGAACAGAGAGGTGTAGGAGAGAACAGAGAGAGAACAGAGAGGTGTAGGAGAGAACAGAGAGGTGTAGGTGAGAACAGAGAGGTGTAGGTGAGAGCAGAGAGAGAACAGAGAGGTGTAGGAGAGAACAGAGAGAGAACAGAGAGGTGTAGGTGAGAACAGAGGGAGAACAGACAGGTGTAGGTGAGAACAGAGGGAGAACAGAGAGATGTAGGTGAGAACAGAGAGAAAGGTGTAGGTGAGAACAGAGAGAGAACAGAGAGGTGTAGGTGAGACCAGAGAGATGTAGGTGAGAACAGAGAGAAAGGTGTAGGTGAGAACAGAGAGAGAACAGAGAGGTGTAGGTGAGACCAGAGAGGTGTAGGTGAGAACAGAGAGAAATCAGACAGGTGTAGGTGAGAACAGAGGGAGAACAGACAGGTGTAGGTGAGAACAGAGAGAGAACAGAGAGGTGTAGGTGAGAACAGAGAGGTATAGGTGAGAACAGAGAGAAATCAGACAGGTGTAGGTGAGAACAGGGAGAGAAGTTCTCACCTACACCTTTCTGAATTCTCTCTGTTCTCACCTACACCTCTCTGTTCTCACCTACACCTCTCTGTTCTCTCTCTGTTCTCACCTACACCTGTCTGATTTCTCTCTGTTCTCACCTACATCTCTGTGTTCTCTCTCTGTTCTCACCTACACCTGTCTGATTTCTCTCTGTTCTCACCTACACCTATCTGTTCTCTCTGTTCTCACCTACACCTGTCTGATTTCTCTCTGTTCTCACCTACACCTATCTGTTCTATCTGTTCTCACCTACACCTCTCTGGTCTCACCTACACCTCTCTGTTCTCCCTCTGTTCTCACCTACACCTCTCTGGTCTCACCTACACCTCTCTGTTCTCTCTCTGTTCTCACCTACACCTGTCTGATTTCTCTCTGTTCTCACCTACACCTCTCTGGTCTCACCTACACCTGTCTGTTCCCCCTCTGTTCTCACCTACACCTGTCTGATTTCTCTCTGTTCTCACCTACACCTCTCTGGTCTCACCTACACCTCTCTGTTCTCTCTCTGTTCTCACCTACATCTCTCTGTTCTCTCTCTGTTCTCACCTACACCTGTCTGATTTCTCTATGTTCTCACCTACACCTGTCTGTTCTCTCTGTTCTCACCTACACGTGTCTGATTTCTCTCTGTTCTCACCTATACCTCTCTGTTCTCACCTACACCTCTCTGTTCTCTCTCTGTTCTCACCTACACCTGTCTGTTCTCCCTCTGTTCTCACCTACACCTGTCTGATTTCTCTATGTTCTCACCTACACCTGTCTGTTCTCTCTGTTCTCACCTACACCTGTCTGATTTCTCTCTGTTCTCACCTACACCTTTTTGGTCTCACCTACACCTCTCTGTTCTCTCTCTGTTCTCACCTACACCTGTCTGATTTCTCTCTGTTCTCACCTACACCTCTCTGGTCTCACCTACACCTCTCTGTTCTCTCTCTGTTCTCACCTACATCTCTCTGTTCTCTCTCTGTTCTCACCTACACCTGTCTGTTCTCCCTCTGTTCTCACCTACACCTGTCTGATTTCTCTCTGTTCTCACCTACACCTCTCTGGTCTCACCTACACCTGTCTGTTCTCTCTCTGTTCTCACCTACACCTGTCTGATTTCTCTCTGTTCTCACCTACACCTCTCTGGTCTCACCTACACCTCTCTGTTCTCTCTCCTTTCTCACCTACACCTGTCTGTTCTCTCTCTGTTCTCACCTACACCTGTCTGTTCTCTCTCTGTTCTCACCTACACCTGTCTGTTCTCTCTCTGTTCTCACCTACACCAGTCTGATTTCTCTCTGTTCTCACCTACACCTCTGTGTTCTCTCTCTGGTCTCACCTACACCTCTCTGTTCTCTCTCTGTTCTCACCTACATCTCTCTGTTCTCCCTCTGTTCTCACCTACACCTGTCTGTTCTCCCTCTGTTCTCACCTACACCTGTCTGATTTCTCTATGTTCTCACCTACACCTGTCTGTTCTCTCTGTTCTCACCTACACCTGTCTGATTTCTCTCTGTTCTCACCTATACCTCTCTGTTCTCACCTACACCTCTCTGTTCTCTCTCTGTTCTCACCTACACCTGTCTGTTCTCCCTCTGTTCTCACCTACACCTGTCTGATTTCTCTCTGTTCTCACCTACACCTCTCTGGTCTCACCTACACCTCTCTGTTCTCTCTCTGTTCTCACCTACACCTGTCTGATTTCTCTCTGTTCTCACCTACACCTCTCTGGTCTCACCTACACCTGTCTGTTCTCTCTCTGTTCTCACCTACACCTGTCTGATTTCTCTCTGTTCTCACCTACACCTCTCTGGTCTCACCTACACCTGTCTGTTCTCTCTCTGTTCTCACCTACACCTGTCTGTTCTCTCTCTGTTCTCACCTACACCTGTCTGTTCTCTCTCTGTTCTCACCTACACCTGTCTGTTCTCTCTCTGTTCTCACCTACACCAGTCTGATTTCTCTCTGTTCTCACCTACACCTCTGTGTTCTCTCTCTGTTCTCTGCTACACCTGTCTGTTCTCTCTCTGTTCTCACCTACACCTCTCTGTTCTCTCTCTGTTCTCACCTACACCTGTCTGTTCTCTCTCTGTTCTCACCTACACCTGTCTGTTCTCTCTCTGTTCTCACCTACACCTGTCTGTTCTCTCTCTGTTCTCACCTACACCAGTCTGATTTCTCTCTGTTCTCACCTACACCTCTGTGTTCTCTCTCTGTTCTCTGCTACACCTCTCTGTTCTCTCTCTGTTCTCACCTACACCTGTCTGTTCTCTCTCTGTTCTCACCTACACCTGTCTGTTCTCTCTCTGTTCTCACCTACACCTGTCTGATTTCTCTATGTTCTCACCTACACCTGTCTGTTCTCTCTGTTCTCACCTACACCTGTCTGATTTCTCTCTGTTCTCACCTACACCTCTGTGTTCTCTCTCTGTTCTCTGCTACACCTGTCTGTTCTCTCTCTGTTCTCACCTACACCTGTCTGTTCTCTCTCTGTTCTCACCTACACCTGTCTGTTCTCTCTCTGTTCTCACCTACACCTGTCTGTTCTCTCTCTGTTCTCACCTACACCAGTCTGATTTCTCTCTGTTCTCACCTACACCTCTGTGTTCTCTCTCTGTTCTCTGCTACACCTCTCTGTTCTCTCTCTGTTCTCACCTACACCTGTCTGTTCTCTCTCTGTTCTCACCTACACCTGTCTGTTCTCTCTCTGTTCTCACCTACACCTGTCTGATTTCTCTATGTTCTCACCTACACCTGTCTGTTCTCTCTGTTCTCACCTACACCTGTCTGATTTCTCTCTGTTCTCACCTATACCTCTCTGTTCTCACCTACACCTCTCTGTTCTCTCTCTGTTCTCACCTACACCTGTCTGTTCTCCCTCTGTTCTCACCTACACCTGTCTGATTTCTCTCTGTTCTCACCTACACCTCTCTGGTCTCACCTACACCTCTCTGTTCTCTCTCTGTTCTCACCTACACCTGTCTGATTTCTCTCTGTTCTCACCTACACCTCTCTGGTCTCACCTACACCTCTCTGTTCTCTCTCTGTTCTCACCTTCATCTCTCTGTTCTCTCTCTGTTCTCACCTACACCTGTCTGTTCTCCCTCTGTTCTCACCTACACCTGTCTGATTTCTCTATGTTCTCACCTACACCTGTCTGTTCTCTCTGTTCTCACCTACACCTGTCTGATTTCTCTCTGTTCTCACCTACACCTGTCTGTTCTCCCTCTGTTCTCACCTACACCTGTCTGTTCTCTCTGTTCTCACCTACACCTCTCTGTTCTCTCTCTGTTCTCACCTACACCTGTCTGTTCTCCCTCTGTTCTCACCTACACCTGTCTGTTCTCCCTCTGTTCTCACCTACACCTGTCTGTTCTCTCTGTTCTCACCTACACCTCTCTGTTCTCTCTCTGTTCTCACCTACACCTGTCTGATTTCTCTCTGTTCTCACCTACACCTCTCTGGTCTCACCTACACCTCTCTGTTCTCTCTCTGTTCTCACCTACACCTGTCTGATTTCTCTCTGTTCTCACCTACACCTCTCTGGTCTCACCTACACCTGTCTGTTCTCTCTCTGTTCTCACCTACACCTGTCTGATTTCTCTCTGTTCTCACCTACACCTCTCTGGTCTCACCTACACCTCTCTGTTCTCTCTCTGTTCTCACCTACACCTGTCTGTTCTCTCTCTGTTCTCACCTACACCTGTCTGTTCTCTCTCTGTTCTCACCTACACCTGTCTGTTCTCTCTCTGTTCTCACCTACACCAGTCTGATTTCTCTCTGTTCTCACCTACACCTCTGTGTTCTCTCTCTGTTCTTTGCTACACCTGTCTGTTCTCTCTCTGTTCTCACCTACACCTGTCTGTTCTCTCTCTGTTCTCACCTACACCTGTCTGTTCTCTCTCTGTTCTCACCTACACCCGTCTGTTCTGATGGTCTTACAGACTGAGCTCTATCCTGTCAACAGCCTAAGTCCTCGATCAAAACTCTAAGAAGAAACTCCTGCAGCTCATTTACTCCTGCTTTGAGACTCCCCTGTGTCCAGGGCCACCCTTGACCAAATTGAGGCCGTAAGCAGAATTTTATTTTGAGCGCACATTGAATACACCGTCCAATGAATACAGCTCTGAGACCCACAAATGGGCCTCCACCCACAGGTTGAGAACCACTTCCCTTGTAGACAGTATTTGAAGCTTGATCCTTCAAAGACTGTTGTTATATCATGGAGAATAAGTGATCCAGGATCCCTCAGGATAAATTTATTATTTAGAAAACAGTGAGTGAGTAAAAACAAGAGCTGGACTGATGAAGAATGTTGAGTTTTTATTAATCAGACTGAAAAGTCTTTTTGTCTCTTAAACCGTGCACATGAGCTATCAAGACACCGTTTGAGTTCTAAAATCACACCAAGTGACTGATGATCCCTCACTGTGCCTGCGATGCGCTTCTATCTGCCTCTTTACGCCCACCGGTGTTGTGTCCAGTTCTCCCCATAGGAAGGCAGAACTATGATGCAGCGCTTGATTTCGCTTTAATAAAGGAAAGTACCCACATTTGCGGTGTTTGATTCATCGTTTCAGTGATGTAGTTTTATCAGTAAGGTTTTACGAAGTAACATGTTGCTCATCCACCAAAACAAATACTTCAATCTGTACGTGTCATTCAACGCATTTTTTTTAACTGTACACCGAATTGAGGAAGTAGGAAAAACGAGGCAAGCATACAAATTAAAAACACTATGTGCTCTTCAAGATCTGGTTATTAATCTTTGCTGTGTAAAGTAAATGGAAACAACAAAAAAAACAGGATCACTGTATTTCCTGTCCTCATCTCCATGATTTCAAGTGATGTGATGGACAGGTGAATCCTGCCCACATATTTAGTTGTTCTGGGTGTAATCTAGGCCATAGTTACCTTGGTGAATTTCAGCACATTTCCCCTTTCACTGACAGAGTTACATAGCGAAACAAATTATTTCAGACTCGGGTTTTTTGGAAAATCGATGTTATAGAAATATATTTCAATACAAAAATAACTTTCTGTCTTTAACAATAATACATAAACAAAAAGAACTTTTAAACAACAATCACACAGCACACAGATATCGGGCAGCAATTAAGTCATTAGACATTTATCCTGCAATGCAAGCAGGACACAAAACAGGATCATCAGCTGGAGGCCCTTTCACAAGGTGGAACCACCACAAGCAGCTGTCACACTGAATCTGCTAAAAAAAAATAAACAGGGTTTAAATTGTGTCATTGCTGTTTTGTTTTGTTTTTTTTTTTTTTGTTTTTGTTTTTTGTAGCATACATGTGAAGCTGGAATATGAATATATTGGCTCTTAAATAGAAATTCAAATATAAAGTAAAACAGACGCTGGTAGAATTGCCAGTATCTTTATATCAGAACACATTTTATATGCATCATTAGTAGTTGGCTGAAATGGCTGCTCTTATCATCCAATTCTGGTCCGTATCATGTTCCTCTTCCCTACAGAAGTGACACGGGGGAGGGGGGGATTTCCTGGCAGATAAAAACGACAGTCTGTAATAATTTGTATTGTATAAATAATTTAATTCCAGCACATTTCCCCTCTCGCAGCCAAAGTTACAGGGGGAAACAAATGATTTCAGTCTGTCGTTTTTGCCTGCCAGGAGGCTATCTAAGATAAACTGCTGCCTGTCCACTGGGATGTTTCATAGGTGAGAAGAAGAATCTTGAACTCTGTGTGATGGTGTGGCATCTTCTCCTGGATCAGGGATTAAACCTCCGTGAGGAGGAGAGCGTCACAGCAGAGAGTGGGTGATGCTGATGCGGACATGGGCATGCTGAGGTGCTAAAAGATCAGATGCAGATTATAGAGGGACAGTAGTGGGTTATGAGGGCCCCGTGCAGATGTTGGAGTGATTATTCAGCGGGAGTAAAGCTTCGCTGTATCAGGAAGTTTCTGATTCAGCTAAGGTCTGCGCTTTGTTTAGACTGTGCTTGTTTCAGACTCACAGCTGCTGTCTCTCCACTGAAATTGACTCTTGGTACTGTTTCAGTCCTGCGCTGCATGAAAAGTTTCTCATTTTGAAGAAAAAAACTATATTTCCAAAAGAAAAAGGAATACTCCTTGAAAATCAGAGGGAGGAGGGGGCATGCTGGAGTTTGGACACAGTTTGTTCAGAGTGGGTTTGGGAGGAGCTGCTGTCCAATGGGCGTTGGGTGTAGGCTTCGCTGCGTCAGTGCGTAAAAACCCGTGCGTATTTTGGAATTTGGGTGTCAGTGCCAGAGGAGCGGCAGTGGAGAGATAGAGCAGCAGGAAGATCAGAGCGGACTTCCTTCCTCCGCCCGGGCTCTAATATGGAGCTGGGGGGTTGTTGGCAAAAGAATTTCTCAAACAAACACGCCTCAAAGCCGAGAAGAGCAGAGCGTACACACGGCCCCTGAGCGCGGATCAAACATGGTGGATGTAACGGGACGTTTTCTGCTCCTGCTGACTCTCCTGAGGGAGACAGCCGGGGCGCTCGAGCCGAGTAACGGATACTGCACCAGTAACGAGTGTTTCACTGTGTTCCGACATGCAGGGGACTTCTCAAGCGCTCAGGACCGCTGCAGAGAGCGCGGTGGACACTTAATGACCGTGCGCTCGTCCTCAGCCCACAACAGTCTTGTTTTCCTGTTGGGAAACTCCACGGGGCCGTACTGGATCGGTTTACAGCTGCCGACCGGCTGTCCTGACGCTGCTGCTGAACTTCGTGGTTTTCAGTGGGTGACAAATGACAGCCAAAGTGACTTTTCCAACTGGCTGCCAACTTCTGACAGCAGCTGCGCCGCTCGTCGCTGCGTCTCAGTTTCCCAGGACGATGACTTTAAATGGAGCCCGGAGCCGTGCCACGAGCTCGGGGCAGGGTTCCTCTGCGAGCACAGCGTGACAGAGCCGTGCGGGGGTCTGCCTGCAGCAGAGGGCGAGTCTGTCATCTACAAGACCACGCTGGGATTTAAGGGCGAGGATCTGCCATCCGTGCCCCCAGGAAGCACCGCGATCCGGATGCCCACTGAGACCACCTACGTTTGTTTCTCCAAGCAGTGGCTGCAGGCCCCGTGGAACTGCGAGATCCACGAGGGAGGCTGCGAGTACAAGTGCGCCGTGGGACCCCACAACGAGCCCATCTGCTACTGCCCGCCGGGACAGACCGTCCACGAGGAAAACAAAGTCACGTGTGAGGTGACAGCAGAAGACCCCTGCGTGGCCCTGGGATGTATGCACGCATGTTACAAGCAGGGAGGCGCATTCCTGTGCGTGTGTGATCACGGCTTTAAGTTGGCGCAAGACGGCAGGTCATGCGTGGACTTCAATGACTGCACGGACGAGCGGCAGTGTCCCGGGGACAACTTCAGGTGCGTCAACACGGTGGGAGGGTTTCAGTGCGTGTGCCAGGAGGGATACAAGCTGACTGGCAGCCAGTGTGTGGACGTGGATGAGTGCGTGTCCGCTCCCTGTGAGCACGTGTGCACCAACACGGCCGGGAGCTACAGCTGCTCCTGTTACGATGGGTACAGGGCGGACCCCCAGGCCCCCAATAAGTGCCAGCTGTACTGCGGGCACGAGGAGTGCGAGGCCGAGTGCGACCCTAACAACATGTTCCAGTGCTACTGCCCGGAGGGCTACATCGCCGAGGAGCGCGCGGGCCTCACGGTCTGCATCGACATCGACGAGTGCGCGTTCTTTTACTGTGACCAAGCATGTAGGAACACGTATGGCAGCTACGCGTGCTCGTGTCTTCCAGGATATGCTCTCGTCGGCCAGTATAAGTGCGTGAAGACCGAGGATGATACAGAGACCGATGGGGGGTCCGAGGGCTCCGGGTCTGCGGGGACTCTCCCCCCCCTCCCGCCTGTACCACACCCCCATCCGACCAGGAGACCGTCCGGGTTGTCGGTGGGGGCGTTCGTGGGGATCATACTCTGCACCGTGTTCTTCACAGTGCTGGTGGTTTTCCTGCTCCATCACGTCCTCTGTGGCGGAGACAAGCCGGCGCGCGCTGGTGCGCTCAAGGCTCCAGAGGGAGAGACGCACGGCGCGCGCCATGATTCAAGTGACGTTTGAGTGAGGGGGGAGAAAGAGAGAGAGAGGCGGGGGGAGCGAGGCACGGTACACATGAGACCAGTGATGTGAGAGTGGGGGGGGGGGGTACATTTAAAGAACAGCAGAGGTGCTGTTTTTACTGCACAGCACAGAAGGCTTCGGTTATTTAGTCATCCAGACTTTTTAAACTTTAGGGTACCAAACAGCAGGTACGACGAGTATAAACACACCCGACAGTATGAATGGACAATATGTCCTTGTATATGTCCAGCTCCGACTGCGCCACTATCTGGAGAATAATGTGAACTGCATGCATCGGTCAGTTGCAGACGTCCGGCTGGGTGTCTTCATAAGGAGACACATGCACACAGTCTGGACAGCGCCCCCACAAGGTACATGAGGGCACAGCAGGAGCACTGATGGGACGGTAGAGCTGGTAGGTTTGCACTGGGGGGGGGGGATTGTTTGCTCAGACATCACCAGGACAGCCTGGTATCTGCTGCTCCCACTCAGAGGGTCCCTCAGCAAAAGTAGTAGTAGTATACTTGAAGTTCACTTTATTAAGTATACTTGAGTATAAGTATAGCAAGTATACTACAGACCATGTACTCGTAGTGTACTAGAAAGGATACTAATTTAATACTTCTTTTGACTAAATTGGAACATTTTTACTTTGTAACAGTATTCTTTAAGTTTATTTCTTAAGGTCATTTTAAGTTCACAAAAGTACACTTTCAAGTATACAAGTAATACCTGAAAGCAAATGTGTGTAGAGAAAATCAAATTAAATTAAATGTAAGCACAATGACTTATTCTGTACCTGGATCAAGATATACTAAGTATTAGTACTTTGTAGCAGAAAGAAGTAAAACGAATACTGAAGTACAAGTATAAGTTTTAGTATCTAAGTCTAAGTCTAAGTCTTAGTATTAATGTACCTGGTCTTAAACTTTTCTTTATTCTTTAAGTATGAGCCAAGTATACCTCACTATACTATTCTTAAGTATATAAAATATAGTATATAAAAAGTAAACTTCAAGTATACTGCCTCAGTTTTAGCAAAAAAATAAGTATACTCGTACACTATTAACCCAGATAAGTTGACTTTACTCAAAAAATTTGAGGTAAGTGATTGCACTTAAATGGTTTAAGTAATGAAATAACTTATCAGTTATTTTAAGTAAACTCAACTGCAATTCCAAATGGTCAGGGCTTAACTGTTTAAGTGGAATCTACTAAAAGACAACTTATTTGTACTTGAAATTTGTTGTAAAAACAACCTTCCCTTGTGAACCAGACAAATCAATATTTTAAGTAACATGTACTTATTTTCTTAATTACAATCAGACACATTTGTCATCCATTAAACTACATTTATTAACTTGTTAAAACTTAAAATTTATACCATTTAACTCAGATATTTAAGTTGTTTAAACTTAAAATACATTTTCCAAAAATTTGTGTTGATAAAATATATACATTCAAAGAAATACAAAAATGCAGGGCATTAATTATATTTTGTTTTATTAAACAAAAATAGAAAGTATCAAATTACAATTTACACTTTTGTTGAAGTATCTTACTTTTAAATCATATTGAATTAACTGTTTTACCGACATATCTGAAGTACTGAAGAATTACTATATCAAACAGTCCAATAAAGATGCTATTTCCCATATTGATGGGAAACTTTTCAGTTTTCTTCTAGGCAAGGACCTTTTGTCAGCTGCACTTTCGATGGGCTTTGGCCCTCACTGTCTTGAAAGCAGAAGATGTCCACTGGAATGGTCGAAGTGTCTCTCTGTAGATCCTACAGAGTTTGAGAGACAAGAGGAAAACAAAGATATGCATGTCCACAGTTTGTCTCATGCTTTTGGGCAACTGTACATCCCATTCAAGAAATTTTTTATATGTGGAGAAAAAAACAGATCATTCACCAGAAATAAAATATGAGAAAAATGTAGCACTGATGATAAATCATTTTGAGATGTAAAAAGTAAAAAAGATAAATATACAGGTTTAACACCTGAGATAAAATTACCAACTTATTAATCCAAAATATCAAAACACAAAGTTAGAAGTCAAATGCATGAATTTAAAAAGGTAAATGTCTGGGGGAAAAGTGAAAATCATTAGTTTACTCAAATGACTAAAATTTTAACCATATTTAGCCAAAACCAAAATTGTCTGCATGGATATCACAAGGACAAGGTTTTTTAGTAATGTTTTAAACTAAGCATTTATGTATGATAATTTCTTCCCAAACACAAAAAACCCACAAAATTCAACCCACCTTTGTTTTACTGGGTCAAATAACAACTGACCAGCTAGAGTTTTCTTCTTCCTGAAGATTTCCATCAAGCCTGGGCACAGGCCAAAAAGGTAATCAAAGAAGGCTTCATTAAGGTTTCTTCCAACAACTCTGTTCCTAAAAGACCTAAAAAATGCAAAGAAGACCAGTTTGGTACTAATTAAGTGTAATTTATAATAACATCAAATAGGCTATAGCAATGGTGTAAATGTATACTCTACAGAGTTTGACATACAGTGCTCTTTTCTCGTATCTAACAGAACAGTACTTGCATTTCCAAAGTATTTTTCTCATGTCTGAGAAGAGAACGGTGGCATTACAACTGCTCGTCACATTTTATTCTACTTTCAGCAAAGTACATTTTTTTTTGTTTTATCAACAATGTTAAGCATGTTTAGCAGAACTGGTTAGGAGTGACAAAAAACCTTTGAGATAAACCACAGTTAAATGTTGATAATGGTTCCCAATAAAATTAGCACAGGAAAATAAACAGTACTTTTTTTTTTAAGTAATTAAAGCTACAATAAAGATAAAATTTGTCTTAATCAGTAAAAAAACAAACTAACAAAAAAAACTTACCAAGTTCCGGAATGTTAACAGTCGATTGAGGAAGAAACTATCTTCTTTGCCGCTGTGACTCAAACAAGGAAAAGGCGCAGTGTTGTCTCAAATAAGCCCAAACAAGTTTTGAAAAGCAACCAGCCAATCAGAATGCAACATGTTGCTGCATTTTAGTTCAAAGTTGAAATTTTAAGTCAACTTAACTTAAAATTGTCAGTAAACCCAAAGTTTAAATTAAAAACTTGAAATTTTAAGTTTATTCAGTTCAGAACAACAAGTACACTCTGCAATCATGTAATAATATTAGAATACACCTAAATCATTTAAGTAATGCAACAAAACTTATTTTTTTTAAGCAATATTTACTTAAATTATTTGCTTACAATCAACTTTGGGGTTAACAGTGTAGTACACTTGAATTAAGTACTTTTTGCTAATGGTGGCCTCTAGAAAGTTCTCAGTGTTTACAGAAGCAGCTGTGGAGAAGTGGAGGGTGGGGGGGCCTCTTCAGCTGATGTGAAACCTCCTGACTGTGTGAAACTCTTCTCTGAAAGTGTTTGCAAAGCTGAAAGTCTGTAGCACTTGAATTTAGAGATGTTTCCTAATAAATATGATAAAGCATTGTGTACTGCAGTGAGTTCTTAACAGCATGGGTTAACAGAAGTTCCTTGAATGTTTTAGTTTTCAAAGAACGCCATCACAGCTCTGTGAATCTGCATGAGTCATGCTGTCTGTTCATTACTCAGTCCTGATGGATACTTGATGGATACCTGATGGGGTTGATCTCTAACTGTCCAAAAACCAGGAGCAAAGCCTGAAGGAGAGGAGGTCTATCTTACTCCTAACCAAAGAGGGTCCTGTTATCTCTATCAGGCAGTCTACGTACTAAGTTAGCCTCTCCAAACACAAATTTAGGTTTAAAACAGAAAAGATCTGCTCTTTCTAAAAAACCTATCCTCCAGAACAAAGAACTGACATGAAGATTCTCTTCACCGTTAAAAACACTTGGATGACACGCTGAAGTTCTCAATAAAAAGGCAGAAGCCTTCAGATTCTCAGTCTTTTATTTCAAAGTAAGACAGTGTGAAAAGGGAAAAGGACTAATTGGCATTTCTTATTAAAAAGAGCAAGAGAAGTAGAGCATGGACCTGCAGGAGTCTCCTTTATGAGCCTTTAGAGAAAGCCCCAGGATCCTCTCTGATCAGTTTCATTCTGTTACTCACAGGCCAGAGTTCAGCTGTAATCAGTCAAGAACTGCTGCTGCTGTCACACGGTTACTTCATTACAGCAGAGGTTTGAGCCCCAAAGCCAGAGAGCCAGCCCTGCAGCTGCCTGACAGACATCAACAATGTGCTTTTCTTTCAATCAGTCAGTCAGTCAATCAATCAATCAATCAGTCTGACAACCAATCCATCAATCAACCAATCAATCAATCAATCAGTCAATCCATCCATCCATCCATCCATCCGTCTGACAACCAATCAATCAATCAACCAATCCATCAATCAACCAATCATCAATCAATCAATCAGTCTGGCAACCAATCAATCAATCAACCAATCCATCAATCAACCAATCAATCAATCAATCAGTCAATCCATCCACCCATCCATCCATCCGTCTGACAACCAATCAATCTATCAACCAATCCATCAATCAACCAATCAATCAATCAATCAGTCAAACCATCCATCCATCCGTCTGACAACCAATCAATCAATCAGTCTGACAACCAATCAATCAATCAATCAGTCAATCCATCCAACCATCCGTCTGACATTGTTGATGTCTGTCAGACATATATGTATGTATGTATGTATGTATGTATGTATATATATATATATATATATAAATATAAATATACATATATACATATATATATATATATATATATATATATATATATATATATATATATATATATATATATATATATATATATATATATATATATATATGTATATTTATATATATATATATATATACACATATATTTATATTTATATACATATTAGGGCTGTCAAAATTAACACGTTAACACTGATTAGCCTAATCCATCATAATGATTATTCGCAGGAAGGAGTTTTCTTTTCACCGAAGCACTTTCAGCTGAAAGTACCACATTAACACGAAGCATGTGTTAGTCGACGATCCTGCTAGCACTTCGGCTCACGCATCGTCCAACAAACCACCCTCACGCCTAATATAGATTAAAAATAACTGATATTTAATTGTGATCAATCCAAATTAATCCACGGCAACCCTGTGATTAATCTGATTAAAATTTTTAACTGACAGCCCTAATATAAATATAAATGATATTAGGGCTATGAACTTGAGCTCATATAGCACTTTTCTAGTCTTTGACTCAAAGCAGCTTCACACCACAGGTCACATGCACACCTTCACACCTGCTCACTCACAGTCACTCTATGCTGGCTCAGGGTTTCTCTGTCCATCAGTGTCAGTAACACCTTCACATCCCTTCATGCACATTCACACTGCACTGACGCAGCAGTGGGAGGAGCTTGGGGTTAGGCGTCTTGCCCAAGGACACATGGCCATGTGTCCTTGGAGAGACTGGAGGGAGAGGACACCAAAACCCTGAGACAGACAGCATCCCCCTCAAGACCTTCAGGACGGGAGACAGAGGGAAGACCTGCATGAGCCCTCTGCTGAGACACTGCAGTCCTACAACATCCACAGCGCCACCTGCTGGGGCCCTGCCTTTATGATGCCATAACACGAGGTCAAGGGTTGTAGGGCCAGAAACCACAGAATGGGTTGACAAACATCCTCCTCCTGTCCCAGGAGACTGTGGTCTCAGACTGGATTAGAAAGGCTCAGCTTTGTCTTTGTCTTGGTTTCTGTACATTTCATTTATTTGGCTAAGACCACCATATTGATTCTGGACACTTGTTGAAAAATTAGGCAAGCGAGGCAGTTCTGCTGATCCACGTTATTCTTTCTGTTAGCTGGAGTTACCAAAAAGCCAGGGCCCGGGGACAGACAACCCCACAGGGCACTGCCTAGAGGCTCTGAGAGTTTATCAGGTCTGGGTTTTAGCATTATTATTTTTCATAATAACATTTTATTCCGTCTTTTTCTTGGATTTCATTATTATTAATAATATATTATTAATATTATTAATAAAATTTTATTAGGTTTTTACCTGGATTTTATATTTTTTATTTTCCTTTTATTCAGTCTTACCTAGCTTTTATTATTATTAACATTTTATTGGGTTTTAACTTGGATTTTATAGTTATTTTTCATAAGAACATTTTTATGGCTTTCAACTTGGATCTTATCATTTTTAATCACATTTGATTAAGTTTTATCTTGGATTTTATCATAATTATTTTTCATAATAACATTTTATCTGGTGTACAACCGTTGTTACTAGGGGAATTAAAAAAGGAGTAACATAAAGGTTTTTAGTAATCTCTAAAGAAAAATGGTCCAGGACTAATAAGCACAATTAAAGAGTTTATTTACAATAACCAAAACAATACGAAAGAAAACAGTCCTTTCAAGACAAACAAAAACCCTTTAACAAAAAAACTAATTATGGGAAAATAACTTGGGGGTGCTCCAAGGCCAAGACAACAAACAAAAACCTCCAACTACCCAAAACCAAAATGAAGATCCTACCCCTAAACAAAAACTGCAAAGGCTGGATTCCCTGGCTGGCAAAAAAAAAAGGAGAAAAGAAGGTAAGAAAAGAAAAAGGTAGAGCACCACTACGGATCCCACTACACAGCATGGAGGAATGAGGCCTGGGTTCACAGGTTGGAGGCTGAGGTCTGAAGAGTAAGAGAACTGGCCACACTGTGCTCTTTATTCCTCTGCTCCTGATGAGTGGGATCCACTTCAGGTGTTGCAGCATGGAGATGCAGGCAGATAAGAGGCCTGCAGCAGATCACAGCTGCAGCAGATCACAGCTGCAGCAGATCACAGGCCTGCAGCAGATCACAGCTGCAGCAGATCACAGCTGCAGCATATCGCAGCCCTGCAGCATATCGCAGCCCTGCAGCAGATCACAGCTGCAGCAGATCACAGCTGCAGCAGATCACAGCTGCAGCAGATCACAGCTGCAGCAGATCACAGGCCTGCAGCAGATCACAGCTGCAGCAGATCACAGGTGCAGCAGATCACAGGCCTGCAGCAGATCACAGCTGCAGCAGATCACAGGTGCAGCAGATCACAGGCCTGCAGCAGATCACAGTTGCAGCAGATCACAGCTGCAGCATATCGCAGCCCTGCAGCATATCGCAGCCCTGCAGCAGATCACAGCTGCAGCAGATCACAGCTGCAGCAGATCACAGGCCTGCAGCAGATCACAGCTGCAGCAGATCACAGCTGCAGCAGATCACAGCTGCAGCAGATCACAGGCCTGCAGCAGATCACAGTTGCAGCAGATCACAGCTGCAGCATATCGCAGCCCTGCAGCATATCGCAGCCCTGCAGCAGATCACAGCTGCAGCAGATCACAGCTGCAGCAGATCACAGCTGCAGCAGATCACAGCTGCAGCAGATCACAGGTGCAGCAGATCACAGGCCTGCAGCAGATCACAGCTGCAGCAGATCACAGGTGCAGCAGATCACAGCCCTGCAGCAGATCACAGTTGCAGCAGATCACAGCTGCAGCAGATCACAGCTGCAGCAGATCACAGCTGCAGCAGATCACAGGCTTGCTGCAGATCACAGTTGCAGCAGATCACAGCTGCTGCTGCAGATCACAGCTGCTGCTGCAGATCACAGCCGTGCAGCAGATCATATCTGCAGCTGATCACAGCTGCAGCAGATCACAGCCCTGCAGCAGATCACAGCTGCAGCAGATCATAGCTGCAGCAGATTGCAGTTGCAGCAGATCACAGCTGCAGCAGATCACAGCCCTGCAGCAGATCACAGCTGCAGCAGATCACAGGCCTGCAGCAGATCACAGCTGCAGCAGATCACAGCTTTAGCAGATTGCAGCCCTGCAGCAGATCACAGCTGCAGCAGATCACAGCTTTAGCAGATCACAGCTGCAGCAGTTCCCAGCTGCAGCAAATCACAGTTGCAGCAGATCACAGCTGCAGCAGATCACAGCTGCAGCTGATCACAGCTGCAGCATATTGCAGTTGCAGCAAATCACAGTTGCAGCAGATCAGAGCTGCAGCAGATCACAGTTGCAGCAGATCACAGCTGCAGGAGATCACAGCCCTGAAAAATTAGGCAAGCGAGGCAGTTCTGCTGATCCACGTTATTCTTTTTTCTGTTAGCTGGAGTTACCAAAAAGCCAGGGCCCAGGGGACAGACAACCCCACAGGGCACTGCCTAGAGGCTCTGAGAGTTTATCAGGTCTGGGTTTTAGCATTATTATTTTTCATAATAACATTTTATTCCGTCTTTTTCTTGGATTTCATTATTATTAATAATATATTATTAATATTATCAATAAAATTTTATTGGGTTTTTACCTGGATTTTATATTTTTTATTTTCCTTTTATTCAGTCTTACCTAGCTTTTATTATTATTAACATTTTATTGGGTTTTAACTTGGATTTTATAGTTATTTTTCATAAGAACATTTTTATGGCTTTCAACTTGGATCTTATCATTTTTAATCACATTTGATTAAGTTTCGTCTTGGATTTTATCATAATTATTTTTCATAATAACATTTTATCTGGTGTACAACCGTTGTTACTAGGGGAATTAAAAAAGAAGTAACAGAAAGGTTTTTAGTAATCTCTAAAGAAAAATGGTCCAGGACTAATAAGCACAATTAAAGAGTTTATTTACAATAACCAAAACAATACGAAAGAAAACAGTCCTTTCAAGGCAAACAAAAACCCTTTAACAAAAACACTAATTATCGCAGCCCTGCTGCAGATCACAGCTGCAGCAGATCACAGCCCTGCTGCAGATCACAGCTGCAGCAGATCACAGCCCTGCAGCAGATCACAGCTGCAGCAGATCGCAGCCCTGCAGCAGATCACAGCTGCAGCAAATCACAGTTGCAGCAGATCACAGCTGCAGCATATCGCAGCTGCAGCAGATCACAGCTGCAGCATATCGCAGCCCTGCAGCAGATCGCAGCCCTGCAGCAGATCACAGCTGCAGCAGATCACAGCTGCAGCAGATCACAGCTGCAGCAGATCACAGCTGCAGCATATCGCAGCCCTGCAGCAGATCACAGCCTGCAGCAGATCACAGCTGCAGCAGATCGCAGCCCTGCAGCATATCGCAGCCCTGCAGCATATCGCTGCCCTGCAGCAGATCACAGCTGCAGCAGATCGCAGCCCTGCAGCAAATCACAGGTGCAGCAGATCACAGCTGCAGCAGATCACATCCCTGCAGCATTCACAGTTGCAGCAGATCGCATCCCTGCAGCAGATCACAGCTGCAGCAGATCGCATCCCTGCAGCATTCACAGTTGCAGCAGATCGCATCCCTGCAGCAGATCACAGCTGCAGCAGATCGCAGCCCTGCAGCAGATCACAGCTGCAGCAAATCACAGCTGCAGCAGATCGCATCCGTGCAGCAGATCGCAGCCCTGCAGCAGATCGAAGGCCGAAGCCATAGAAGAGACAGCCGACCTAGAGGCTGTAACATTGGGTTTGACTTGGATTTTATAATTATTATTTTTAATAATATACGTTATTTCCGTCAACTCGGATTTTATTATTATTGTTTTTCAAGGTTACAAAATTTTATTTGGTGATGCGGGTCCAAAAGGCAGGTTGTTGGTTTTACTTGGGAGAAAACTCTACCAAGCATCTCAGCATCAACCAGGGCAAAACTGTCCAATGTTTCCTCAGGTAAAAACAAGCTTTCCAATGTATTAAAAACAGTATTTTGATTAGATAAAATAGAGGATCTTATAAAATCTGTTTTACCCCTGAAGTGGTCTGCAAAGCCTTCACAAAGAGAGTCTGAAGGAGTGATTTGGTATCTGTTAAAAACGGGATTGATTTAAAGATCGATGGTGTTAAAAAGGATTTGTGGGTTATTTTTATGAACACTAATTATTTTAGTGAAAACCTCACTCGTTCACTGATAAAAGCAGCATCATGTTTTGGTGGTCTGTAAACAGTAATGCAAATAATTGAGGGACTGTTAAAAACAATTGCATGATGCTCAAAGGTGGTGTACTGATCGAGTTTTATTTCTTTGGACTTTAGTGAGTTATTAACTATCGATGCAGTACCACCACCTTTCCTGCCACTTCTCAGGGAGAATGTAAAGTTAAAATTTGGAGGGGAGGCCTCAGTGAGAATAATTGGAGCATCTGCACCCAGCCACGTTTCAGTTAAAAACAAACAGTCTAACTTGTTGTCTAAAATCAGGTCATGGATAATAAAAGATTTGTTTAAAAGGGAGCGAACATTTAAAAGTGCAAAGTTGATGGTGACAGGTGAATTACAGACTGTATTGGTGGACTGTTTATGTTTTGGGAGAGGTCTGAGGTGATTGAAGTTCACAGAGTGGGAATTGATGAATGGTTAGTGGAAACAGAGGGCCCAAGTCCAGTATTGTGTGTGTAAGAGGTGGAATTAAAAACATAGGAAGTGGGACCAGGGGGACATCATTCAGTGGAGGATAGGTCAGTCAGTGCACGTTTGGGGTGATGGGAGGAGAGTGTTGGTTGTTTGTGTTGTACACCATATGCCATGTTGGCTGACAGCACACGGGTCCCAGCTCTGTTAAGGTGGAGGCCGTCTGAGCTAAAAAGATGTCTCCTCTCCCAGAAGGCATCAAAGTTGTCCACAAGGCCGACACTGTGGGAGCTGCAGGCTGTGGAGAGCCATGTATTCAGGCTGAGCAGGCTGCTGAAGCGCCCAATGCCCCCTGCCACAGGTGGGGGTGGGGCCGGAGATAATGACACTCAGCTGGTGCTGTGAGAGTTTGTTAAACAGCAGCGTGAAGTCACGCTTTAACAGTTCTGACTGTTGTCTGGGGGTGTCGTTGGTGCCCACGTGGATGACGACCCTGTTTACCTGTGGGTGAGAGCTCAGGACGCCTGGGATCCTGTCACTTGTGTCTGAGACTGTGGCGCCGGGAAAACACAGGGTGAACGCCGCTCTCAGACGGACGTTCCTGATGAGGGAATCCCCGATGACGAGCGTCGTGGCCTGTTGTTTGAGGGGGGCGGCCGGCTCGGCGATCCCGTCATCCCCGCCAGGCGCCCGAGGGTGAGGACACCTCGTGTGCCATGGCACCGCGTCCCTGAGGAGCCGCTCACGCTGAGCCGAGGGGCGGGAGGACGGAGGCGTACGGCCCGGTGCTGGACGTCCATCCGCTGAAGCATTGGCAGCCGTGAGTGGGGGGAAGGCTGTGGTGTCTGTGAGCGGGGGCACAGCGTCCGTTGGATGGGAGGCATCGTGGTCAGCAGGACCCCGGACCCCCGGCTCCGCGCTCATAGATAGAGCCGAGTATTTGTTGGTGAGGGGGATGCCGATGGACGGGGAAGCCCCGCAAGCAGTCCTGCACGGAGCCCCGCCTGGAGCCCTCCTCCGACCGCAACCACCACCTCGGACCAGGGAGCCCCACCGCTCAGGGTAGAGCAGGAGGGCCGCTGACAGGTGGAGGAGGAAGGCTCCCAGATAACGGTGTTCCCTTAGTGCAGAGGTAGCGCAATGCTGTTGTAGCTCACCGGTCTGTGTGGTCTCCAACCAGTTGGACAGCGCCGGGAGCCGAGATTTAAAGGTGGCCAGCAGTGAGTCCTTCCTCTGCAGCTCGTCCGATAGCCGTTCAATGTCCTCAAGAAGATCAGCGATCTTTTTCTGGACTCTTTTGAGCTGGTGTAGTATCTCACTGCGGTCAAGCCAGCCGCCACTCCGAAATTACGGGTCAAGCTAGCCGCCAGTCAATTTGGCGGTGCCCGTAAATAGACGGTATTACGGTAATGCAGTGCCAGAAAACATTTCAAAATAAAAGCAGAGCCATATGAAGGTTGTCTGCAATATCACACAATTTCAATCAGTCTGTTAATTGATTAATGAATGATGATTCACTTCTGAGTGCAAATAATCCAACTTGAAAATAAACACAGGAGCTGGAGTGTCTGATGAGGAATAGCGAAATAAAAGCCCACTTTATAGTCAACTATTTTAAATATTTCCCTCGAGTTCGGATTCACATTAAGAGGAAGCTCCCTGTTTCCAAGGACTCATTTCACTTCAGACTGACAGTACTCAACCCCAGAGAGTCACTCATTTAATTACAGGAAGATCTGATGTGGATTTTCAAAATTAAAGCCCTCGGAAATCTCAGATTTTTGATATTTCCCTATGACTTTAGATTAAATTAAATAAATAAAAATGACATTTAACTTAAGAGATATCAGAATATAAGAGCTGGGGAAATGCAACCTTTCCCAAGTAAAATCAGTGTTTCCCCTAGCTTTAGTGCTTTGGGATTTTGGGGGGGGGGGGGTCGTCCCTCATTCAGGATTATCTATATTAATCACTTTGTTTTCGATTTCGATTTCATCATCAATTTGCAGAGAATTTTTTTTAATAGTCTCAGTGGATCATAAACCTAAAATACTGTTTTAGATTGTCACAGGAACCTAGATAGGATGGATAAAATGTCAGTGTAAAGCCTTCGCAGGGACAGTGAGGGACCATCAGTCACTTTGTGTGATTTTATCATTCAAACAGTGTCTTGATAGCTCATGTGCCCGGCTTAAGTGAGCACAAAGACTTAAAAATGAGTCAGCCTTTTGATGAATCAAAACTCAACATTCTCCAGCTGTCCAGCTCTTGTTGTCACTCACTCACTGTTTTCTAAATCATAAATTCATCCTGAGGTATCCTAAATCACGTATTCTCCATGATATGAAAACAATCTTTGAAGGATCAAGCTTCAAACACAGTCTACTAGTGCTGCAGTTCTCAACCTGTGGGTGGAGGCCCAGAAGTGGATCTCAGAGCTGTTTTCAGTGGACGGTGTATAATCAGGTAAAACTGTGATAAAATGTCTTCAGTATATGGAGGCCCTAAGAGGACAAACATCTATTAGAGTATGTCATAGTATACCTACTAGAATAAACCAGACTACACCACTGGATAGATAGATAGATAGATAGATAGACAGACAGATAGATAGATAGACAGATAGATAGATAGATAGATAGATAGACAGATAGATAGATAGATAGATAGATAGACAGACAGATAGATAGATAGACAGATAGATAGATAGTTGAATGAAAAAATGAACAGAAAATGATGAATATAGAAAGATAGATAGATTAATGAATAAATGAAAAATGATGAATATAGACGGATGAGTGAATAAACAAAGTGATTAATATAGATGATCCTGAACTACCATCCCCCCCATCCCAAAGCACCAAAGCTAGGGGAAACACTGATTTTACTTGGGAAAGGTTGCATTTCCCCAGCTCTTATATTCTGATATCTCTTAAGTTAAATGTCATTTTTATATAAGTATTTGCTGTGTGCTATTTACAGAAACACTTCGCACTGTTCATTCATAGTGTAACTTTTTTTGCCTTTGTTAAGGTAGCTACATCTAAAAAAATCACTTTAAAAAATGTCAGAAAGGAAGTTTGAGCCTGCAATTTAAATGTTGCAAAATGTTCCAAATAAACTTGTTTTTTTGTATCAAACATGCCCTTTCTTTCATGACATGTAGCCTTTCCCATCTACCTCGGTCTAAATGATCAGATATGTAATGTTGTAATGGATAGATGAACAGCTGGTTTAATCCATGCAGACTAGGCTGCATGCTGTTTTTTGACCTTGACCTCAGGAAGATAAAGTTTCTCTCTTCAAGATATAAAACTTAATGCTATTTTAGGTGAGCTGGAGAACAATGGTGAGGGACTTGACTGGACATAACCTGTGACTCAACTTGACTTGACTCGCCCACAGCAGAAAAACTTGGGACTTCCTTGAGACTTGGACCCAAATGACTCGACTCGACTTGAGACTCGGATCGGAGAGACTTGGGCAATTGTCTGGTGGGACTTTTCTCTAAGCAGAGAGCATCTTCGTTTCGACTCGTGCATGTTCCGGTGCTTAAGCCCGTGTGGACTTTATTTGTGTTTATGTGCGTCCATGCAACAGTGAGTACAGATGTTTCCTTTATGCAATAGACTGTCTTGGTTTCAGTTTGTAAAGATTTATTATGCTTGTGCTGCGTACGTTGCTCCCCCTGTTTGCTAAGCCTCTTGTGGTGTGGACGTTTTCTTCATAAGAGTTAAATTACTTCTTTATCTGCAGCAGTAATCTATAAGTGTTTGAAATAATTTCTTATTCAGTATTTCCTAGGTTAGAGTTGTGCTGTGTATGTTATAAGGTTAATCTAACAGCAGTTGTAAGTCCGGTCGAGAGCTTGCCGTGGCTTGGTGTCAGCTAAGCTTCCTTTGCTGGTGCCGCTGCTTGTTCGCTTGCCGCCACTAGATGGCACTCTTGCCTGTGGGACAGAAGACTGTAGGGATTTATCCATCTGTGAAGAAGACCCTTCAATGTTTTTTAGAATTGTTAAATGCATCTTATGGTTCACTCAGTTAAGAAAAAACTTTGTGTAATAGTGCAACAGTTCTTATGCATGTTTTTTTTTGTTTGTTTACAGAACCACATAATAACAAATGTAAGTCATCTACAAAGTGTCCTGTGAGATGCTGTACCTTCAAGTAGAAGAAAATAAAGAGCAGTAAATGTACCCAAGGGTCCGGCCTCTTACATTCTGAACGATGTACCACAGTGAATGTCCATCCAACGAACCAGAAATTACAGTCCTTTAAACCGTCCTCCATCACAGGCACAAGCAGCAATTCCAGCTCTCATCCCTGGCCTTTTCTAGGGCTGCTATGTCCATGCCTAGACACTGTTCATGGTACCATCTTTCGCATGTGTCACACTGGATCTACAAAATGAAAAGATGGTTATATCAAATATGGTTTTCTTGTTAATCTCACAAATATAGACCTGTCAGCATTTCAGAAAAATAGTTGCTAACAATATAACTACAGTGTCTGTATTCTTTCTGAGAGTCAGTGGTGCAGCCAAAAAGTCAAAACAAAAACAACAAAAACATTCACTATTTTTAATTCATACATATGAATATTAATATTTCACATACATGTTTAGTGAAAAAATGTGATAGTAATAAAATCAATAATTACTAATTAAATACAAAAATAATTTTATCAATTAAAGCTGCAAGCAGCGATGATTGGGCCCTCGGAACTGATGTATATTGTCTGAATTGGTGAAATAACACTGCCTGTGTCCACTATGTGGCGCTATAGATCACCCATCAATTTAATGTCATGTTGTAGTCTATGATGTGCAGAAAATAACATGTAAATGTCATGTAAATCAGATGATGTCTTTCTGCACTGACAATGGCTGAGAGTAAGATGACGCTTTGGTTAACTTGTAAAACTGAATGCATGTGTTACGTATGAGAGAAAGTGTGAGTGTGTGTGTTTGTGTGCATGAGTGTGTGTGGCTTTTTTTGGTTTTACTTCTGCTTTGTTTTGGTTGCATTTATCGTGTAGATCACTTTGTGCTGCATGTTATTTGATTGAAAAGTTTTATAAAAATAAAGTCAGATTGATTCATATGAAGCTGACTGACTGTGTCCAGTGGGTGGCACTATGGATATGAAAGTTTTGTGAAGTCCGTGGTGTTAAAACTGTAGGAGGAGTTCATTAAAGTTCAAGGCTGTGCAATGGGACCAGTTGGCGGCAAAATCTCTACTGTGAATCAAAATGGCAGACTTTCTGTTGGACTGAGGGTATAGGTCCAAGAGTGTTTTTTGTGTGTCTGGTAATGTTACATATTCATACCAAATGCCATCATTGGGAAATATAATCTTAATCTAAAATCATTGGGAAATATGCATGTATTAGATGTGGCTTTAAGCTTAAATCTTATAGGTGGCGGAGCTTTAAGCTTGAAATCTTCCAGGAGGTGCTGTGAAGCCATATTGTCACTGAAAAGGCCCAGACCGTAGTAGATATCAATGTTTATGCCAAATTTGGCAAGTCAGTTAGCATCCTAGATAAGAGGCCCTCCAGAAAGTGTCAGCAATTAAAAATTGACTGGAGTCACATATGAACCTATGAAGGTTTTTCATCACTTGACACAGCATTAGAGGGCCACATACACACCCAACCATGTTGAATCATAACATATTTCGCCAGATGAGATGTGCGCAGAGTTTAAAGATTTTTGGGGGATGTTGAGGCTGCTGAACATGCGCTTCTTTCAGCAAATTAACATTTTGAACTTGAAACAATAGGGTCCTCAGGCAGATACTGCTAGGACCCTATAAAAAGAAAATCACGACATTATTCCTGCCACCCACCAACCCTGAAAAAAGGAATAAAAACTTACCCAATTAGTTAGTGGAGGACCAGGTCCAGGAGGCTTTGTTGCAGAACACATTGCATAGTTATTCTCTGAATCGAACACTAAAATGTAAAGAGAAACATAAATAAATGTATCATACCAACAACAGCAACTTTGTGTAAAATTCAATCAAAGCCTATATTCCACATTAGCTAAACAACCAGCTTACAACACTTTTTGTCATGATCCTGCCTTTTCTTCAAGTTCCCTGTTTTGCTAATTTTTTATGTCTTGTCTTTGTGTTTCCTGTTTTACTTTGAAAGTTCACCAGTCTTTCCGTAGGTTTTGCTTCCTGTCTGGCGCGGTTACGCCTGATCCATAATGTTATTAATTCAACAAAGCAGAGAAAGTCTGCTTCATATGGTCCAAATTAACATTGGATAAAAAAGTCCTATTAATATTAAGTAATGTGTTGATATATTTAATGCACAAAAACAATATTCTTGAAATATTAATTTCTTCCCTAACTCCATACCGAAGCAATTCTTTTGCCATCTTTCCCCAACCCACCACCACAATATGACTATTACCTATTCAGCAACTCTAACAGCTGTGGATAATGTGCATGCTTATCAAAGGCAGCCTTTACCGCACTCCTACTCAGGTGGACCCACCTTGTGCTGAATATCTGCATGGCTGTGATCACCTTTGGGATTTCACCTGTGGCCATCCCACACGAATGAATGTTAACTGTGGTTGGAAAATGACAATTCACTGTTGGAATGTCCCAGCCACGTCACATACTGTATGCCTGTGCGACTTCCCAATTGCACTAGCTCTCGGCGCACCATGAAAAAGTCCATCACATTTTTATGTTGAGATACACATAGGTGGGACCCTCTGTAATTATCAGGGAAGGAAAGACATATTCTTTTGCGGAAGAAATGCATATACATAAACACGTGTATATCTGATGGATGTGTGTGTTTGATTTTTTTTTTTTTTAAATGAATGAATACCTAAGTGCTTGTGCTGCACGGCATGAATCAGCTTCTTCTCTGGAAGTTCTTGCAGGATCCACCAGATATACTGTCTGGTTGACAGCGTTGACATACTGAAAAATATAGTAAAATAATGAAAGAAATACTGATTAGATGTATAGTATATAAAACACACAACACCGTTTTAATGTATATGCAGTTTTAAGTCACCTACTAACCAGAAGCTTCCAGTTGATGGTTCCAACATTTACAAAGGAAACTATGCCCTGGTATTTCTCAAGGTTCACCTGTGAAAGGATCAAAAAGTTAATACAGTTAGCTTTTTGCTTATTTTTTTCTTTTTACTTTTCTATGAATGTGAAATGATAGATTATTATCTAAATATTGTGCATGATGGATAAAAATTAATTTTTCTATTTCATATATGCTCCATCCTCTCATGGGCTTTGCTATTGGTTTACCCCTCCAAAGCTCCGTTTTTGCATTCAGAAAGGAGATCTTTTCACGCCCCACCCAAATGGCGGATTGCAGACCCTGGGTGCCCTTCTCTCCTTATATAAGTACTGTATCTGTGCAGCCCATCTCCCATTTTTAATCAGCCAGTGGGGTAAACCATTAGCAAGGCCACCTAAATGGTTATGCACGTACTCATAGTATTTTAGTTACATCTACGTAATTACTATACTCAGTCTATTTTTAATTGAATATCTATATATGACATTATGTACCTTTGCCAATCTCTGGTGGGTGAGCTGTTGCCTTTCGCCAAACACTATCAGACCTGCTACGTAGTGGCTCAGCAGGTATAGTGTATTTCCCATCTGTAGCTCGTTTGCAGCAATTTGAATCTGGGCTTCAATGATCTAGAGCAGAGAATTGTATGGGGAGAGATGCACCTTCACTGTTATGTAATCACTTGGAACTCAAAAAAATTGTAAAGCATGGTCTAACACTATGTTTTACTACTGATTTCTAATTGGTAATACAGCTTTAACAGAAAAATACACAAAATTTACCTCACCTGTTAGCCACTGGTGAGGTTTAAGTGAGCACAGCTCACTGTGGTGGATGATGAGAGAGCGCCCTTTGGTCTGATAGGGGACCACAGACACTATCACTTCTGTGTCTCTCTTTTTTCACAAAGAGGTGAGCTGCAGATCGACCCAGACCAAAGAGAACACATGTTTACACATAATACATTAAATGTTGCAATGCATTTTCTCTCTATTAAGAAAAACTTTATTCCTATCTTCTTCCGTATAACATATAATGCTGGTTATAAGTATCGCTTATAACTATGCTTTAATATCTGTTCGGAATAATATTGTAAATTAAATCTAATTATACCTGTCTTTTTGTGCTTTGACACCCGCTTGTGGAAAGGCTCTTTGGAAGGTTGCTCACAGGCGCACTTGATGCTGTGATCTCCCCTTTTGAAAAAATCTTAGCACAAGCTTTTTTCATTGCTCTAAATGTTTTCTGGTCATTGTTGACCAGATTTATGGTCAGGGGTGTGTCTGGTGATTGTCCTTCTTCATAAAACTCTTTAATTGTTATTGTGATGGTTTCACAGCACGCTTTTAGGGGGAAATTGAAAATCCCAGAGCTCAGGGCAGGAATAGCAACCAAATGAAAACTGTGTTTTTTGACTGTCTCCAAAATGCTCCGTACTGCTTGCCTTAGTTTTGTTTTTGCAGTGGAAACCATTGCAGTGTTTGCTTTATCAGGAAGTTGTGGGCCCACTGCATGAATTACTTTTGTACAGTTTAAATTTCCTGCATTGGTGACAATTACATCTCCAGTTTTCAATGGTCCAAATTGTGTGATGTGTTGGTTGCACTCGGTTTGTATTTGTGGACCTCCAGCTTGACTCAAGGCTTGTGCCAGACCACCTGAGTGCTTCAGATACACATTGGCAGCATTTACAATGGCATCTACCCTAAAAGTGGTGAGATCAGCCTCCCAGACACAAACTTCGACAGTTTTGGACAGATTGACAGAGAGCCTCTTTTGCGGATGCTGTGGGCTTTTGTAGAGGGTTGATGGTTCCTCTGCCTTCTCTGGGATGGCTCCAAGTACTCCTGCTTGCGCCTCCAAGACATCTTTGTTTATATCCAGAAGTGATGATCTTGGCTCCTGGCAAGGCTTGTCTGCTTCTGTCCCAATGGGCCCCTCAGCAACAGAGGAATCAACCTATTGACAATGTACATAAAAAAATATATGTTTATATCAGTTCAACTAGTTTAATGGTGCTTCCTTTTTTACACTGTAATATACATAGATTATTTCTCCAATAAATAGTTAGCATGATAATAAGTTGAGGATAAATAAAGCTTTTGAATTATGCTAAAGCTATGATTCTCAAAGTTGACATGACAGTGCCAATATCTGAGTGCATGAAGTCTGACACTGTGGCCATCTTCTCAGCTAAAGCTTGGAAAAAGTCTCTATGTGTACTTGCTTAGTTTTACTGAATTCCTGGATACCTGCATGAGCATTAGTATGTTATTTGATCCCATATAATATTCACAAAATACATCAAATACATTCAATGGCATTTATTATAGTCTTACTCAGGGAAAGTGTGAAAACAGCAAAATCTCCAAATACTAACTGTACTTTCTATTCTCCCATTCTCACCATGAAAACCCCTGACTGAATACCAATTTAGCAATATGATAGATGGCCCTACATGGAAGCACATGAACTTCTGGTGGCTGTTAGAAGTCTGCTTCATGTTACACACCGGATTTCTCAAGCTTAATATAGTACACTAACATTGATGACAGAGCATAATCCCTGCAACTCTCACAAGTAACCATGCAACTGTTATCTTCCTAAAAGTTGCCATTCCAAACATGACAGATGGTTGCTATTATTACAGTTTGATGCAGTATTACAAGAGTTCATTCAAAACAAGGTGTTGGCAGATAAGTTATTTAAAACTGAATTATAACAATCAAATGTATGCATTTCATGTTTTGTTTGGGGGCTGCACACATGACACAGGTCGTACCTTTAGAACCCTGCACTAAAGTTATGGATGCTAAAAAAGGTTCTTTGTCATGTTATATGCCAACTCAATGACAAAGCTTAGCAGACAATGTATTTTAAAAAACAGTCAGTCCTCCCACTGTAACAGAAATGTTGAATAACAAAATCACTTTATTTACAAAACATGATACATCCTAATTTGACTACAATATGTACCTGTACCTTTGTTGTGGATTTTTGGAAGGGAAGGGTTAGGGTTAGGAAGGGAAATGGCTTGCAGATTGCGGTGACATATCGTCCCCTCTTTTTCTGCTGCTGCTCTTTCCACTTTTCTTCCTCGACTCTGAAGGTCTGCATAGAGATGGCAATCATTAGCAATTGTAATCACTTAGCAGAACAGGTGAAGACCAATATAGAGACAGAGAAAGAGAGATTACATGAAATACAACAAAACTTCTGCTAAGATGATTTTTTTTGCTGTACAATTATTGCACAGGTCCAAGACTGCTGTCATCTTTAAAATATATCTATATTTATATGTATGTATGTATGTATGTATGTATGTATGTATATGTATATGTGTATGTAGATATATATGTGTGTGTGTATATGTGTATGTAGATATATGTGTGTGTATAAATATATATATATATATATATGATACTTGTTGACTCTTGGATTTCACCCAAAGGTAAAACAAGAAAGGAATACTTCAAAGGTTCAGTGTAAATGTGACACTTGACCAAGGATGCTCAGGGTTTAGCCCATCATATCTTCAAATACATTATTAATAGAAAGTGCAAACCTTTCTATGAGAAGCCCTTTTTGAGTCTCCATATTCCCTCAGCATCGCATTGTGGGTTAGTTGGTACCGAACCACAAAGTCATCCAACCAGTTTAGCCGGCCTGGATGGAAGCGGATATGCTTTAGGTCCCACTGGCTCTTCTCCATAATGCCCTGGGTCTTATTGTCATCTGTTGTCTGAGAAAGAAAACACACAACAACGATTAGTGATAATATCAATAAGACGTCAGACACAATATCATGAAAAATTTCAAATTTCAAAATTGATATAAAAACTTTGAATTACTTGTCTTTTAATGTTTGTCAGGGCATCACATTGCTTTGTGGACTCCTGATACGCTTGTCCACTGCCATGCCTTCCAAGGTCACCTTAGAATAGAAATAAATTATGTTATGTTTTTTTATTTGATGAAAATACATGTAGGTAATTTTATTAAATTCAGGAAACAGGTAAGTAACTGAAGAAAAAATAAATCAATGTAACTAACCAAGCATAATTCCACTCCAAGGTCCAGCATAGGGAAGCAGGTACTCTGTCATGTACTTCATGAGGCCTTTACAGAAATATGGGTTGGGCTCCCCATCCATGTCCAGTGGAGCTCTGGACATGACCTCCCTGTAGCTCCTCCCAAACTTATTGTTTCCTTTGAGTTCCTAAAGTTTAAACCAAAGTTATAAGTGGTGCAAAACTTTTAAGTCCTCTCACACAACTATAGACTACCAAATGCCCTCAATGATTGACACTTTCACCCACAGAATGAACACCAAAAAGCCATTTCAGCTTGGAACTTTTGACATTAAACCTGTCCCAGAGGCTGAAAACAGATCAGTGTATACTTTTATAGACTCCCTTAGGCTATATGTCCCATCAAACCCGTACTTAGCTTAAAAGCAGTTATTCTCTTCTTTTTCTAAGTTTATTGTTTGTTTTTGTTCTCTATTTCACTCAAATAAAAATTATAATATATTGATAAACGTAATTGCAGGAATGGAATTGTGCCTTCACGTGCAGTGTGTCAGGACTTGCGAGTGGTGCAGTCTCATTTGTGCAAAACAATTTGTGAAAAGTCTTAAAACAATCTATAATGCACTAAAATGACCGAGGATGTCATTGTGGGTTAAGATTCTATGTATTGTCTCTAGGCATAGTTTACAGAAAAGGGCAGCATGTACCTGTAATCTGCCATTTTTCTTTTGGATGTCCAGTCAGTGTAGATGGTATTTTGAAAAACAATACTTATTTCTGCTAGACTGATAGACAAAAAAAGAGTTCTCAAGCTTATGGACACATGCAGTGCCTACATGAACCAGAATGCACTGCACGGGAGCTTTTGGAAACAACACCTGTTTTGCCATGTGTCACCACCTGATCCTATAGCTATTACTTTGTTGGTCCGAACGTACAGTTAAGTGACAAAAATACTTATCAACGTGCCATGTGGCTACTCAGAGGGGGAGACCTGAAGTCCAAGTAGAAATCGGCTGTACCTCTTCCTAAACATCAGTGACGTACCAAATGCAGGAAGAGCAGATGCTGCATTTCCAGCCCGAACACTCGGTTCCATTGATCAGTAAAGCAGAACTGAGAAAATTTCCACATTAAAAACAATGGATTGTACATTCAATGTATCATAGGTTTATCTCCACTCTGCCATTACTGTCATTGACCAAAATAAAACAAACACATGGCTCTGAGTTGGACCAGCCAGCAGTGATCTCTACATTTGCTACACAGCTGAGGAACTTCTACATTCAAGGGAGGTGTGAGGAGTTTTTGCTGCCTAAGACAATTTATGTTGCTGTGACTGGATAGCATTTTCCAGAACAGTTTGAGTGCAGTGGGACACAGAGGCTGAGTGGGCTGGTTATATCAGGGTGAGAGCACTACTTGCTTTAAATTATTGTTTTGAGGCCACAGACACTGTGGAGTTTATATAGTTTACACAGCTATGTGTTGTTGCTTTAGTGGTGTCTTTATCATGGTAGCACTTATTATATTAAGTTTCAATGAGAACATACAGAGAAAGACTTGTGTTTATTTCTAACCGATTATTAGTGGTATGCAGAGGCCGCAAACTCTATAAAAATGGAATCCTGTGATGTATTGTGTTTGGACATCAGGGCTCGGTGGTGTGAGGTTGCTCTAAAAGTGATAATGATTTGACATTTGATGCAATTGTAACCCTTACGTCTTCTTTAATATAACAGAACCATCACACACCACCAGACAGCCCCTTGACTTGAACTTTAATATTCTATAAATGTGTGTATGACAATATAAATGTTCTGACTTTATCAAAAGCTGTATTTAACGTTAAAAACAGAGCCACCCACCATTTAAGGAATGGATCAGAATCATCAATGAGATTTATATTACGGAGAAGATATCTTTTTCCCTCAAAGTTGAAAAAGAGGAATTTTATAAGATCTGGACCAAATGGACTGAGTATGTAAAGCCAATCAGATCTGATTTCATTTGACTGTGCTTTGCCTTGGGTGAAACTGCCCTCTTTTTTTTTTTTTTTGTATGTGATGTTTTGATTGTCTTGGATGGTGTACTCCCTTGATCTGTTCTGTTCTTTTTTATAATTGTTCTTAACTTTAAAAATAAAAAAGATAATGTAAAAAAAAAAAAGCTGTATTTACCGTTAAGTCTTCTGTATACAGTTGAGATTTGGCTGTCTCATCCAGCTGAGTTCTAGCTCTTTTTAGCCATAACTGGAGGTTGTTGAAATGTTTCTCAACATTGGCCCCACTGGATGGACTTGAGAACACAACTGCAGCACTTCGAACCATGTCATCCAGGTCTTCCAAAGAACTTGCAGTTGTGAGCAGTCCAAAAATGTGCATGGCCAGATGGTAGTTTTTTGCTGCACTGTGGGTTGTAAAAATGAAAAAGTTTCACATGCAGGTCACGTGGTAATTTACAGAGTACACTGTTTGCATTTTACTGAGAGAGCTCAGGTATGAAAATTCAAAAGGAACTCAAACAAAAAACCCTGTAATGTGTCTGTATGGGGAAGACCAGTTAGCACCAGTGTCAACAGTACACAGATGTTTTGGTTAGCACTCAGTTCTTTGTGAAAAGATGATGTTAAGAAAATTTGAGAAGGACTGTAGACTTGCTTTTTTGTGTTACTCCCAAACACATAATGAAGGTAGATGCATCACGTCTTAACGGTGATTACAGCAAAAATACCTTGTTATTGACTTACTGTATGTAGGCTACCAAAATAGCAGTAATAATAGGTTATACTTACTACTTCCTGCACATGTCTTTGGCATTCTTCATGACATGACTCAGGCAGCAATGGAGAATGGGCACCTCAAAATCAGCTTTGGTTGCCGTGCCACTTGCAACACTGTAATAATGGTCAATGGTGTCATGCAAATTCTTTTTGGCAAATGACATATTGCCTGCATCAGCACCATTGAACCATCACACATCAGCATGATAGGTGCCCGCATGCCCTTTCGTCCATAGCACCTGGCCACATCAGTCTGAAAAGCTTCCAGAAAATACAATACCGAGGCTGTCGTGTGGTCACATGTCAGGTAGGTGGCAACTGGCAAAGGAGAGCAATTTTTGTTGGGATGGCGAACCACAAGTTCATAGACATAGAAGGGAGGGGAGCCCTTCTCCTTTTTTTAATGCTCCCTGTAGCATCCAAATAAATGATATCCTCCCTGCATCGCTCCTGGAAGATTTCGATAGTCCTCAGAGACCACAAAAGAACACCTTTAGGATGCAAAAAAACCTTTTGTAGAACCTCCTCAGGGCTGTTCTTTTTGTTCTGAAGCATTATTTGGAGGCTTAGCATATCATTGCTGTGAAGACAGCTTCTCTGGCGTACTTCCCACGATATGCTCTTCAGGACCTGTGGAGTAGGAGCCTCATCCCTGCACCCAGACTCCATTACATCATCCTTAATTTTGGCCAATTTCTCCAGATACATGGCTCTAGGTAACTGTTTTTGTAGATCCTGGCCAATTGTTCCTCTGTCCTCTGCCCGTATTGGTCGTCTTTTCAGTTCAGTTCTATTGTGGACACACCCCCCACCTTGAAAATTCACCGTTGCCTTCAGGTCGTCCTCGCTCTCCACAGTAACAGTAAAAGTCATTGGGCAGTTCTGAAATCGGCAATAACCCAGGCATGAGAATTCTGGGCTTTGGTTTGAGCCGACAACTCTCAGCCTGTGTCTCTTAAAGGCTACGGAGCAATGACATTTGTCCACTGCATTCCTGCAAACCCTCTGTGTTTTCTTTTCAGTTTTAAGACAGTCCACTGTTTTCTGTCAACCAAAAGGAATGATGGATTTGGGGGTAGTGGGATCCTGATGAAATCATTGTTGTCTGATGTGTCGCTCCAGGTTTCCTAAAGAAAATGCACAATGTTATTGCTGTGACATTAAATGTTAACATTGTAATATTTTTCCTTTTATCCTGCCCTGTACATTAGTAACCTAAAGTAGGGTATAATTTTTTACTCAACACCGGCATGACAATATTTAGTTAAGATGTGATCATTTCATTGTAATAATGAACACATTAGAATGAAGGCAGTTTCATTACAAAAATAAACCAACATTGTACTGTCAGTTGTGGACATTTAATAAACGTTTTATACAAAATGTTAGACATACCACTACACAATTGTCAAATGACAGTAAGTAGCTAGCACTACAAGTAAAAGTGCTTTTTGAGGTTGAAGAACTATAAGATGCAATTATTAAGAGCAGTCTCATAACTTTTGGATTAAAAAAATTGTGTTTCTATTTGGTTTTGAATATAGTTTAGATTTGCATAATGATGGTGATAATGATGGTGTGATTGATTACAACAATATTTGTTTTACTTATGAACAGTAACCCTTGTGTCTTATGAGGGTAGATTATTTGAACTATTAAAAGTCTTCAACTATATTCATGAAAACCTTTCTGTATATAATCAAATGATTACAAAGGATCATGCACCATTCAGTAGCAATAAACATGTAAATGGCAAATGGACTGCCTGTTTATATCACTATCGTCCCAACCGCTTTGCAATGTATGTCTCATATTCGTCCTTTCAAACACGCACATTCATCATTTGATGGAAGAGGCAACATCGCAAGTTGCTGATCTAAAGGAATTTGGGAGTCAGTGTCTAAGTCAATGAGCCTTTGACAAAACGTAAAAAGGAGCCAGGAATTAAAAGTGCAGCATTTCAATTACCAGACGTGGCTTGATTGCGCCACAAACATAATCAATATGTTTAAATACAAATAAAACACAATGATGACCAACCTTTTCATAAGATTTGTCTTGTTTTTGCTCTTTGTCGCTCTTGCTGTCTTGGGACAGGACAGGAGAGGACACTGGCTGTGGTTTGAAAGAAAGACAACACACATTTGGGCATGCAAAGTAAAGTGACAGTGAAATGTATTTAGCATGTAGGCACATATTAGTAACCAACCTCAGATAGAGATATGTCTTCTCCTAGTTCTTTGTCGCTCTTGCTGTCTTGGGACAGGACAGGAGAGGACACTGGCTGTGGTTTGAGAGAAAGACAACACATTGAGTATGTTAAGTATAGTGACAGTGAAATGAATTTAGCATGTAGGCACAAATTAATAACCAACCTTAGACAGAGATTTGTCCTCTTCTGGCTCTTTGTCACTCTTGCTGTCTTCGGACAGGACAGGAAAGGACACTCGATGTGGCTTCAAAGATAAACAACACACATTTGAGATGTGTATTATAGTTACAGTGAAATTTTATTGTAGGCACACATTGGTAACCAACTTCGTATGGAGATTTGTCTTCATCAGGCTTTGTCTAACTCTCCTATTATTATTTAAATAGTGTATAACATGACAACATTTTGAGTAACAAAAGTAAAATACCAACCTGCTCTGGTGACTGATGTCCATTTCCAGCACCAATTTTTGAAGATTCAGGCATTTGCTGCAAATACATAGTGTAATCTATAAAATTAATAAATTATGCTTTTAATTTCTAAAAATTAACATGATAAGTAAATACCTTGCTATATTCATAGGCCTTATGAAGTCTGTACCGATTGTTCCTGTTTTTTGGAATCTTGAGTACAGTGCACACTTCACTCCAGAAGCCATCCTTATACGTTGACTTGTCTTGGAGCGTAATGCGCCCTTTTTGCAGGTCTACAACACTTTTCACAATGTCCTCAACAGAGATTTTTTTGGATTTATTCTGTTTTTAAAAAGAAAAAAGCATAATTAAAGATTATTAACACACATGGACATGCATTCTTTCATTAAATTTGCGCAATAATGAGAATGAAGTGATTATTCATAACTGAATGAATAACTTACCCCAAATAACCTGAAGGTGTACACTCTATAAAATCAAAAAGGAGACAATATTAGGAAGACAGCAAACTAGTGTTGCAGTACTTGAGATCGGTGTTGGTCTTGAGACCAGTCTCAAAAACATTTTTTGAGGTTCTTGGTCTTCGTGTTTTATTATGGTTTTCAGTTGGTTCGGTCTTGACTGCAATACTACAGCATACATACTCTTGCTATATACCATGCTCAAAATGATTGCTGAACTGGTTCCTCATTATTCGACACCAGGCAGCCACTGTAATAACTACTTTGACAGATTTAAAGTGACCCATTTTTTTACAGGGTTAGAAATATTGTGGAACATAACAGGTCAACAGTATGTGCAGCTCAGCACTGTTGCAACATTTCCTTGCCAGAGATCACTTTGATTGTTCTTATACTGATAACACTATCAGAAAATGTCCCCATACTGCCTAATTTGTTGGTATCAGTATTGGCGATTTGTTCTGATTTATCAACCCTGAAATGGACTGTGCTACTTCCCAGCATGCCATGCGTTGTACTTTCCCTTACAATGGTGGAGTCATGCTCCATGGCATACATTCTCTATATGTATTTGATTATGTTTTCAAAGGGTTTAACCTGAGCCAAGCCATACAACAGTGATTACAGTCATTGAACATCCATACAGGATTAGTAGTACACAGCAGTAAGAAATATTTATTATTGAGCGATATTGGCTGATAGTTAAAGTTCTGGTGTTGGAATCGGTATCGGATGGGATAAAATGTAATAAGAACATACCTTTTAGTCATTAATTATGTTTTTTTGGGGCACCTATAAACATTTTGGAAAGTTTGTGTGCATAAGGTGTGACAACATCATAGTGAAGTATATGATGACCATTCATATGCTCTGTAATGCCTATGATGTTGCTGCAGCTGTTTCTGGATTGATACCATTTATTACACAGATTTGGTGCAAACTTCAACATTTTCTTGGCACTTGGAAATAAATGAAATTGTCAAAAATACCATTAGGACAACAAGGGGTAGCCAAGGGAAGAGGCTCACTTCAGTGAAACAGGGTGCTTGTATTTTATACCGCTGTGTGTACTTGGTTATCATATTAACAGCTGTCAGTGCAGGGCCTACGCACTTATAGCTTGCTCTTGTGTGTGCACTTGAGTGGCTTGATTATGTTGGCTCACTTACATGGCTGTATGGGTAGCCATGCATTCATTCATTTTCTATACCGGCTATCCCTTTCGGGGTTGTGGGGGGGCTGGAGCCTATCCCAGCTGTCATTGGGCGAGAAGCGGGGTACATCCTGAACCGGTCGCCAGTCGATTGTAGGGCAACATAGAAAGACGGACAACCAGTTACGCTCACACTCATACCTAAGGGCAATTTAGAGTCACCAATTAACCTAATGAGCATGTTTTTTGGTGTGTGGGAGGAAGCCGAAGTGCCCGGAGAGGCCCTGCCCGACTCGGGGATCGAACCAGCGACCTTCTTGCTGTGAGGCACGTACACTACCTGTTGCGCCACCGTGCCATATGGGTAGCCAATACAACCTTTATGATCTCATTGACAATATCTGTCCTAATCAGACAATTACCAGTTGTATTGATTAATAATCAGCTGGTAGCTGATTAACCCTTTAAGCCCTGAGCCTATTTTTTAGGGTTTTGCCCTGAAATTGCATACCCATAATAACATGGGTATATCTCTGTAACCACAATGTTTATTGGAATACTTTTGGTGTCCCAGTAAAGGGGACAATTGTGAGATTTGTTGAGATAATATGAGTATATGTGATATGGGTGAAGAGTAAATGAAGACTGCACACAGCAAAAATGCAAAAACAATCTGGCTGCGCCTTAAAAAGAAGCATTTTCAGAATTAATATGACGATAAAAATGTAGTAAATTGACGAGTGGGTCGACAAAGCGAAGCTCTACGGAGTTTGATATGTTGTTTTTCATTTTGTTTTTATTCAAGTTATGTTTAGGGTGTTAAAAAAGTTTTAAAGCATTGCCCAGGTTCTGCTGTTTAATTTAAAATGTGGCCGCTCAAAGTCAGCGAAGTTCCATCATCACCTCAGTGAGGGCAGCTGCAGGGGGTGGTGGGGAGACGTCCCCATTCAGCCACCAGCCCCCCCCACCAGGAGATGTACTGGCTAGGGGACGAAACATCAGTGAATGGTGGCCCCAGCTGACGACCCTGCAGCTGACCCTGTGGGCACCGAAGGAGGTGCGACAGGCAGAGATGCCAAGCAGGAGAACACCACCTGTGCAACACTTTGATGTATAGCATCCTTATTTGGGGTCGTGATTAGCACCTTTTCTGTCGTTGTGTTTGCCTCGCAAGGTCCCCCCACGGGACTACACCGACATTGTAGCATCTTAGATAGTTACATAACCAGAAGACATACCTGTTATCCAACATTTCTATGTAAAAGAAAACTCATTAAGTGTCTTAGGCTAAGGGTATTATTCATTTAACAGAAGTGTGCTCACCCTTGCTGTTCCTTCGACATTTTGCCGTCTTCTCTGATGATGCGGCAAGCGCAGGCACAATTCAGTCGGCCCAAGGAGCTCAGGGATCCACTGCGCAGTCACAACGTTCACGGTCTGAAGGGTCAACGTCATGTAAAAACTTGATTTGATCAGGAGGCCTAATGTTCCTCTATTATTCTGTGGCGTATCACAGACATGTATAAGCGACTCTTCAGGCTGACACTCATATAAACAGAAAGATGATTGCGTTATGCTGTTAATTTGAAAGACAGTAGCCTATCTGTGAGGGCCGATTTCCGACAAGAAATGCTGACGATCCGGTGTGTAATTATAATGATGAATTTGGTCCAAATAATGAGTGTGAATCATATATAGGCATAATGATTTCGTTTTTAATGATATTGAGTAAGTAGGCTATGTAAAGGGGAAGAGGTAAACTCTAAAAAAACAAGAAATTCTTACTAGTTATAAAAAATATTTTCACACACACAATAATTACCTGGATATAATACCTTATTACTACTACATTATTTTGATATGAGGAGACGTTAAGCAATTATAACATTTCTGTAACACAGCAGCAGCCAAGGTTGCGTACCTGAATGACCAGCATAGCTCATAATTTGTCAAACATATGCACACAAATTTTAATTTGTAAGGTGTGCAGATGGCTTTGGAGCATTAACGAGTCATTGCCAGGGACTGGGTCATTACCAAAGGCTGGGTCACAGGACAAATTGGTTTAGACAACGGTGCAGATTTACATGTGCAGTACAACTTAGGCCTATATAAAGCACTGAAATGGAAAATTTTGCCAATCAACAGAAGAACAACTGCTTTTAATGTCATAGGAATGTACTTCTTCTGTTAGCTTTAAGAAGTAAGCTAAAATTACTTATATTATTTCCAGATGAGAGGACACAAAAACAATGACATAACCTGTTAAGTCACCCTAAATGCATCTATGTCTTGTTAAGAGAGAATTTAACACACACACACATATATATGTGGGTGTGTGTGGGTGTGTGTTTGTGTTAAACATAGGCTATATGTTTTCACTAACACACATCAAGATCAAATGAAGTAATGCAAACATTATTTAAATAGTGCATCATTTATGCACCACTTAACTATTTAAAAACCTGATAAGGCTGACAATGAATTTGGTTCTGATGGTGTCTCATTTTCAAAAAACTGGATTCGAGAAATATAGAAATTAACTGATTCAAGACTCGAACCAAGTGTCACAATTAACAAAACAGATGACTGACAGCGTTAAATTTTGTTTTCTGGATGAGTGGGAAATAAATTGCATCATCAAAGCTGTGTGACCATTTATGAACAGAAACTTCAAAGATTATTGCATTATTTTTCTTCTGGGTAGTATCTCTCTGTAATGTAAAGTCTTTAATATAGTTTGGCTGCTTGAATATGATATTTGCTGCAGTTGGAATGCTGTGGGTATGGAAACTGAGCTAGAAGAGGCCTCTCTAATCAGCTGTGAACTTTGGTTATCTCCAAACACACACACACACACAGACACACACACTTTCTACCTCCCCATTTCCTATCCAAAAAAAGGCATAAAAGCCCAACAAAAGTATTCACTTAATCAAAACTGTTAAGAAGACATGAACAAGGACAAAGAATGTCATTAAAAGAGCCAAGTGAAACATAAAATATATAAATTTATTGATCATTTTCACAAACATAAAACAGAATGTTTTTTATACAGTATTAATAAAATAATATACAATCCAGTCCAGTTTTCATCATTTTGTTTACCAAAGACATTAAAAACAACTTTGTCGTTCAAATATTTTTTAATGTTAGTAAAATGACAAAGGAAAACACTTTGGAATGAATAGAGGCAGGTCACCATCATGTGAACCTAAAGACATAGAGTTTGGCTATGAAAACATTTTATTTTCCAAAACAACTTGCCACCAGATGTGTGTCTCGGACAGTATTTTTTACTGTGTTGTCATTTGTGTGCACCGACTCAATTCAGTTACTATTCGCTACTTCAATTCAAGAACAAAACTGTGCCTTGTAAGTTTGGTGTCAGCCAGTCTGTGTGACTGTATAAATATTCACTGTGTGAAAAAGGCCGAGATAAAAAAAAGCAAGAAAAAAATAATATTACTAAAACTAAACATCCTGTAAATATGAGATATTTCACTTCATGGACAAATAAAGGACTCAGGTAAAGGGAGAGAAACACAAGATGATCTAAAATGTAACAATAAAAACTGTTTATTGAAGAGCTGAGGAGCTCCATACACAATATCAGTATACTCAAATTTACAAATCCAAATATAGCCTATATTAGGCAAAATGAAAAAAATTATACTATAAAGAAAAGTATTTAAAGGAAGAGAGACTAGAACTAGGGAAACACTGTAAAACGGTAAGCACACAAAGCAGAAGGTAAAACCTGGCCAACTCAGGGCAACTGAGGGAGCATATGTGGCTATTTATCTGAGTGAGTCTCTAAGGTAGAGACACTCATTCTTCATTAAAATAAGTTCATGGAAAAAAACCGTTAAATTTTGAAGTAAATCTAAAATCATAGGAAATATCAAAAATCTCTAATTTCAGAGGGCTTTAATTCTGAAAATCCACATCAGATCTTCCTGTAATAATATGAGTGACTCTCTGGGGTTGAGAACTACCAGTCTGAAGTGGAATGAGTCCTCTGAAACAGGTGGTTTTCTTTTAAATTTAATCTGTATTAATTGGGAAATTTCAAAAATCTGAGATTTCTGAGGGCTTTAATTTTGAAATTCCACATCAGATCTTCCTGTAATTAAATGGGTGACTCTTTGGAGTTGAGAACTACCAGTCTGAAGTGAAATAAGTCCTTGGAAACAGGTGGTTTTCTTTTAAATTTAATCTGTATTAATTGGGAAATATCAAAAATGTGAGATTTCCGAGGGCTTTAATTTGGAAGATCCACATCAGATCTTCCTGTAATTAAATGAGTGACTCTCTGGGGTTGAGAACTACCAGTCTGAAGTGAAATGAGTCCTTGGAAACAGGGGGTCTCCTTTCAACTTCATCTAAAGTCATAGGGAAATATCAAAAATCTAAGATTTCCGAGGGCTTTAATTTTGAAATTCCACATCAGATCTTCCTGTAATTAAATGAGTGACTCTCTGGGGTTGAGTACTGTCAGTCTGAAGTGAAATGAGTCCTTGGAAACAGGTGGTTTTCTTTAAACTTCATCTAAAGTCATAGGGAAATATCACAAATCTGAGATTTCCGAGGGCTTTAATTTTGAAAATCCACATCAGATCTTCCTGTAATTAAATAAGTGACTCTCTGAGGTTGAGTTCTGTCAGTCTGAAGTGGAATGAGTCCTCTGAAACAGGTGGTTTTCTTTTAAACTTAATCTGTATTAATTGGGAAATTTCAAAAATCTGAGATTTCCGAGGGCTTTAATTTTGAAAATCCACATCAGATCTTCCTGTAATTAAATTAGTGACTCTCTGGGGTTGAGTACTGTCAGTCTGAAGTGAAATGAGTCTTTGGAAACAGGTGGTTTTCTTTTAAACTTAATCTAAAATCATAGGGAAATATCAAAAATCTAAGATTTCCGAGGGCTTTAATTTTGAAAATCCGCATCAGATCTTCCTGTTATTCAATGAGTGACTCTCTGGGGTTGAGTACTGTCAGTCTGAAGTGAAATGAGTCCTTGGAAACAGGGAGCTTCCTCTTAATGTGAATCCGAACTCGAGGGAAATATTAAAATAGTTGACTATAAAGTGGGCTTTTATTTCGCTATTCCTCATCAGACACTCCAGCTCCTGTGTTTATTTTCAAGTTGGATTTTTTGCACTCAGAAGTGAATCATCATTCATTAATCAATTAACAGACTGATTGAAATTGTGTGATATTGCAGACAACCTTCATATGGCTCTGCTTTTATTTTGAAATGTTTTCTGGCACTGCATTACCGTAATACCGTCTATATACGGGCACCGCCAAATTGACTGGCGGCTAGTTTGACCCGGGATTTCGGAGTGGCGGCTGGCTTGACCGCAGTCTTATACTGGCAGGTAAGGAAGCGTCCATAGCGATAGCCTCCATAGTTGCCATGCTCGAGTGGTGGCGCCTATAAGAGTAAAATCCAGAAGTCCGATGACTAAAAACTTTTATCCAGTAAAAGCACAAGTTAAAAGTAGCCCTATGCTCAAGGCCCAATGTGTTAAAAGCATTCAGAAACCTTTAAAAACTGGATCTTTGCCCACACACCCAACACAGCATCGTGTGGATCTGCTGTTCATCATGAGACTGGGGTCCACATTCAAGATTTCCGCCTGCTTAACAGAAGGTTTTTCTTGCCGCCATGATGGAGGGATTCATGATTGGCTATATGGATTCATGTTGGGTGTTGGATGTATATATTTGTATATATATGTATATGTGTATCTATGCACATCTGTGTATCCATAATATGAAGAGCTTTGTGCTCTGTTGTAAAGCGTCGTGAGAAAACACTTCTTATGAATTGGCGCTATAAAGATTGATTGATTGATTGATTGACTGATTAATTGATAAAAGCGGCAGCTCTGCTGTGTGTCTTTGATCATAATTTCGTTTTTCAAATCTATTTCTTTTGCAGACATAACTCAAAATAAAAGTATCTTAATAAACAAACAAATACATGAATAAATTTTAAAAAATAAACGAATTAACAACATAAAATATCTACTCACTCAAACAAAATTGAATAAAAAGAGAGACTGGGGAAGAGTAAAGAGGGGGTTTTCTCTCTCCATCATCATCATCAAAGGCATCATCAAAGTCTGCAGTGATAGACAGATTATTTCATCAGAGTCTGCAGTAATAGACAGATTATTTCATCAGAGTCTACAGTAATAGACAGATTCTGCAGAAGTAGACAGATTATTTCATCAGAGTCTACAGTAATAGACAGATTATTTCATCAGAGTCTGCAGTAATGGATTATTTCATCAAAGTCTGCAGTAATAAAGAGATTGTTTCATCAGAGTCTACAGTAATAGACAGATTATTTCATCAGAGTCTACAGTAATAGACAGATTCTGCAGTAGTAGACAGATTATTTCATCAGAGTCTACAGTAATAGACAGATTATTTCATCAGAGTCTACAGTAATAGACAGATTATTTCATCAGAGTCTGCAGTAATGGATTATTTCATCAAAGTCTGCAGTAATAAAGAGATTATTTCATCAGAGTCTACAGTAATAGACAGATTATTTCATCAGAGTCTACAGTAATAGACAGATTCTGCAGTAGTAGACAGATTATTTCATCAGAGTCTACAGTAATAGACAGATTATTTCATCAGAGTCTACAGTAATAGACAGATTATTTCATCAGAGTCTGCAGTAATGGATTATTTCATCAAAGTCTGCAGTAATAAAGAGATTATTTCATCAGAGTCTACAGTAATAGACAGATTATTTCATCAGAGTCTACAGTAATAGACAGATTCTGCAGTAGTAGACAGATTATTTCATCAGAGTCTACAGTAATAGACAGATTATTTCATCAGAGTCTACAGTAATAGACAGATTATTTCATCAGAGTCTGCAGTAATGGATTATTTCATCAAAGTCTGCAGTAATAAAGAGATTATTTCATCAGAGTCTACAGTAATAGACAGATTATTTCATCAGAGTCTACAGTAATAGACAGATTATTCCATCAGAGTCCGCAGGCATAAAGAGATTATTTCATCAGAATCTGCAGTAATCGATTATTTCATCAGAGTCTACAGTAATAGACAGATTATTTCATCAGAGTCTGCAGTAATGGATTATTTCATCAAAGTCTGCAGTAATAAAGAGATTATTTCATCAGAGTCTACAGTAATAGACAGATTATTTCATCAGAGTCTACAGTAATAGACAGATTATTCCATCAGAGTCCGCAGGCATAAAGAGATTATTTCATCAGAATCTGCAGTAATCGATTATTTCATCAGAGTCTACAGTAATAGACAGATTATTTCATCAGAGTCTACAGTAATAGACAGATTCTGCAGTAGTAGACAGATTATTTCATCAGAGTCTACAGTAATAGACAGATTATTTCATCAGAGTCTGCAGTAATGGATTATTTCATCAAAGTCTGCAGTAATAAAGAGATTATTTCATCAGAGTCTACAGTAATAGACAGATTATTTCATCAGAGTCTACAGTAATAGACAGATTCTGCAGAAGTAGACAGATTATTTCATCAGAGTCTACAGTAATAGACAGATTATTTCATCAGAGTCTGCAGTAATGGATTATTTCATCAAAGTCTGCAGTAATAAAGAGATTATTTCATCAGAGTCTACAGTAATAGACAGATTCTGCAGTAGTAGACAGATTATTTCATCAGAGTCTACAGTAATAGACAGATTATTTCATCAGAGTCTGCAGTAATGGATTATTTCATCAAAGTCTGCAGTAATAAAGAGATTATTTCATCAGAGTCTACAGTAATAGACAGATTCTGCAGTAGTAGACAGATTATTTCACCAGAGTCTACAGTAATAGACAGATTCTGCAGTAGTAGACAGATTATTTCATCAGAGTCTATAGTAATAGACAGATTATTTCATCAGAATCTGCAGTAATCGATTATATCATCAGAGTCTGCAGTAATAGAGAGATTATTTCATCAGAGTCTGTAGTAATAGAGATTTTTTCATCAGAGTCTGCAGTAATAGACAGATTATTTCATCAGAGTCTGCAGTAATAGAGAGATTATGTCATCAGAGTCTGCAAAAATAGACAGATTATTTCATCAGTCTGCAAAAAAAAGATTTTTTTCATCACAATCTGCAGTAAAAGAGAGATTATGTCATCAGAGTCTGCAGTAATAGAGAGTTTATTTCAACAGGCTGCAAAAAAGAGAGTTCTTCTCATAACAATCTGCAGTAAAGGAGAGATTATTATTTTATCAAAGTCTGCAGTAATAGAGAGATTATGTCATCAGAGACGGCAGTAATAGAGAGATTATGTCATCAGAGTCTGCAGTAATAGAGTTTATTTCATCACTTTGCAAAAAAGAGAGATTTTTTCATCCCAATCTGCAGTAAAGGAGAGATTATTATTTTATCAAAGTCTGCAGTAATAGAGAGATTATGTCATCAGAGTCTGCAGTAATAGAGAGATTATGTCATCAGAGTCTGCAGTAATAGAGTTTATTTCATCACTCTGCAAAAAAGAGAGATTTTTTCATCCCAATCTGCAGTAATAGAGAGATTATTATTTTATCAAAGTCTGCAGTAATCGACAGATTATTTCATCAGAGTCTGCAGTAATAGAGATTATTTCATCAGAGTCTGCAGTAAAGGAGAGATTATTCGTCAGAGTCTGCAAAAAATAGACAGATTATTTCATCAGAGTCTGCAGTTATAGACAGATTATTTAGTATGAGTCTGCAGTAAAGGAGAGATTATTTCATCAGAGTCTGCAGTAATAGAGAAATTATTTCATCAATCTGTAGTAAAGGAGAGACCATCTCATCAGAGTCTGCAAAAAAGAGAGATTATTTCATCAATCTGCAGTAAAGGAGAGATTATTTCATCAAAGTCTGCAAAAAAAGAGACCTTTTTTTCATCAGAGTCTGCAGTGAAGGAAAGATAATTTTAAAAATCTGCAGTAAAGGAGAGAATTTCATCAGAGTCTGCAGTAGTAGAGAGATTATTTCATCAGAATCTGCACAAATAGAGAGATTATTTCATCAATCTGTAGTAAAGGAGAGATTATTTCATCAGAATCTGCAAAAAAAGAGATTATTTAATCTATCTGCAGTAAAGGACAGTTTATGTCATCAAAGTCAGCAAAAATAGAAGGATTATTTCATCAATCTGCAGTAAAGGAGAGATTATTTCATCAGAGTCTGCAGTAGTAGAGAGATTATTTCATCAGAATCTGCACAAAAAGAGAGATTCTTTACAGAGTCTGCAGTAATAGAGAGATTATTTCATCAGATTCTGCAAAAAATAGTGAGTTTATTTCATCAGATTCTGCAAAAAATAGATTATTTCATCAGAGTCTGCAGTAATAGACAGATTATTTAGTATGAGTCTGAAGTAAAGGAGAGATTATTTCATCAGAGTCTGCAGTAATAGAGAAATTATTTCATCAATCTGTAGTAAAGGAGAGATCATTTCATCAGAGTCTGCAAAAAAGAGAGATTATTTCATCAATTTGCAGTAAAGGAGAGATTATTTCATCAAAGTCTGCATAAAAAGAGAGATTATTTCATCAGAGTCTGCAGTATTGGAGAGTGCATTTCATCATTCTGCAAAAATAGAGAGATATTTTCATCAGAGTCTGCAGTGAAGGAAAGATCATTTTAAAAATCTGCAGTAAAGGATAGATTATTTCATCAGAGTCTGCAGTAGTAGAGAGATTATTTCATCAGAATCTGCATGAATAGAGAGATTATTTCATCAATCTGTAGTATAGGAGAGATTATTTCATCAGAATCTGCAAAAAAAATAGATTATTTAATCTATCTGCAGTAAAGGAGAGATTATTTCATCAAAGTCTGCAAAAATAGGCAGATTATTTCATCAATCTGCAGTAAAGGAGATATTATTTCATCAGAGTCTGCAATAATAGAGAGATTGTTTTATCAGAGTTTGCAAAAATAGAGACTTTTTCATCAGAGTCTGCAGTAATAGAGAGATTATTTCATCAGATTCTGCAGAAATAGGCAGATTATTTCATCAATCTGCAGTTAAGGAGAGATTATTTCATCAGAGTCTGCAGAAATAGGCAGATTATTTCATCAGAGTCTGCAAAAAGAGAGATCATTTCATCAGATTCTGCAAAAATAGAGAGATGACTTCATCAGAGTTGGCAGTAATAGAGAGATTATTTCGTCAGAGTCTGCCAAAATAAAGAGATTATTTCATCAACGTCTGCAGTAAAGGAGAGATTATTTCATCAGAGTCTGCAGCAATAGAGAGGTTATTTCATCAGAGTCTGCAGTAATAGACAAATTATCTAGTCAGAGGCTGAGCCAATTGCTTCATTGGCTGTCAGATATCTCTAAATCAAATCATGCTCAAAGTCTCAGTGTTTGTTGGATTTAAGGACTCTATTTTCCTGTTTGCAATGGATATTAGTTGTTTCTTTTCAGCGCCTAGGGTAATAAATTCATCTATTTCTGAGTTGGGGGCGGTCGGGGAAATGTGGAAACAGTTTTTTGAAAGAAGTGTCTATTTTATGTTAATATTCTAAGTTATATTTATCTGACAGGGATCAAAAAGATGAAACCCCTTCCTCACACAGGTCAGCCAGTGCTCTAAGGCCATTGGTGGTCCACTGGCTGAAGGCCGGGTCAGTGCCTGAAGGGAGAAATAGGTGATTATTCAGAACCAGCCCTGTGTAGTCCATACTGTTTCTGAGGCCAAATCCTGAACACATTAATAACGCCTGGGCTCGGCTGGACCAGATTCAGCTGATTTACATTTGACCCAGGAAAGGAATTTATTGATGTTGCAGGCCCAAAAGAAATAGCCAAGGGCGATTGGGCGATATATTAACAAAAAGGAAGAGTTTTGAATAATACCATACACAGACGTGGAAAAAATTGTTGGTGCCCTTCCATTAAAGAAAGAAAAACCCACATGGTCTCTGAAAAAACTTGAAACTGACAAAAGTAATAATAAATAAAAATTTACTGAAAATTAACTCATGAAAATCAGACATTGCTTTTGAATTGTGGTTCAACAGAATCATTTTAAAAACTAAAATAATAATACTTGTCTGGACAAAAATGATGGTACCCCTAGAAAAGATTGAAAATGATTTGACCATAGGGACATGTTAAACTAAGGTGTGTCCTGTAATTAGCATCACAGGTGTCTTCAAGCTTGTAATCAGTCAGTCTGCCTATTTAAAGGCTGAAAAGTAGTCACTGTGCTGTTTGGTATGGTGGTGTACATACCACACTGAACATGGACCACAGAAAGCTAAGGAGAGAGCTGTCTCAGGAGATTAGAAAGAAAATTATAGACAAGCATGTTAAAGGTAAAGGCTATAAGACCATCTCCAAGCAGCTTGATGTTCCTGTGACTACAGCTGCACATATTATTCAGAAGTTTAAGGTCCACAGGACTGTAGCCAACCTCCCTGGACGAGGCTGCAAGAGGACAAGTGATGACAAACTGAAGAGACAGATAATACGAATGGTAACCAAAGAGCCCAGAACAACTTCCAAAGAGATTAGAGGTGAACTCCAAGGTCAAGGTACATCAGTATCAGATCACACCATCCGTTACTGTTTGAGCCAAAGTGGACTTCATGGAGGACACCACTGTTGAAAACAAATAATAAAAAGTGAGACTGGAATTTGCCAAAATTCATATTGACAAGCCACAAAGCTTCTGGGAGAATGTCCTTTGGACAGATGAGACAAAACAGGAGCTTTTTGGTAAGTCACATCAGCTCTATGTTCACAGAGACAAAAATGAAGCATACAAAGAAAAGAGCACTGTACCTACTGTGAAACATGGAGGAGGCTCAGTTATGCTCTGGGGCTGCTTTGCTGCATCTGGCACAGGGTGTCTTGAATCTGTGCAGGGTACAATGAAGTCTCAAGACTATCAAGGCATTCTGGAGCCAAATGTGCTGCCCAGTGTCAGAAAGCTTGGTCTCAGTCACAGGTCATGGGTCCTCCAACCAGTGTTGTAGTCGAGTCACCATAGCTCAAGTCCAAGTCGAGTCCGAGTCCTCAGTGTTTGGGTCCAAGTCAAGTCCAAGTCACCAAAAAAAAAAATCAGAGTTGAGTCCAAGTCACCAAAAAAAAAATTCCAGTCGAGTCCTCAGTACCTTAGCCCAAGTACTAGAAAAGTTCCCCGAGTCTAAGTCTGAGTCCTCAATATTGAGGTATCTGTGCGCACTAGGCACACGATTTGGAATAAAACCCAAATGGGCATAGGTAAATATATGAAATCTTTTATTATATTTTTGTCAGAAGACACAGGGAACAGTAGATGAACTGCATCCGGGTGACACCAAGATGGACATTATCTACTGTGCTAACGTGTTTTGATACAGAAATTGGATTAAATAATGTACCCAGAAGACCTAACTTTTGGATTTATCATGACAGATTACTTTCACAAAGTCTCCAAAAAGACACTGATGTTTCAGGAGAGATATCTCAGCCTCTGGAAGAGCTGCTGAAGGGCTTATCGGAACAGCTAAGTTGTTAGCTTTCGATCAAAACAATCGGTAAGTGGCTATGATAAACGGTTGTAAAGTTATTAAATATTTTGTGAACAATGTGCTTTGCTGTCGTATACGATAGCGCTGACCTCCGAGGGTTAAGAGGCTAACGTTGTCGTTATTTAGCAGCTAGCTTATAATGTTATCAACATTCAAAGTAACATTAGCATCGCCATCTACTCACTTCACTGGGTGCATCCTAGACAGATGTCTGTTAAAGTTCGACGTTGTCCCCGTCTCCTCTTCAATGGTTCTTTCACATAATGAACACGTTGCTCTGCATTTACCAGCATTTATGGTGAAATCTTTGAAAGCAAAACGTACAACCCGCGGCACCTGCTTCAACATTCTGCCGCTCCTTCAACATCAGCGCATTCATGCAGGTAAACTAACACATATTTACACACATTTAAGACTGATGTGAGGACCTTATACCAGAAGAAATAAAAAATAAAACAATAATAAAATACAAAGGATTCATTGATAAATAAGCTTGAGTCCTCTGAGTCCTCCCCCTAGTCCCAATGCAGCCAGAGCTCGAGTCCGAGTCCAAGTCCGAGTCATCAGCACACGAGTCCGAGTTGAGTCATGAGTCCGACATAACTGAACTCGAGTCCTACAACACTGCCTCCAACAGGATAATGACCCAAAACACACAGCTAAAAACACCCAAGAATGGCTCAGAACAAAACACTGGACTATTCTGAAGTGTCCTTCTATGAGCCCTGATCTAAATCCTATTGAACATTTGTGGAAGGAGCTGAAACATGCAGTCTGGAGAAGACACCCTTCAAACCTGAGACAGCTGGAGCAGTTTGCTCATGAGGAGTGGGCCAAAATACCTGTGGACAGGTGCAGAAGTCTCAGTGAGAGTTACAGAAATTGCCTGAGTGCAGTGATTGCCTCAAAAGGTTGTGCAACAAAATATGAGGTTAAGGGTACCATCATTTTTGTCCAGGCCAGTTTCATAATTTTTGAATGATTCTGTTGAACCACCATTCAAAAGCAATGTCTGATTTTCATTTGTTAATTTTCAGTAATTTTTTATTCATTATTACTTTTGTCAGTTTCAAGTTATTTCAGTGACCATTGTGGGTTTTTCTTTAATGTAAGGGTACCAACAATTTTTTCCCCATCTGTATAAACAATGAGGATTATGAATAATACCATATATAAACAAAAAGGATTATAAATAACATATCACACAAAATAGTGCAGCAGACATTTCTTTTATCACCAAATGCCTTTAATTTAAAGAATGACACATTTTGCTTGTGGATTCATTGATCATATCGCTGCGGGGGGGCTGGAGCCTATCCCAGTTGACATTGGGTGAGAGGCGGGGCACACCCTGAACGGGTCGCCAGCCAATCACAGGGCCACATAGAGAGACAGACAACCAGTCTTGTTCACACTCACACCGAAAGGCAATTTTTAATCACCAATCAACCTAATGAGCATGTTTTTGGTCTGTGGGAGGAAGCTGGAGTGCCTGAAGAGAACCCACGCATGCACAGGGAGAACATGTTAACTCCATACAGAAAGGCTCTGACTGACAGGGGGATCAAACCAGCAACACCCTCTGGCTGTGAGGCAAGTGCACTACCTGCTGCACCACCGTGGCACCCTGACTGTTTCAGGTCTTTTTCTCTGTTAAATAAACTCAAAGGAAACGGTGAGAGTGATTTCAAACTTTATTCATAGAATTTGAAGAACATACATCAGAAAATGAATGAATCACAGTTCAAATACAATCAAAGGCATAAAGATGCAGAAGAGGCACAATTAGATCGATTTTTGACACTCGTCTCAGACACAGGACGGCGTCTCCTGGTGTCTGAGCTCCTGGATCAGTTCCTTCTAACTATACTCACTGACTTCACCATCCTCAGAGCTCCTGACCAAGGTTCAGAAACTGATCCCAGCAGACGGCCTTCACTGAGACGATGAGATGTGCTGTAACAGCCATAGAAGAATCTTCCATCAGGTTCCACTGGTGGAGGAAGACGTGCAGGGTTGGGCCTCTGATCGGCTGTCAGTGTGGAGCACCTTGCAGGTAAGAGTCCAACATTTCTACAACAGTCTCTACTGAATGAAGGCAGCCATTGACCTAGAGGCCCCTTCAGGCCAAAGCTTTGTGCTGAGACCCCATGCTGTCTCCGGGAGCATCACTTCGTGCTTTAGTTCATCTCCCTCACACATGCCACATGCTGGTCCACACTGAGACTGAACGTGTTGAGACCAGAGCTGCAGCTGCCACTCTGCTCCAAACACTGAAGAGCATGAGAATCTACAGAGATGCACAACACTGGGTTTTTGCCTATATCTGATATGCCCATATTTGAGAAATCACTTCTTTAGAGTTCTGGTTCACTGTGCAGTCTCCAGACATCCGCAGCAGTCGGAGATCATGAGATGCTAATAGAGGAACAGTTCATATCCAGTCTCTCTCCTAACTCCAGTGTCACGTGTTAAAAAGTGAATCAGGAGCATCGACCAAAGAGTCAGAGGAGCTCTGCAGCAGCAGAAGTGAAGATGAAGCAGCTGTGCAGAGCTGCAGAGGTTCAGCTCCGTATCCAACAGCAGCTCTTTGGAGGCCTGGATAGGGAGCAGATGATCTGCAGAACGTCAACGATGTTCAGAAGAAACAAGACTTGAATGAGTTTGTGCTTCCCTCCTAACGGTCAGATGAACTCCTCCTCTACTCTGCTTGTTTTTATCCATCCTGTCAGGTCTCCAACCGTGGAGCCGCTCGTGTGGCATACTGTCATATATGCAGATATTTCGGGCTTTGTCCAGTCTGTTCATGAGCAAAAGAACTCAAAACATGCTCTTTGGTCATGGTACAGTGGAGAAGTCAGCAGATGTTGGTGATCCAAATACCAAAGTGTATCAATGTATTGAGATGAGCGGTTTTTCCACATTTTGGATGATGGATCAGCCAACAATGTCACCCTGCCTTGGTGGAGATCTGTCTGACTGTTTGCTCCAGAAAACCGGGCGTATTTGAGTCTGATAGAACCACTCTCTGTCTTTATGCAGGATATTTAGAGCTTGTTTTTCTCTAAATCCTGTCCAGGTTGGTCCATATTTTCACACACATCATTCTCCAGTCTGCCTCCCGCTGCTGTAGCTTCAGACTTTGATTGGCTGTTCAGTGCCACACACTTGTTACCTCTGCCAAGCACGATCTGTTTCTGCCAGCGTTTGTCTGTGTGTTTGTTTTCTTGTAAGATCACTTGAAAAGTTTTGACCAGAATCTGATGACTTTTTAGGGAGTGTTGTTCAGGGCACAAGGGGGAAGTGATTGGATTTTGGTGGAGATTCAAATCTGGATTTGGATCCAGGAAGGCTTTTAGAGGATCTGCTCACATTGAGGAGGGTTGTGCTCTTGGAGCACTTCTAGTTTAAGGTTAAAACTTGGAGGGGAGTCTCACCTGTTCCTCACCTGAGGAGCTGTGTGCTGAAAAGAAAGGTCTCTGCTGATCACCTCCTTATTTGAAAAGACTAATTTCTTTAACTAAAGATGGACCTTTAAAGGTTTCATATTCATAGTTTTCTGCAGCCGATGCCTTCAGAGATATTCGGCTCTCTGTTGTTTTAGATTCCTGCCTTCGTCTGCATCAACAATAATCCTCATCCACATTACAATCAGCTGCTGTGATAAACTAGTGCTGAGTGGCACATATTTGAAAACCAGGATTGTAATATTTGTGTGAATTCAAAAATGTAAAGAACAGCAACAGTCGATCAGCCGCTGGTAAACTGAAGCAGCAGGAGACGGAGTGGACGATGACCTGCGTAACAACGATGACGGGAAACGAAGGTGAATAAATACCCAAACAGCTGAAGTTACACACTTTAAATCATCTTTATGTGGAGAGTGATGTGTTTTTACCACAGTTCTCTTGAGCAAAAAGGCAAACATGGTCATCACATGGTCTCACAGGATTAAAAACTCAAACAATCAGAGGTCCACAGGTCACCTGTGCCCTCGAATTGTCTCTAGTTGACCTGAAGCAGGTGTTATAGAACCGAAGAGTAGCTGGTTTACTCCTACTCTCTTACATAAAGGTGTTCCTCTGTGCAGTAACAATCTAAGCCTATCAGTTCATTGACCCATGAGAGGATATCAAGTCAAAATCCTCTTTCATTATGTATGAAACCTGCAGCCAAGACCACCAACATCAACATTCACACAGAGACTCATCACACACGTCAGCAAGAGCCAAACTCTTCGATCCACTTTTCATACTTCTCCAGGTCGGCTGCAGAGACAGATTTTGACACTTTCTTCAGAGCTGACTCAAAGTCCTCCATGGTGGTCGGCATGTGCATCTCATCCCGGGAGAGGCTGCGGATTTCCTCTGGTGTTAGACCTTCAATTCTTCTCCTCATGGCCATCAGAGAGGCATCCCTGCAGCACCAAACAACAGTTTTAAAGATCTGAGTAGGGCCACAGGAACAACAACCTGGTATAGCATTCCTAATCCTTTCAGACAATCTTGGTTATATTTGGGGTAAAACAATAAGGTTGAGTCTACAAGGAAAGACAGAGAAATGGATTTATGAATAAATATTTGTCAGAAGATGGGGTATTTACAGCAGTGGTAACCAAACTTAAAGTGCAGAGCCAGGAGAGAAACAAAGACTTTATGAATATTTCAGCCATTATATTCCATTTTATGGAATGACCCTCTTATGGTAAGTTCACTCTGGCAGATCGTTCAGAAAGGTAATTCTTTTCTTTTTTTTTTTTTTTTTCTTATTAGGTGATTTAGAGCAGTGCACAAAAAAGACAAAAAAAACAACAGGTGACAAAGTGAAATGGGAAAGAGACAGGGAAATAATAACACATTGATGACATTAACACAAGACAGAATAAGGAAAGGAAACATACCATGAGTAGAAAGCGTTGGTTTTTAAGAGTTTTAAGGTAACAGGTTTGTATGAACTGAAATTGACAATATGTTAAATCAAGTGAGACGCGGTGTGAACTATGTATGTACTTGAATACACACAAACACATAGCCCTACAAATTCCAACAAATGTACATGCACACGCACACCAGTCCAAACACCTAAAGCCTACCCTCTGCCACCAACCTAATCTGCCTCAGACTCAATCCACCCCCCACATCCACCCCATTCACATTTTGACTATACATGTATGTACAGTTGTGTTCAAAATAATAGCAGTCCCACATCACTAGCTAGATAAATCACTGTTTTTGTTAGAATTTCAACTTCTACACTGCAAGTAAGTTTCTAGAAGGTTTAGTAAAGGTATAGAAAACCAACAGACCCAACAGGCATGACGTGCATGCTGCTGATTCTGTGAAACTGAACCATTAACTTAAAGGGGCGTGTTCAAAAAAATAGCAGTGCTGAGTTCAATTAGTGAGGTAATTGATTGTGTGAAAAAAATAGGTGTTAAACAGGTGGCCCTTATTTAAGGATCAAAGCAACTGACGCTGCATATGCTGGCTGTGTATTTGTCCTTGAAAAACAGAGTAAAATGGGTCGTTCAAGACATTGTTCAGAAGAAGAGTGGTCTTTGAATAAGAAGTTAATAAAAGAGGGGAAAACCTATAAAGAAGTTAGAAAATGATAGGCTGTTCAGCTAAAATGATATCAAACGCTTTAAAGTGGTAGCCAAAACCAGAATATATATATATATATATATATATATATATGTATATACATATACATATTGTGTATATATATACATATTGTATATATACATATTGTATGTATATATGTATATATATATGTATGTATATATATATATATATATATATATATATATATATATATATATATATATATATATATGTATATATATATATATATATATATATATATATGTATATATATATGTATATATATATATATATATATATATATATATATATATATATATATATATATATATATATGTATGTATATATATGTATGTAAAAAAGTGGAAGTGTTTGGGAATGACAGCATCTCAGCCAAGAAGTGGTAGGCCACATAAACTGACGGAGTGGGGTCAGCGGATGCTGAGTCACATAGTGCGAAGAGGTCACCAACTTTCTGCAGAGTCAATCGCTACAGACTTCCAAACTTCATGTGGCCTTCAGATTAACTCAAGAACAGTGCGCAGAGAGCTTCATGGAATGGGTTTCCATGGCCGAGCAGCTGCATCCAAGCCATACATCACCAAGTGCAATGCAAATTGTCGGATGCAGTGGTGTAAAGCACGCCGCCACTGGACCCTAGAGCAGTGGAGACGCGTTCTCTGGAGTGACGAATCGCGCTGCTCCATCTGGCAATCTGATGGATGAGTCTGGGTTTGTCCATTGCCAGGAGAACGATACTTGTCGGACTGCATTGTGCCAAGTGTAAAGTTTGGTGGAGGGGGGATTATGGTGTGGGGGTGTTTTTCAGGAGCTGGGCTTGGCCCCTTAGTTCCAGTCAAAGGAACTCTGAATGCTTCAGCATACCAAGACATTTTGGACAATTCCATGCTCCCAACTTTGTGGGAACAGTTTGGAGCTGGCCCGTTCCTCTTCCAACATGACTGTGCACCAGTGCACAAAGCAAAGGTCCATAAAGACATGGATGACAGAGTCTGGTGTGGATGAAGTTGACTGGCCTGCACAGAGTCCTGACCTCAACCTGATAGAACACCTTTGGGATGAATTAGAGTGGAGACTGAGAGCCAGGCCTTCTCATCCAACATCAGTGTGTGACCTCACAAATGCGCTTCTGGAAGAATGGTCAAAAATTCCCATAAACACACTCCTAAACCTTGTGGACAGCCTTCACAGAAGAGCTGAAGCTGTTATAGTAGCAAAGGGTGGAGCAACGTCATGTTGAACCCTATGGATTAGGAATGGGATGTCACTTAAGTTCATATGCGAGTCAAGGCAGGTGAGCGAATACTTTTGGGAATATAGTGTATATCTATATATATCTATCTATCTATATATCTATATATATAAATATATATATATTTATATATATATATATATATAGATATATATATATAGATATATATAAATACACACATGCATGTGCACATCCCCACATATATATCCTAACTTTAATTTAACCATTTGACTATATAGCAATTTTTCTCATTTCATTAGTAGTATTAGTAGTTGTCTATTTTATAGGATGGTAGTGTGTCTGGGGAGGAGGCCATGGCAGGTAGGGAAAAAAAAAAGTTCATTCTTAACCCTGCATCTCAATAGGACTAAGTCCTGCCTCGGCTACAAGGAGAACATATGAAAACACGTAAAGAAATCTATGTTTTATGATCTTGTTTACAATGCTTACCTACACACGTGAGGAACTCCTGCAGCACCGTAATGGAGCCGGTTGCCCCTCTGCACGTATACCTGAAGAGATTGGAGGGCGACGCGCAGAGGGAAGAAAGCCGGCTCCAAAGTCAGAGAGAGGATTGAGAGGGACAGGAGATTTAAACCTTTCCTTCCATCGATCATTATGGGGAACGTGAGGTCACTCGCCAACAAGACTGACGAGCTGACGGCGTTAGTGAACAGCCAGCGGATCTACAGGGAGAGCAGCCTGCTTGTCTCCACGGAGACATGGCTGCAGAGGACAACACCGGACAGTGTGATCGACCTGACCGGCTTCACGCTGGTCAGAGCGGACCGAGGGACACAGAGCGGTAAGAAGAGAGGAGGGGGACTTGCTGTCTTTGTGAACTCTAAATGGTGTTGTCCCGGACATGTGACTGTGAAGGAGACTGTCTGCACCCCTGATGTGGAACTTTTAGCGGTGGGATTACGTCCGTGTTACCTAACGCGGGAGTTTTCACACGCCATTGCTGTTGCTGTTTACTGTTTCCTGTGACGTCATCCACGCTGTGCTCGCGGGACTCCAAACCCAGTACCCCAGCGCCCTCATACTGATCAGTGGGGACTTTAATTGTGTCTCTCTCTCTCCTGTCCTGACGAACTTTACACAATATGTGGACTGTGCTACAAGAGGGAATAAAATCCTGGACCTCCTGTATGCCAACGTGAGGGAGCATACAGTTCTTCTTCTCTCCCTCCTCTGGGGGAATCAGACAACAACCTTATTTACCTTGATACCACCCACAGGCCGCTGGTGGAACAACAGGCGGCCACCATCAGGACTGTCAAGGTTTGGTCTAAGGACACAGAGGAGGTGCTGCAGGAGTGCTTCAATGTCACAGACTGGGATCTTTTTAAAGAGGACTATGGTGATGACATTGAAGGCCTCTCTCATTGCATCATAGACTACACACATTTCTGTGAGGACAGCATTGTCCAAACCAAAAAGATCCGCTGCTTCCCAAACAACAAACCCTGGATTAGTAAGGACATTAAAGGCCTTCTCAACAAGAAGAAGAGGGCCTTCATGTCTAAGGATCGGGACGGGCTCAGGGCTGTCCAGAAGGAGCTGAAGAAGAAGCTGAAGGAGGCCAAGAACAGCTACAGGGAGAAGATTGAGACCAAGATGGGGCAGGAAAACTCCAGAGAGCTGTGGTGTGGGATGAAACGGATGACAGGCTTCAACAGACCTGCACCCAGAGCTGAGGGAGACCCAGAGTTTGCTTCTGAGCTGAACCTATTCTTCAATAGGTTCGACACAACCCCCACCCCGGTGAGCTCAGAGAATGGATCTGGGTCTTCAACCCCCACCCCAGCCCCCACTCACAACTCTGCAGGAGACTCTGCCCCCCTCCCTGGCACATCTTCATCCCCCTCCCCTAGCTTGCAAGTGGCTCCAACAGACAGCCCCCCCTCTCCCCCCAACCTACCCCCCCGGATACCAACCTCACCCAGCACCCCTCCCTCTCTCCCTGCCTCACACTCAGGTCCAACCAGGTACAGAGGGAGCTCTCCAAACTCCGCACCAACAAAGCCAGTGGGCCGGACAACATCAGCCCCAGGGTCCTCAGGGTGTGTGCCGGGCAGCTCGCTGGAGTCTTTCAGCACCTCTTTAACCTCTCCCTGAGGTTGATGAAGGTGCCCGACCTGTGGAAGACCTCCTGCATCGTCCCGGTACCAAAAAAAGGACGTCCCAGCGCTCTCAATGATTACAGACCTGTGGCACTGACGTCACATGTCATGAAGACTTTTGAGAGGCTGGTTCTTCAGCACCTGAGGACTCTGCTCTCTGCTTTCCAGGATCCCCTGCAGTTTGCATACCAGCAGCACATCGGCGTGGAGGATGCCATCATCTTCCTCACCCACAGGGCCCTGTCACACCTGGAGAGACCAGGGGGCACTGTGAGAGTCATGTTCTTTGACTTCTCTAGTGCCTTCAACACCATCAGGCCCTGCCTCCTGGGGGAAAAGCTGCTGGACATGCAACTGCACCCTGACACCACAGCCTGGATACTGGATTACCTCACAGGCCGGCCGCAGTACATCAGGGTGAATGGCTGTGCCTCTGAGGTGGTCACAAGCAACACCAGAGTGCCCCAAGGAACTGTTCTGGCGCCCTTCCTCTTCACCCTCTTCACTTCAGACTTCCGTTCAACTCTGGTTCCTGTCACCTCCAGAAGTTTTCCGATGACTCCTCCATTGTTGGATGTATCACCGACCATGATGAGGGGGAGTACAGAGGACTGATCGAGAGCTTCGTCACATGGTGTGACAGCAACAACCTGAAGCTCGACTATCTTATCTTATCTTATCTTATCTTATCTAATTGTTCCTTTACACCTTTTCATTGTTGCCCCAAATATTTAATTATGGCACCCATGGAAGCAGTTTCTGTCTGGAACTAGACAAAGGGCCACATGTTCACACTTCCACTTTTAATCTTCTTAAACATATCTAGTCTCTTCAAGTCCTTTGGCTGCAGCTGATTGGACGCTACTGAAGAGAAAACAAGAAACAGGAAATTAAATGAATCTCACTAGTAAACAGGTGGACCTGAAGTTTCTGCTTCTTTTAGCGGTGGATTTGGAGGTCCAGTAGCAACACTGCTAAAATATTGATCACAAACATTTAACGAGTGCTAACTCAACCATGGATTTAGAACTGTGGACTAACAATACAAGATCTGCAAGAAACCCTGACACTTCATGGCTGGATTAAAAACTCTCTGTTGGAATGTGCTTGACCAAAGATCTGTGGAAATACCTAAACAATGTAGTGGTTCATGTTTGGGGGTGCTGGTGATGCAGTTGGGAGGGCTAAAGTAGAAAAACAGAGATGCCTGACCTGCACACGTTGGTGATATCAGCTCCCGAGTATCCCTCCAGCTGCTCAGCAATCTTGTCCAAATCAACGTCTGTGGCCAGTTCCAGTTCCCTCAGGTTGATCCTCAGCAACTCCACGCGCCCTGTTGCTGTAAACAGAAAAGCAACAGTGAGTCAAGCAGGCAGGAAGCCTCTTTTGATTTAATCCAGAGAGAAACTTGCTGGTTGTGCTTATGGTAGGGTCTGAAAGTCTGATGAGCTTAATTGTTGATGAACATGCCTGTCTGTGATGGACACGGCCACGAGAGGGTGTGTGTGAGAGAAAAGACAGTCAAAGGAACAAAGCGACTCACACATCAGTGGACAAAGTCAACCTCAATGTCAACTCAAAGCCATCAGTGTACACAGTCACTAACACAGCAAAAGTAGGCCAGTGCCTCCAGGATGTGACAGGTACTGTGTGTGAATGTGGCAGCAGAAAGAGGATGACAGTGCAGAAGGTTTGTCTAACAGTTGTTGCAAAACAAGAGGAATTTTAAAAGCTTTTTTCATTCCATAAAACATTACCATAAATTTAAAGGGCATGTTTTCTACTTGATGAAGGAAAGAAAGTGTTGAAGTGTTTCCTTAAAAAAGATGTGGCAGAAGCTGGAATGTTAAAAAACACGATGTTGTGTGTTCATTCTGTTAGTTTGATGTCTGTAACAACACAATGTAGTGTGTCCTCTCTGTAAGATTGGTGTTTGTAACAACATGGTGTAGTGTGTCCTCTCTGTTAGTTGGATGTCTCTAACAACATGATGTAGTGTGTCCTCTCTGTTAGTCTGATGTCTGTAAGAACATGATTTAGTGTGTACTCTCTATTAGTTTGATGTCTGTAACAACACGATGTAGTGTGTCCTGAGTCAGATTGTAACAACATGGTGTAGTGTGTCCTCTCTTTAAGATTGATGTTTGTGACAACATGGTGTAGTGTCCTCTCTGTTAGATTGATGTCCGAAACATGATGTAGTGTGTCCTCTCTGTTAGAATAATGTCTGTAACAACATGATGTAGTGTGTAGTACTCTGTTAGACTGATGTCTGTAACAACATGAAGTAGTATGTCCTCTGTGTCACATTGATGTTTGTAACAACACGATGTAGTGTGTCCTCTCTGTAAGATTGATGTTTGTAACATGATGTAGTGTGTCCTCTCTGTCAGATTGATGTCTGTAACAACATGATGTAGTGTGTCCTCTCTGTAAGATTGTTGTTTGTAACAACACAATGTAGTGTGTCCTCTCTGCAAGTTTGACGTTTGTAACAACATGCTGTAGTGTGCTTTCTGTGTCAGATAGATGTCTGTACAACATGATGTACTGTGTCCTCTCTGTAAGATTGATGTCCGCAACAACATGTAGTGTGTCCTCTGTGTCAGTTTGATGTCTGTAACAACATGATGTACTGTGTCCTCTCTGTAAGATTGATGTCTGCAACAACATGATGTAGTGTGTACTCTCTGTAAGATTGATGTCCGCAACAACATGATGTAGTGTGTCCTCTGTGTCAGATAGATGTCTGTACAACATGATGTACTGTGTCCTCTCTGTAAGATTGATGTCCGCAACAACATGATGTAGTGTGTCCTCTCTGTCAGATTGATGTCTGTAACAACATGATGTAGTGTGTCCTCTCTGTAAGATTGATGTCTGCAACAACATGATGTAGTGTGTCCTCTCTGTAAGATTGATGTCTGCAACAACATGATGTAGTGTGTACTCTCTGTTAGACTGATGTCTGTAACATGATGAAGTGTGTGCTCTTTGTCAGTTTGATGACTGTAACAACATGATGAAGTGTGTCCTCTCCGTAAGATTGATGTCTGTATCAACATGATGAAGTGTGTCCTCTCCGTTAGATTGATGTCCGTAACAACATTATGAAGTGTGTTCTCTGTGTCAGTTTGATGTCTGTAACAACACGATGTAGTGTGTCCTCTCTGTTAGCCTGATGTCTGTAACAACACTATGAGGTGTGTCCTCTGAGTCACACTGATGTTTGTAACGACATGATGTAGTGCGTATTCTCTGTTAGTTTGATGTTTGTAACATCAGTACATCAGTGTTATCTTCGCAGTGTTATTTTCGCGCAGAAGTTACCAGCAAACTCATTCATTATTTACTACGTAAATAAGAAGACACAATAGTGTCCTTTCTGTTAGATTGATGTCCGTAACAACATGATGTAGTGTGTCCTCTATGTAAGATTGATGTTTGTAACAACACGGTGTAGGGTGACACTTCTGTAAGATTGATGTTTGTAACAACATGGTGTAGTGTGTCCTCTGTGTCAGTTTGATGACTGTAACAACACGATGATGTAGTGTGTCCTCTCTGTAAGATTGATGTCTGTATCAACATGATGAAGTGTGTCCTCTCCGTTAGATTGATGTCCGTAACAACATTATGAAGTGTGTCCTCTGTGTCAGTTTGATGTTTGTAACAAAATGTAGTGTGTCCTCTCTGTTAAATTGATGTCTGTAACAACATGATGTAGTGTGTCCACTGTGTAAGTGTGATTTCTGTAACATGGTGTAGTGTGTCCTCTCTGGTAGATTGATGTATCGAACAACATGATGTAGTGTGTACTCTCTGTTAGATTTTTGTCTGGAACAAATTGATGTAGTGTGTCCTCTCTGTTAGAATAATGTCTGTAACAACATGATGTAGTGTGTAGTACTCTGTTAGACTGATTTCTGTAACAACATGAAGTAGTATGTCCTCTGTGTCACATTGATGTTTGTAACAACACGATGTAGTGTGTCCTCTCTGTAAGATTGATGTTTGTAACAACATGCTGTAGTGTGTTTTCTGTGTCAGATAGATGTCTGTACAACATGATGTACTGTGTCCTCTCTGTAAGATTGGTGTTTGTAACAACATGATGTAGTGTGTCCTCTCTGTTAAGTGGATGTCTGTAACAACATGATGTAGTTTGTCCTCTCTGTGTCAGATTGATGTCTGTAACAACATTATGGAGTGTGTCCTCTGAGTCACATTGATGTTTGTAACGACATGATGTAGTGCGTATTCTCTGTTAGTTTGATGTTTGTAACATCAGTACATCAGTGTTATCTTCGCTGCCATTTTCGCGCAGAAGTTACGAGCAAACTCATTCATTATTTACTACGTAAATAAGAAGACACAATAGTGTTTTTTTCTGTTAGATTGATGTCTGTAACAACACGATGTAGTGTGTCCTCTCTGTAAGATTGATGTTTGTAACAACACGGTGTAGGGTGACCTGTCTGTAAGATTGATGTTTGTAACAACATGGTGTAGTGTGTCCTCTGTGTCAGTTTGATGTCTGTAACAACACGATGTAGTGTGTCCTCTCTGTTAGTTTGATGTTTGTAACAACAAAATGTAGTGTGTCCTCTCTGTTAAATTGATGTCTGTAACAACATGATGTAGTGTGTCCACTGTGTAAGTGTGATTTCTGTAACATGATGTAGTGTGTCCTCTCTGGTAGATTGATGTATCTAACAACATGATGTAGTGTGTACTCTCTGTTAGATTTTTGTCTGGAACAAATTTATGTAGTGTGTGCTCTCTGGCAGATTGATGTCTGTAACAACATGAAGTAGTGTGTCCTCTGTGTCAGATTGATGCCCGTAACAACATGTAGTGTGTACTCTCTGTTAGATGATATCTGTAACAACATGATGTAGAGTGTCCTCTCTGTAAGATTGATGTTTGTAACAACATGATGTAGTGTGTCCTCTCCCTTTGATTGATGTTTGTAACAACGCAATGTAGTGTGTCCTCTCTGTTAGACTGATGTCTGTAACAACATGGTGTAGTGTGTCCTCTCTGTTAGTCTAATGTTTGTAACAACATGCTGTAGTGTGTAGTACTGTTAGACTGATGTCTGTAACAACATGAAGTAGTGTGTCCTCTGTGTCAGATAGATGTCTGTACAACATGATGTACTGTGTCCTCTCTGTAAGATTGATGTCCGCAACAACATGATGTAGTGTGTCCTCTCTGTCAGATTGATGTCTGTAACAACATGATGTAGTGTGTCCTCTCTGTAAGATTGATGTCTGCAACAACATGATGTAGTGTGTCCTCTCTGTAAGATTGATGTCTGCAACAACATGATGTAGTGTGTACTCTCTGTTAGACTGATGTCTGTAACATGATGAAGTGTGTGCTCTTTGTCAGTTTGATGACTGTAACAACATGATGAAGTGTGTCCTCTCCGTAAGATTGATGTCTGTATCAACATGATGAAGTGTGTCCTCTCCGTTAGATTGATGTCCGTAACAACATTATGAAGTGTGTTCTCTGTGTCAGTTTGATGTCTGTAACAACACGATGTAGTGTGTCCTCTCTGTTAGCCTGATGTCTGTAACAACACTATGAGGTGTTTCCTCTGAGTCACACTGATGTTTGTAACGACATGATGTAGTGCGTATTCTCTGTTAGTTTGATGTTTGTAACATCAGTACATCAGTGTTATCTTCGCAGTGTTATTTTCGCGCAGAAGTTACCAGCAAACTCATTCATTATTTACTACGTAAATAAGAAGACACAATAGTGTCCTTTCTGTTAGATTGATGTCCGTAACAACATGATGTAGTGTGTCCTCTATGTAAGATTGATGTTTGTAACAACACGGTGTAGGGTGACACTTCTGTAAGATTGATGTTTGTAACAACATGGTGTAGTGTGTCCTCTGTGTCAGTTTGATGACTGTAACAACACGATGATGTAGTGTGTCCTCTCTGTAAGATTGATGTCTGTATCAACATGATGAAGTGTGTCCTCTCCGTTAGATTGATGTCCGTAACAACATTATGAAGTGTGTCCTCTGTGTCAGTTTGATGTTTGTAACAAAATGTAGTGTGTCCTCTCTGTTAAATTGATGTCTGTAACAACATGATGTAGTGTGTCCACTGTGTAAGTGTGATTTCTGTAACATGGTGTAGTGTGTCCTCTCTGGTAGATTGATGTATCGAACAACATGATGTAGTGTGTACTCTCTGTTAGATTTTTGTCTGGAACAAATTGATGTAGTGTGTCCTCTCTGTTAGAATAATGTCTGTAACAACATGATGTAGTGTGTAGTACTCTGTTAGACTGATTTCTGTAACAACATGAAGTAGTATGTCCTCTGTGTCACATTGATGTTTGTAACAACACGATGTAGTGTGTCCTCTCTGTAAGATTGATGTTTGTAACAACATGCTGTAGTGTGTTTTCTGTGTCAGATAGATGTCTGTACAACATGATGTACTGTGTCCTCTCTGTAAGATTGGTGTTTGTAACAACATGATGTAGTGTGTCCTCTCTGTTAAGTGGATGTCTGTAACAACATGATGTAGTTTGTCCTCTCTGTGTCAGATTGATGTCTGTAACAACATTATGAAGTGTGTCCTCTGAGTCACATTGATGTTTGTAACGACATGATGTAGTGCGTATTCTCTGTTAGTTTGATGTTTGTAACATCAGTACATCAGTGTTATCTTCGCTGCCATTTTCGCGCAGAAGTTACGAGCAAACTCATTCATTATTTACTACGTAAATAAGAAGACACAATAGTGTTTTTTTCTGTTAGATTGATGTCTGTAACAACACGATGTAGTGTGTCCTCTCTGTAAGATTGATGTTTGTAACAACACGGTGTAGGGTGACCTGTCTGTAAGATTGATGTTTGTAACAACATGGTGTAGTGTGTCCTCTGTGTCAGTTTGATGTCTGTAACAACACGATGTAGTGTGTCCTCTCTGTTAGTTTGATGTTTGTAACAACAAAATGTAGTGTGTCCTCTCTGTTAAATTGATGTCTGTAACAACATGATGTAGTGTGTCCACTGTGTAAGTGTGATTTCTGTAACATGATGTAGTGTGTCCTCTCTGGTAGATTGATGTATCTAACAACATGATGTAGTGTGTACTCTCTGTTAGATTTTTGTCTGGAACAAATTTATGTAGTGTGTGCTCTCTGGCAGATTGATGTCTGTAACAACATGAAGTAGTGTGTCCTCTGTGTAAGATTGATGTTTGTAACAACATGATGTAGTGTGTCCTCTCCCTTTGATTGATGTTTGTAACAACGCAATGTAGTGTGTCCTCTCTGTTAGACTGATGTCTGTAACAACATGGTGTAGTGTGTCCTCTCTGTCAGTCTAATGTTTGGAACAACATGCTGTAGTGTGTAGTACTGTTAGACTGATGTCTGTAACAACATGAAGTAGTGCGTCCTCTGTGTCAGATTGATGTTTGTAACAACACGATGTAGTGTGTCCTCTCTGTAAGATTGATGTTTGTAACAACATGATGTAGTGTGTCCTCTCTGTAAGATTGATGTTTGTAACAACATGATGTAGTGTGTCCTCTCTGTAAGGTTGATGTTTGTAACAACATGATGTAGTGTGGCCTCTCTGTAAGATTGGTGTTTGTAACAACACGATGTAGTGTGTCCTCTCTTTAAGATTGGTGTTTGTAACAACATGGTGTAGTGTTTCCTCTCTGGTAGATTGATGTCTGTAACATGATGTAGTTTGTCCTCTCTGTTAGCCTGATGTCTGTAACAACACTATGAGGTGTGTCCTCTGAGTCACACTGATGTTTGTAACGACATGATGTAGTGCGTATCCTCTGTTAGTTTGATGTGTGTAACATCAGTACATCAGTGTTATCTTCGCAGTGTTATTTTCGCGCAGAAGTTACCAGCAAACTCATTCATTATTTACTACGTAAATAAGAAGACACAATAGTGTCCTTTCTGTTAGATTGATGTCCGTAACAACATGATGTAGTGTGTCCTCTATGTAAGATTGATGTTTGTAACAACACGGTGTAGGGTGACCTGTCAGTAAGATTGGTGTTTGTAACAACATGGTGTAGTGTCCTCTGTGTCAGTTTGATGACTGTAACAATACGATGATGTAGTGTGTCCTCTGTTAGATTGATGTCTGTATCAACATGATGAAGTGTGTCCTCTCCGTTAGATTGATGTCCGTAACAACATTATGAAGTGTGTCCTCTGTGTCAGTTTGATGTCTGTAACAACACGATGTAGTGTGTCCTCTCTGTTAAATTGATGTCTGTAACAACATGATGTAGTGTGTCCACTGTGTAAGTGTGATTTCTGTAACATGATGTAGTGTGTCCTCTCTGGTAGATTGATGTATCTAACAACATGATGTAGTGTGTACCCTCTGTTAGATTTTTGTCTGGAACAAATTGATGTAGTGTGTCCTCTCTGGTAGATTGATGTCTGTAACAACATGAAGTAGTGTGTCCTCTGTGTCAGATTGATGCCCGTAACAACATGTAGTGTGTACTCTTTGTTAGATGATATCTGTAACAACATGATGTAGTGTGTCTGCTGTGTCAGATTGAGGTCTGAAACAACATGATGTAGTGTGTTCTCTCTTTTAGATTGAGGTCTGAAACAACATGATGTAGTGTGTCCTCTCTGTTAGATTGAAGTTTGTATCAACATGGTGTAGTGTGTCCTCTCTGTTAGTTTGACGTCTGTAACAAGATGTAGTGTGTCCTCTCTGTAAGATTGATTTTGTAACAACATTATGAAGTGTGTCCTCTGTGTCAGTTTGATGTCTGTAACAACATGATGTAGTGTGTCCTCTCTGTTAGATTGATCTTCTTAACAGCATGATGGAGTGTGTCCTCTGTGTCAGATTGATGTCTGTCATAACACAATGTAGTGTGTCCTCTCTGTTATATTGATGTCTGTAACAACACGATGTAGTGTGTCCTCTCTGTTAGTTTGATGTTTGTAACAACAAAATGTAGTGTGTTCATTCTGTTAAATTGATGTCTGTAACAACATGATGTAGTGTGTTCACTGTGTAAGTGTGATTTCTGTAACATGATGTAGTGTGTCCTCTCTGTTAGATTGAGGTCTGTAACAACATGATGTAGTGTGTCCTCTATGTAAGATTGATGTTTGTAACAACACGGTGTAGGGTGACACTTCTGTAAGATTGATGTTTGTAACAACATGGTGTAGTGTGTCCTCTGTGTCAGTTTGATGACTGTAACAACACGATGATGTAGTGTGTCCTCTCTGTAAGATTGATGTCTGTATCAACATGATGAAGTGTGTCCTCTCCGTTAGATTGATGTCCGTAACAACATTATGAAGTGTGTCCTCTGTGTCAGTTTGATGTTTGTAACAAAATGTAGTGTGTCCTCTCTGTTAAATTGATGTCTGTAACAACATGATGTAGTGTGTCCACTGTGTAAGTGTGATTTCTGTAACATGGTGTAGTGTGTCCTCTCTGGTAGATTGATGTATCGAACAACATGATGTAGTGTGTACTCTCTGTTAGATTTTTGTCTGGAACAAATTGATGTAGTGTGTCCTCTCTGTTAGAATAATGTCTGTAACAACATGATGTAGTGTGTAGTACTCTGTTAGACTGATTTCTGTAACAACATGAAGTAGTATGTCCTCTGTGTCACATTGATGTTTGTAACAACACGATGTAGTGTGTCCTCTCTGTAAGATTGATGTTTGTAACAACATGCTGTAGTGTGTTTTCTGTGTCAGATAGATGTCTGTACAACATGATGTACTGTGTCCTCTCTGTAAGATTGGTGTTTGTAACAACATGATGTAGTGTGTCCTCTCTGTTAGTTGGATGTCTGTAACAACATGATGTAGTTTGTCCTCTCTGTGTCAGATTGATGTCTGTAACAACATTATGAAGTGTGTCCTCTGAGTCACATTGATGTTTGTAACGACATGATGTAGTGCGTATTCTCTGTTAGTTTGATGTTTGTAACATCAGTACATCAGTGTTATCTTCGCTGCCATTTTCGCGCAGAAGTTACGAGCAAACTCATTCATTATTTACTACGTAAATAAGAAGACACAATAGTGTTTTTTTCTGTTAGATTGATGTCTGTAACAACACGATGTAGTGTGTCCTCTCTGTAAGATTGATGTTTGTAACAACACGGTGTAGGGTGACCTGTCTGTAAGATTGATGTTTGTAACAACATGGTGTAGTGTGTCCTCTGTGTCAGTTTGATGTCTGTAACAACACGATGTAGTGTGTCCTCTCTGTTAGTTTGATGTTTGTAACAACAAAATGTAGTGTGTCCTCTCTGTTAAATTGATGTCTGTAACAACATGATGTAGTGTGTCCACTGTGTAAGTGTGATTTCTGTAACATGATGTAGTGTGTCCTCTCTGGTAGATTGATGTATCTAACAACATGATGTAGTGTGTACTCTCTGTTAGATTTTTGTCTGGAACAAATTGATGTAGTGTGTGCTCTCTGGCAGATTGATGTCTGTAACAACATGAAGTAGTGTGTCCTCTGTGTCAGATTGATGCCCGTAACAACATGTAGTGTGTACTCTTTGTTAGATGATATCTGTAACAACATGATGTAGAGTGTCCTCTCTGTAAGATTGATGTTTATAACAACATGATGTAGTGTGTCCTCTCCCTTTGATTGATGTTTGTAACAACGCAATGTAGTGTGTCCTCTCTGTTAGACTGATGTCTGTAACAACATGGTGTAGTGTGTCCTCTCTGTTAGTCTAATGTTTGTAACAACATGCTGTAGTGTGTAGTACTGTTAGACTGATGTCTGTAACAACATGAAGTAGTGCGTCCTCTGTGTCAGATTGATGTTTGTAACAACACGATGTAGTGTGTCCTCTCTGTAAGATTGATGTTTGTAACAACATGATGTAGTGTGTCCTCTCTGTAAGATTGATGTTTGTAACAACATGATGTAGTGTGTCCTCTCTGTAAGGTTGATGTTTGTAACAACATGATGTAGTGTGTCCTCTCTGTAAGATTGGTGTTTGTAACAACACGATGTAGTGTGTCCTCTCTTTAAGATTGGTGTTTGTAACAACATGGTGTAGTGTGTCCTCTCTGTTAGTCTAATGTTTGTAACAACATGCTGTAGTGTGTAGTACTGTTAGACTGATGTCTGTAACAACATGAAGTAGTGCGTCCTCTGTGTCAGATTGATGTTTGTAACAACACGATGTAGTGCGTATTCTCTGTTAGTTTGATGTGTGTAACATCAGTACATCAGTGTTATCTTCGCAGTGTTATTTTTGCGCAGAAGTTACCAGCAAACTCATTCATTATTTACTACGTAAATAAGAAGACACAATAGTGTCCTTTCTGTTAGATTGATGTCCGTAACAACATGATGTAGTGTGTCCTCTATGTAAGATTGATGTTTGTAACAACACGGTGTAGGGTGACCTGTCTGTAAGATTGATGTTTGTAACAACATGGTGTAGTGTCCTCTGTGTCAGTTTGATGACTGTAACAATACGATGATGTAGTGTGTCCTCTGTTAGATTGATGTCTGTATCAACATGATGAAGTGTGTCCTCTCCGTTAGATTGATGTCCGTAACAACATTATGAAGTGTGTCCTCTGTGTCAGTTTGATGTCTGCAACAACACGATGTAGTGTGTCCTCTCTGTTAAATTGATGTCTGTAACAACATGATGTAGTGTGTCCACTGTGTAAGTGTGATTTCTGTAACATGATGTAGTGTGTCCTCTCTGGTAGATTGATGTATCTAACAACATGATGTAGTGTGTACCCTCTGTTAGATTTTTGTCTGGAACAAATTGATGTAGTGTGTCCTCTCTGGTAGATTGATGTCTGTAACAACATGAAGTAGTGTGTCCTCTGTGTCAGATTGATGCCCGTAACAACATGTAGTGTGTACTCTTTGTTAGATGATATCTGTAACAACATGATGTAGTGTGTCTGCTGTGTCAGATTGATGTTTGTAACAACATGATGTAGTGTGTCCTCTGTTAGATTGATGTCTGAAACAACATGATGTAGTGTGTCCTCTCTGTTAGATTGATGTTTGTATCAACATGGTGTAGTGTGTCCTCTCTGTTAGTTTGACGTCTGTAACAAGATGTAGTGTGTCCTCTCTGTAAGATTGATTTTGTAACAACATGATGTAGTGTGTTCTCTCTTTTAGATTGAGGTCTGAAACAACATGATGTAGTGTGTCCTCTCTGTAAGATTGAAGTTTGTATCAACATGGTGTAGTGTGTCCTCTCTGTTAGTTTGACGTCTGTAACAAGATGTAGTGTGTCCTCTCTGTAAGATTGATTTTGTAACAACATTATGAAGTGTGTCCTCTGTGTCAGTTTGATGTCTGTAACAACATGATGTAGTGTGTCCTCTCTGTCAGTTTGATGTCTGTAACAACATGATGTAGTGTGTCCTCTCTGTTAGATTGATCTTCTTAACAGCATGATGGAGTGTGTCCTCTGTGTCAGATTGATGTCTGTCATAACACAATGTAGTGTGTCCTCTCTGTTATATTGATGTCTGTAACAACACGATGTAGTGTGTCCTCTCTGTTAGTTTGATGTTTGTAACAACAAAATGTAGTGTGTTCATTCTGTTAAATTGATGTCTGTAACAACATGATGTAGTGTGTTCACTGTGTAAGTGTGATTTCTGTAACATGATGTAGTGTGTCCTCTCTGGTAGATTGAAGTCTGTAACAACATGAAGTAGTGTGTCCGCTGTGTCAGATTGATGTTTGTAACAACATGATGTAGTGTGTCCTCTCTGTTAGATTGAGGTCTGTAACAACATGATGTAGTGTGTCCTCTCTGTTAGATTTATGTTTGTAACAACATGATGTAGTGTGTCCTCTCTTGTTGATTTATGTTTGTAACAACGCAATGTAGTGTGTCCTCTCTGTTAGTTTGATGTTTGTAACAACATGCTGTAGTGTGTCCTCTGTGTCAGATTGATGTTTGTAACAATAGGATGTAGTGTGTACTCTGTTAGACTGATGTCTGTAACAAGATGATGTAGTGTGTCCTCCGTGTCAGATTGATGTCAGTAATAACATGATGTTGTGTGTCCTTTGTGTTAGTTTTATGTCTGCAACAACTTGATGTAGTGTGTCCTCTCTATTAGTTTGATCTTTTCACACAGGCTCACCATGGTTGTAAAATAATGGGCTTGATTTTTGGGGCTGTGGATGTTGAAAAAAAAATGTTCAACACAATCTCTGTCAGATTTTTTAGTAATATCATTTCTGCGCTGAGAAAAAGCAAAGTAACTCCACATTGTCATTTGGATCTTTTTTTCTTGTTATTTATAATTAATTCAATATTATAATTATTATTATTATTATTATTATTATCATCAATTTACTTAATGTATTGATCTCTAGCACATTTTTCATACAGTTGTGGCTGCAGCAGCGTCTCCACCTCTCTATGCCCCATTTTAGGATCACCCTGCTAAAACAGAGACAACAATTAGGTTGTGGATGAATTTGACACTTAGAACTATTTTTTTCCATGACTGCATATAAATATTGCGATAATATCTTTACGGTGTTATTTTTTGTCGACATTAATAGTGATGTGAAAATCCAGCGTTGTTACAGCCCTACACAGACGCACACAGCCTGAGTCAAAGCTATGGACGGACAAGGACACTTGTTAAAGTGAAGACATTTGGTAAACGTTGAGGGGACACGTAAACACACACAGCGCTGCATACAGGGGTGAGTGAGTGTCCGCCTCCCTCTGCAGTTTGTGTCATGGATATTCCTCTGTTGTGCTGCTTCTATCTGCTCTTCACCGTGGCTGGAAGGTAAGGCAATCGTTATTAGTCCTACAGTATTACCATGAGCCTGTTTTCGGCCCAATATTATTATTGCTCTTTTAATAAAGATGGTTATCGTAAGTGATCGACTGGTTTATTGCAACAGCCCTCGATATGACAATCGATAACTGAATCCCAAACTTTTAGCTGTGAGCAGACTGGCCTGTCTTGCTCTGACTGTTACATCCATCTTCTTACTGCAGTGTTGAGTTGCTTTGTGGTCTAAAGCAGGGCAAACACTACAAGGTAACAGGCCTGATTTTTGGCCTGATTCCCCCACTGGACCAAAGTCTGCACAGGCCTTCTTACCCTGAGGTGTGAGGCGTGTTACAGAGTGATTTGATCACATTAGCTAAAACAAGAGTGTTTCTTATCCAGTGAAACTCCATTTGAGCAAACAATGAGGAGAAGACAGAAACTGATCCCACAACAGATGACCTCAGAAGCTAACTGCTAGCCACAGTTCAGCTTAGCTTCCTCCTGCTTGATGTCTGTCATGTTTTTAAAACTCAGGTCACGTTTGACTGCACCATAAGAGCAGAGTGGATAAAGCTGCAACCATGTGGGGTCAGATGGCTCAATGTAAAGCAGCAGAGAAAACACTGTACTTGAGGGCAGAGGGATGTAAATCCTCTTCTCCAGTCGCCTCCTCAGAGCCTCATCGATGTCCCATGGGAAGTTTGTAGCAGCCAGCACCATCACCATCTTCGATGGATCATCGTTCTCTGAAGCTCCACCAACACCTTTACATTGGAAAAAAATAACTGTTGGATGAAAATAAAGTTTTTTCCCAGGTCCATGTTAAAAGAGGGCTGAATCTTCATTCCATGTAAACATCTGACACTACTAAGAACTACCGGCGCTATTCTATCTGCAGCTGTTGTGTTGATACAGACATCAATCTAACAGCTACTGTGACCTCTTTATGTAGACGCGTATCATACTGCGACCTCTGTATATGGACGCGTATCATACTGCGATCTCTGTATATGGACGCGTATCATACTGTGACCTCTGTATGTGGACGCATATCATAGTGTGACCTCTGTATGTGGAAGCGTATCATACTGTGACCTCTGTATGTGGACACGTATCATAATGTGACCTCTGTATGTGGACGCGTATCATACTGTGACCTCTGTATATGGACGCGTATCATACTGCGACCTCTGTATGTGGACGCGTATCATACTGTGACCTCTGTATGTGGACGCGTATCATACTGTGACCTCTGTATGTGGACGCATATCATAGTGTGACCTCTTTATGTAGACGCGTATCATACTGTGACCTCTGTATGTGGAAGCGTATCATACTGTGACCTCTGTATGTGGACGCGTATCATAATGTGACCTCTGTATGTGGAAGCGTATCATACTGTGACCTCTGTATGTGGACGCGTATCATACTGTGACCTCTGTATGTGGACGCGTAACATACTGTGACCTCTGTATGTGGACGCGTATCATACTGTGACCTCTGTATGTGGACGCGTATCATACTGTGACCTCTGTATGTGGACGCGTAACATACTGTGACCTTTGTATATGGATGCGTATCATACTGTGACCTCTGTATGTGGACGCATATCATACTGTGACCTCTGTATATGGACGCGTATCATACTGTGACCTCTGTATGTGGACGCGTATCATACTGTGACCTCTGTATGTGGACGCGTATCATACTGTGACCTCTGTATGTGGACGCGTATCATAATGTGACCTCTGTATGTGGACGCGTATCATAATGTGACCTCTGTATGTGGACGCGTATCATACTGTGACCTCTGTATGTGGACACGTATCATAATGTGACCTCTGTATGTGGACGCGTATCATACTGTGACCTCTGTATATGGACGCGTATCATACTGCGACCTCTGTATGTGGACGCGTATCATACTGTGACCTCTGTATGTGGACGCGTATCATACTGCGACCTCTGTATGTGGACGCGTATCATACTGTGACCTCTGTATGTGGACGCGTATCATAATGTGACCTCTGTATGTGGAAGCGTATCATACTGTGACCTCTGTATGTGGACGCGTATCATACTGTGACCTCTGTATGTGGACGCGTAACATACTGTGACCTCTGTATGTGGACGCGTATCATACTGTGACCTCTGTATGTGGAAGCGTATCATACTGTGACCTCTGTATGTGGACGCGTATCATACTGTGACCTCTGTATGTGGACGCATATCATAGTGTGACCTCTTTATGTAGACGCGTATCATACTGTGACCTCTGTATGTGGAAGCGTATCATACTGTGACCTCTGTATGTGGACGCGTATCATAATGTGACCTCTGTATGTGGAAGCGTATCATACTGTGACCTCTGTATGTGGACGCGTATCATACTGTGACCTCTGTATGTGGACGCGTAACATACTGTGACCTCTGTATGTGGACGCGTATCATACTTTGACCTCTGTATGTGGACGCGTATCATACTGTGACCTTTGTATATGGATGCGTATCATACTGTGACCTCTGTATGTGGACGCATATCATACTGTGACCTCTGTATATGGACGCGTATCATACTGTGACCTCTGTATATGGATGTGTATCATACAGTGACCTCTGTATGTGGACGCGTATCATACTGTGACCTCTGTATGTGGAAGCGTATCATACTGTGACCTCTGTAGGTGGAAATGTGTATCATACTGTGACCTCTGTAGGTGGAAATGTGTATCATACTGTGACCTCTGTATATGGATGTGTATCATACTGTGACCTCTGTATATGGATGTGTATCGTACTGTGACCTCTGTATGTGGATGTGTATCATACTGTGACCTCTGTATGTGGATGTGTATCATACTGTGACCTCTGTATGTGGATGTGTATCATACTGTGACCTCTGTATGTGGATGTGTATCATAGACAGTGGTGGTCATGAAACATGTGCAGGATGTAGGGTTTATGCCTTAATGGAAAACCAGAGTAACAGTTTGGACTTAAATGGACAGTTCAGGGTTTTAAGCTGTGCTGTGTCTCAAAATAGTGCCTAATCAGAGCAGCTTGGTTGTGAAAACTAAGCAGCTGTAAACAAACTGGAGTTTGTGATGACCTCACACCGTTTCTGGGCTTGTTTTCTCCCACAATTCTGTTTGTTAGCAGGGCTCGACAGCGCGAGGAGGTACTCGCATTTGCTACTAAAAATATTACAGTGCGAGTTGTGATTTGCATTTGGTAGCACCCGTGCGACTACGAAAAATGACCGTTCAAAACATGTTTTATGTTGTGTTGCATACGTTGGAAGTTGTGGACCGTGGTGTTCTTGAACGCAGCCTCAGCTGAAAACATGTTCGGCCTTGAAACGTTTGTTTTATTGACCTAACTGTGCCGCTAGATAGCCTTTGGTACACCCGACATGCCTGCACTGCCCCACGCGCGGTACAGACGAACACAAGCAGGTGCTCCCATTGCCTCATCTCGGCCAATCACAGCGCATCAGTGGAACTGGTTGGAAAGTTACATACGTGGATGGATGAGTCAGCGACAATTTTAAGCTACTTTAAAAGGGGGATGAAATAAACGAAATTAACTATGAAGCCTATTAGTTATTATTTCAGACAGACAACTGAGCCAGAACCCGTGGACTCTAAAATGGAGCAAGAGGACGAAATGGAGCAAGAAGGCGAAATAGACGGGGATGAGGAAGAATTAGCGTCGTTAGCTTCAGACGCTAACGTGTCTCAAGATGCCGGAGAATCAGGCAGTAACGCCGCTACCATTCCCAGTCATAAGAAGTACAAGTTTAATGCTGACTGACAGAAAGCATTCCCTTGGCTCCTTTATGAGAATACATTGATGTATTGCAAGTACTGCATGGCGCATAAGAAAACAGCTGGAAAGTCTGTTTTTGTCACGGGCAACCCAAACCTTAAACGAGATGCTGTAGTGAAACACAGTAAATCGCATAGGCATGTCATGTGCAGAGAGGCATTCATGGCAGCAAAAAATAAACCCCTGCATGCGGCTGTGAGGAGACAAGTTGTGCTCTCTGAAGAGGATATGAGAAGGCAGCTCAAAATCAAAATCAACATCGCCTATCATATTGCAAAAGAGGAGCTGCTATTTGTGAAGTTCCACTCAATGATGGTCCTGCACAAGAAAAACGGAGTGGACATCAATCCAACCTACGACAATGATAAAAGGTGTGCAGAAATGATAGGACAAATTGTAGACACGATGAAAGAAAGTCTTGCAGTAAAGCTGAGAGCAGCACCGTACCTGGCCGTTTTGATCGATGGAGACGGTGACATCACCAACATTGAATGTGAAATCGTCTATGTTGGAGAATGGCAAACCAACAAACTTTCTGGTTGGCCAACAGACACTAGAGCATTCACATGCCCTTAGTAAGAAAGTTGTTTCTCTTTTTAGCATAAATTATTTCAGTCCATTTAGTGTAACATTGTAAATTTATAAACATGATGGCATTTTTTTAATTTAGAGAATTTAATGTATTTTTTAATTATTGTTTTTCCAGGAGTCTTGAATGCCACCAAAGCTGCCTTTGATGCAGTAAACTGCCCAGCGGGGGAATGGATGAAGAAATGTGTTGCTTTCGGTGCTGATGGGGCCAGCATCAACATGGGCATCCGTGGGGGTGTGATTACCCACCTGCAGAGCGAGGCAGGGAGCCACGTCATTCCCATCCACTGTATGCTGCACAGGTTTGTAATCAACACAACTAGTTGTTACATTTAAATGTAGAATTCCTGATCACAGTTAACTTAATACTTAATACAACTGAATGGAATAAAAGGCAATAGCAATACAAAACTGAATGGAGTTGTGGAACACAAGCTGAGTTGGATAGCTGAAGTATTTGTATTTTATTAGCATTAGAGTGCTTCTCTCACCAAGTTAGTAACACACACACGCATGCGCACACACAGAGATCATGTATTCTATAGGATTATTAACTGTGCAACCAATGTTGTCTGCTTCTTGCACAGATTGGAATTGGCAATCCTCAACCTACAGAAGAAGGAAGCTAAGGTGGAGGTAGTGTATGATCTCCTTCATCTTATTTGGAAGACCTACCACGAGTGGCAAGTCAAAACGAGAGCTCTATGCTCTCGGAGAAGAACTTGGAGTGAACATGTGCTGTCCCAGTGGTGTCAAGGGAACCCGTTGGATCCCACACATACACCGAGGATTGAAGGTGTTCCTGCGACATGAGCCGGGAAAGGACCTTGCCAGAGACCCTGATCAGTACTGTGTGGTTCTTCAACACATGGAGCATCTGGCAGCCTCTCAGTCCAGTTCTCCTGACGTTCAAGGGCGGGCAAAAAAGGTTCGTTTTCTGGTGATGATTGTTGGCCATAACTGCACTGGTAGATAAATTGACTTAAAGTTGAGTTTTGAATAACAGTTGCAAATGTCAAACTTAACTTTCATTAATCGATAACAGGTGGCCAATGAGTATATTTTGAATTGAAATTTGTATTGTTCCTTTACTTCTACACAACAGATAAAGAAAGAAATGGGGACTATACTTTTCTGTGTATTTTCCCACTTTCTTTGGGATCTGTTCGAGGAGCTCGCCAACCTCAGCCTCACACTACAGAGGAATGATTTAATCCTGCCTCAAGCCACCACAGTTTGGAAAACTACTGTAACTCGGCTGCCCAGTGTAAGAGAGGTTTTTCAGCCCAAAACCGGATCAAAAATTCCACAAGAAGCAGCCTTGCAGTCTCGGCAACTGAAGACTTGATGCGGATCAGCTTGGTGGGGCCTTCAGTTGAGGAATTCGATCCAACTCCTGCAGTGGACCGCTGGCTGAGCCTGACCTCCAAGCGGGCCAGACGACCAGATTATAAAAGCTGCTGGGGTGATATCCTTTGTGTCTAAAGAGACTAAGCAGACTTTGATTTTGTATTTACAACAAGTTGGGTTGTAACGAATTGGTTCATTTAATTTGAAATTAAAGGACATTGACCCGGCCCCTCCCCTCAAAATTCAAGCACCTTCTGTAAAAACTGCCTGAATGTTGTATGTTATAACACAGTTGAAATAAGCTCAAGTCTGTTGGAGAAAAGTATTGGGTTATGATTACTTGTTAATAACAGACAATTGTTACAGTATTATTCTTTCTGCACTCTCTGTCTTTTGAGAATTTTACTTGTTGTTTTGATAATACTCAGTTGCACTTTGCACTTGGATTCACTTTAAAAAGCTAGTGTACGTTTTTTTGTTCAAATAAACTGAGAAATTCTGCTTACAAATGCCTCCTCATTGACCACATATCACTGTATTAAAGAAAAACACACTATTTGGTAACTTTTCATCGTGCTACTAAAAATAGTTGTGTGCTACTAGATTTTTCAACTTGGTAGCACCCGTGCTACTTGAGAAAATGCTAAGCGTCAAGCCCTGTTAGTTAGTATGAGTGTTTGGCCCCAGTGTACAGCACCTATAGCATTAGCATCTGCCCTTAGATCTCTGAATAGAGAGAGAACCAAGCTGAGACACTGTGGCACACCTTAAGGCTCATGCACCTCACTGACCCATAGCTAAAAAAACAGAACTGTCCCTTTAAGTCCAGTCGAGCCAAGGCCCCATGGTGGAAACACCCCACGAGGTTTACATTAGCATGTGATGATGGTGGATATATACCTGCTGTTATCGACATGGATGATTATACAATGCCCTTCAGAAGGTAGCAAGGTGTTTGAAGTCACTTTGGTGTAATTGGTTGAACTAGAGGTGGTGTAGATTGATGATTTCCCTTTGACTCTGTCCGTGGGTCTGTCTGTGCTTTAATGACTGTATTACCAAACAGAGTTTGTGATACGCCGAGAAAAAGCACCACACAGTGAAGATTGGAGAGTTCACCCTCAGCTCTGGGCAGTGCTTTAACTACCACATACTGTATATTAGCCCCGAAAACACCACCACTCTTTAGACCATAACACAGTAACGACCTTGGGCCAAGGACCAAACAGTAGAAAGAGAATAGAGCCATCTTACCATCCATCTGCACCAGCAACTCTGCCTTCACTCTCCGACTGGCCTCATGTTCCTCTGAGGTTCCTCTGCGGCTGCACATGGAGTCAATTTCATCGATGAAGATGGTGGTGGGAGCATAGAAACGAGCCTGTCAGAACATGGAGAAAGGTGAGGGGGTCACAGCCCGATCAGTGAACATGGAGAAAGGTGGGGGTGGGGGGGTGGGGGGGGTGTCACAGCCTGATCAGTGAACATGGAGAAAGGTGTGTGTGTGTGTGTGTGTGGGGGGGGTGTGTGTGTGTGTGTGTGTGTGTGTGGGGGGGGGGGGGGGGGGGGGGGGGGGGGTCAGACTATTGCATTCAGTCACACTGAGAACTACGGGCAGCTGCTCTGACTCTCTACATCAGGCAGTGACTGATATAACAGCAAACTGCCTGTGAGAACAAATATAATTTATAAAAATACGAACATATGGCAGTGAGGACTTTCAAGAGCTCACTCCTGATTGGGTTGCTGCTGATGCCCCATAGCTGCAGCTTTTCTGTGGGTGTGTTCCTGCTGTGGAAAAGAAACTGCTAACATTGCAGAATACATTTTTGATGTCCAATTTCACAGGTTTGGTGTGAGCACTAATGTCTGACCATGGGATCATATCAATCAATTAATCAATCAATCTTTATTTGTATAGCGCCAATTCATAACAAGTGTTATCTCAAGACACTTTACAATAGAGCACAAAGCTCTTCATATGATGGATACACATATATGCATAGATACATATATACATATATAAAATACACATATACATATATATACAAATATATACATCCAACACCCAACATGAATCCATATAGCCAATCATGAATCCCTCCATCATGGCAGCAAGAAAAAACCTTCTGTTAAGCAGCAGGAAATCTTGAATGTGGACCCCAGTCTCATGATGAACAGCAAATCCACACCATGCTGTGTTGGGTGTGTGGGCAAAGGGAGGGAGGTAAGTGAAGACAAGTGGACTAAAGTAAGAACTAAAGCTAGTGACAGATCAATGGACCAATCATAGACCTGTCGTCGTCAAATTTGTTTCTGCTGCAAACAAATTTATTAGAGGAGGGTCCTCATGTCTGTGTGGTTGTGGTGAAAAATTCATAGAAGTATAATCAATAAAAGTCTTACTGGAAGTAAGAATTTATGGTAGTAACGAACTCATGGGTGCCCAGACCACAAGTGCATCCCTACCATATGATTATATGAATCGTGGTTATTGGTCGTCTGTCTCAAGACAGTTTTGTCTAACACTTGACCACAGCTGCTGTGGCGTCCCCTTGAAATAGCAGTGTATGCCCAGCCCAGCGGGCTCTAAGTCTGTGGTAATCTATTGTATGCGTCTCCTTCTTTAGTGGATTTGTTGAGTGAGTTAACCTCAGTGATAATGCAACCTGTATGAACACTTCAGAGTTAGAGGAATCAAAGCTTGTAAAGTTGATAACAGTCTGTACGGGTCACGTATGTTCGTTCTTACCATTTCAAAGAGGAGGCGGACCAGTTTCTCAGACTCCCCCCTGTACTTGGACGTCAGTGTGGATGAAGACACATTGAAGAAAGTGGTTCTGCATTCAGTGGCGACTGCTTTGGCCAAAAGGGTTTTCCCTGTACCTGGGGGTCCCACCATCAGCACTCCCTGAAATTTAACAGTATTGAGATGTTTATCCTAATTTCATATACCAGATCATATTACAACCAATGAAACGGGGATGTCTAAAAAAGGGCACCTTCCATGGTCTTCTTATGCCTTTGAAAAATGCCGGCATCCACATTGGCAGCACCACAGCTTCTTTCAGGAGCTTTTTAGCATCTTCCAGATCTGCAATGTTGTCCCTGCAGAAAAAAAAATACAGGACTGCATCACCTTCATCAGGAAGTTCTGTTGCAGAAAGATTTCAATGCCGAGAGGGTTTATGTTTCCTTCAAATGATTCTTGAAACCTACCATTTGACATTTGGATTCTGTGATATGATGTCTCTCTCAAGAGCTTCAACCAGGTCTTTGTCATACCCTGCCCCGTCAAACTTTTTGACTTCTTTGTCCTGGGCATCGGCTTTGTTCTGAAATGCAAACAGGTAATGATTTTACACAAGGTCATTTTATCCCTGAAAATGAACTGGAAATACTGGCTCAGCAAGTGTGAGTGGAAACAAGCAGCATGGGGCCGCCGTTGAATCAACAGAGCAAATATTTGGACTAAGTTACAGAATACATTACTACTGAGAAACAGAAGGTGGAGACTGAAGAGTTCAAATGATAACCTTATCTTCCTTTGCTTTCCCAGCAGCCTCCTTAGCCTCCTTCGCCTCCTTGGCTTCCTTCTTTTCTTTGCCCTTTGATGGTTTGCTCCTGTCCCCGTTGGCCCCTCGTGGCGAGTGTCTCTGCTGGGCCCTCACAGCCACGCTCAGGCGGTTGTTCGAAGGTTTGCTTTCTTTGTTGACATTAGAGACTCTCCTGGCAGGGCAAGGAGAGTGTCTGTGATGATAGGAAAGGAGGAAGACGTTTTTACGTCACCTAAACATTTAAATGACTCTTCACATCTTTAAAGGATAAGTTCGGTTTCTACAGCTTTCACATAGTTTATAGAATGAAGTAGACCAATATACTCACCCAGAAGGCTTTCCTGATCCAAACAGTGCTTCGGGAGATATTTAGATCCAAAATCGAGCAGCGGACATCCGTATAAATGGTAGCAGACTGGGCATTTATAGCCGCTCCTAAAACTGCATTAATTGTCCAAAAACTCATTAGTTTCACCAACATTTCATCATGGTCCACTCGCGCTACTCCTCCACAACAGTCCGGTGTCACTCCACCCATGTTTTTGTGACTGTGCTGACCTCTGAACTGAAAAGTTTCTTTCGGTTGCACGCGCATGCACAGTACGGCTCATTGATTCAGCGGCGAGCGGTGGCTACACAATAACTTTCTTCTTCCAGTTTTGTGCAAAATGGACGAATATCTATCGGATGAAGATGTTGTGGACGAGAACTTTGAATATGATGGGTGTCCTTACAGTTTCGAGCCAGAGTATACAGATGAGGAGCTCATCGAAAGGAGGACGCGGAGGCAAGAAACTTTTCAGTTCAGAGGTCAGCACAGTCACAAAAACATGGATGGAGTGACACCGGACTGTCGTGGAGGGGTAGCGCGAGCGGACCATGATGAAATGTTGGTGAAACTAATGTTTTTGGACGATTAATGCAATTTTAGGTGCGGCGCTACACATGCGCCATCTGTAACCATTTATACGGATGTCCGCCGCTCGATTTGGATCCAAATATCTCCCGAAGCACTGTTTGGATCAGGAAAGCCTTCTGGGTGAGTATATTGGTCTACTTCATTCTATAAACTATGTGAAAGCTGTAGAAATCAAACTTATCCTTTAAGGGCAGTAGTGTATGTCCTTTATTCCTTGGAGTGTCCCCTAGTAGTACCTAGTAGGAATTTGGTCCTCTTCAGACCCACAAAAAAGTAAAAACTGCTGTCCGAAATCAGCAGCCATCTGAACTGTTGTCATTGGCCCTTTTCACAGTGCACGACTCAGGCGCTGCAGCGAAGCTCTGTCATCAGCACTCCCCGAGACATTCACATGAACTCGCTGAGGAAGTGATATTTGTGTTCCTTGCTGAGTCTTCAGGTTGCACCTCTTATACTACCACTGGTGACGGAGCAAATGACCTTCATCCCGTTTCCGGGTTGTTCATAGTGGAGGTGAAACTTTAAAGTATTGGAATGGAGCTATGGATAAAATATAGATGGTGGACAGGGACACAAAATGTGAGTAAGAATATTATCATTGTGATGGTTAATACCCATCCATCCATATTCTTCTTGTCTATATGGGGCAGTGGCAACAAGTTTTCTGACTCCTCTGGGGGCATTCTGAGGTGTTTATATGGATTATATGATCCATCCAGTTAGCTCTGGGTCAGCCTCAGGGTCTTCCCCATGTTGGACATGTCGGGTGGACCCCCTGACATGGTGGATACCCTTGGTTAGCAAACTCAAGTTTCATCTGGGAATATTTTGAATTGGTCTGACTGATAGTGCGGGGCACAGACTTCTGATCGACAACCTTCTCCAAGCATCCTGAGGCCCTGTCCACATGTAATAATTTGTCACCAAGATCTTGTACTGATGATGGGAGAGTCTGACCACAGTGCAAAGCCTTCTCCAGCACATCCCAAAGATTCTCAATGGGGTTAAGGTCTGGACTCTGTGGTGGCCAATCCATGTGTGAAAATGATGTCTCATGCTCCTTGAACCACTCTTTCACAATTGGAGCCCCATGAATCCCGGCATTGTCATCTTGGAATATGCCCGTGCCATTAGGGAAGAAAAAACCCATTGATGGAATAACCTGGTCATTCAGTACATTCAGGTAGTCAGCTGACCTCATTCTTTGGGCCATAATGTTGCTGAACCTAGACCTGACCAACTGCAGCAGCCCCAGATCATAGCACTGCCCCCACAGGCTTGGACAGTAGGCACAAAGCATGATGGGTGCATCACTTCACCTGCCTCTCTTCTTACCCTGATGCTCCCATCACTCTGGAACAGGGTAAATCTGGACTCATTAGACCACATGACCTTCTCCCAGTCCTCCAGAGTCCAATCTTTCTGCTCCCGAGCAAACTGAAGCCTTTTTTTCCAGTTAGTCTTACTGATTAGTGGTTTTCTTGAGACTACACAGCTGTTCAGTCCCAATCCCTTGAGTTCCCTTCACATTGTGTGTGTGGAAATGCTCTTACTTTCACTATTAAACACACCCCTGAGTTCTACTGTTGTTTTTCTTTGATTTGATTTGGCCAAATGTTTAAGTGATCGACAGTCACCATCATTCAGGATTTTTTTCCAACCACATTTCTTCCTCGAAGACAATGGTTCCCCACTATCCTTTCAGTTTTTCATAATGCGTTGGACAGTTCTTAATCCAAGTTTAGTAGTTTCTGCAATCTCCTTAGATTTTTTCTCTGCTTGATGCATGCCAATGATTTGACCCTTCTTAAACAGACTAACATAATTTCCACGACCACAGGATGTGTCTTTCTACATGGTTGTTTAAGAAATGAGAAGCTACTCATTGCATCAGCTGGGGTTAAATAACTTGTTGCCAGCTGAAAGATAATCACCCATGCAGTCATTAACCAATAGGAGGCTCGTACCTATTTGCTTAGTAAAATCCAGGTGGCGACTTTTTTTTCCGGCCATGCAGTGTATAGCATAATTAGTTTTTTCAGGGCTCATCTTTATGTTTATAAGAAATAAAATATACCATAATTACTGTAATAACTTATCTTGAGATAACACTTGTTATGAATTGGCACTATACAAATAAAGATTGATTGATTGATTGACAATAGGGGCTCTGCTTTAGGACATATTTTGTTTCCTGGTGTTTGTTGCCCCTCATCATGTCTTTAAACTCTCACCACAGAAGCTCTTTGGTTTATCAGCTGATCAGACTCCTAAGTTAAAAAATCATCATCTGCAGAAGTCAAAGTCTCTGTCTGCTCTGTGACTTTATTTTAGTGTGGAGGCCGCAGCAGGAGGAGTCAGCTGTCTGAGTCCTTATGTTCGTCTCTTATTGATCTTCAATCAATCAATCAATCAATCAATCTTTATTTGTATAGCGCCAATTCATAACAAGTGTTATCTCAAGACACTTTACAATAGAGCACAAAGCTCTTCATATTATGGATACACATATATGCATAGATACATATATACATATATAAAATACACATATACATATATATACAAATATGTACATCCAACACCCAACATGAATCCATATAGCCAATCATGAATCCCTCCATCATGGCGGTAAGAAAAAACCTTCTGTTAAGCAGCAGGAAATCTTGAATGTGGACCCCAGTCTCATGATGAACAGCAAATCCACACCATGCTGTGTTGGGTGTGTGGGCAAAAGGAGGGAGGTAAGTGGAGACAAGTGGACTAAAGTAAGAACTAAAGCTAGTGACAGATCAATGGACCAATCATAGAACTGTCGTCGTCAAATTTGTTTCTGCTGCAAACAAATTTATTAGAGGTTAGCCTCTTGAGATGCTACAGCTTGTTTTCAGGAGGGTCCTCATGTCTGTGTGGTTGTGGTGATAATTTTATAGAAGTATAATCAATAAAAGTCTTACTGAAAATAAGAATTTATGGTAGTGATGAACTCGTGGGTGCCCAGACCACAAGTGCATCCCTACCATATTTGTCTCTGTTAAGTATAAATGTATTAACAGTATTAATGGTATTAATGGTACACCTCTTGAGATATGACACCTCATTTTCAAGAGGGATCTCATGTCCATGTAGAGCTAGAGATAGTTACTATAGATGTATCAACCATGGATAGAAAGATCATGCTAATATCTACATTAACAGCTATAATGATTATGAACTGGAATGAGATGGCCAAATATGTGTTATGTCTGTAATTGTAGTTATTGAGGCTTCGTGACTCCACAGCAGCAGGCAGTCTCCACCAAGGATCCCAGGCCACCTAAAAGACAAGAGCTGGAGACGAGTTCAGGAGCAAACAGAAAGGGGAAGAGGCAGATATGGAGAGAGAGTGTGAGAGAGAGAGGGATAGAGCCCAGTGTGCCAGATCCCCCCGGGCAGTCTAAGCCTATTGCATCTTAACTATGTGTCTAAACTATGGACTATGAGCTGGTCCCTAACTGAAAGCTTTATCAAAGAGGAATGTTTTAAGTCTAGCCTTAAAGGTAGAGAGGGTGTCTGCCTCCTGAACCGTGGTCGGTAAATGGTTCCAGAGAAGAGGAGCCTGATAACTGAAGGCTCTACCTCCCATACTATTTCTAGAGACTGATGGCACCACGAGCAGGCCAGCATTTTGGGAGCGTAATGTTCTAGAGGGGTTGTACGGCACTACAAGCTCTTTGAGATAAACTGGTGCCTGTCCACTGAGAGCTTTATAGGTGAGAAGAAGAATCTTGAATTCTATTCTATATTTAATGGGAAGTCAATGCAGAGAGGCTAATACAGGAGTAATGTGGTCTCTTCTCCTAGTTCTAGTCAGCACACGTGCTGCAGCATTTTGAACCAGCTGAAGCGTCTTAAGTGACTTACTGGGACAGCCTGAAAGAAGAGAATTCAATAGTCCAGTCTAGAGGTAACAAAAGCATGGACTAGCTTTTCGGCATCGTTCTGGGACAGGATAGGCCTGATTTTAGCGACGTTACGAAGATGAAAAAAGGCTGTTCTTGACATTTGCTTTATGTGAGAGTTAAGGGATAAATCCTGATCAAACAGAACCCCAAGATTTCTAACAGTTGTGCTTGGCGTCAGGCTAATGCCATCTATGGCAGTTAAATCATTAGAAAAGGTTTCTCTAAGGTGTCGAGGGCCCAGCACAATGATCTCTGTCTTGTCTGAGTTAAGAAGAAGAAAATTTTTGGCCATCCAGGTCCTAATGTCCTTTAGACACGTGTCTAGTTTAGATACCTGATTTGTCTCATACATACAGCTGAGTATCATCAGCGTAACAATGAAAATTAACGGAGTATTTCCTCATGATATCACCGAGGGGAAGCATATAAATGGAGAAGAGAACTGGACCTAGCGCGGAGCCTTGAGGAACTCCGAGAAGTCCCTCATCTGAAGCTGAGAGTAGGTTGTTAGTTACTTTAACTAGAGCAGTCTCTGTGCTGTGATGAGCTCTAAATCCTGACTGAAAGTCCTCAAAAAGGCTGTTGTCTTGAAGGAAGTCACATAGCTGATTAGCCACTACTTTCTCCAGGATCTTTGAAGTAAATGGAAGGTTTGATATAGGCCTGTAGTTAGCCAATGTTCCCGAATCGAGGTTAGGTTTTTTAAGGAGAGGTTTGATTACAGCTACTTTAAAAGACTGTGGCATGTAGCCTGTTGATAGAGATATATTTATTGTCTCCAGCAGGGATGGACAAACTAGGGGAAAGACCTCCTTGAACAGTTTAGTTGGGATCGGGTCTAAAAGGCAGGTTGATGGTTTGGAGGAGGAGACAAGAGAATTTAGCTCCTGAAGGCTAATTGTAGAAAAATGATCTAACTCAAGTCTGACTACAATTAATGGTACGGTAGGTTCAGGTGAACGCAGGGAGTTGCTAATTTTATCTCTAAGTTTAAGAATTTTATCATTAAAAAAGCTCATAAAGTCCTCACAGCTGAGAGCTAGAGGAATCACAGGCTCAATAGAGCTCTGACTCTGTGTCAGCCTGGCTACAGTGCTGAAAAGGTACCTAGGGTTGTTTTTTTTTCTTCAATTAGTGAGGAGTAGTAGGCAGCTCGAGCATGTCATAAGGCTGTCATGTAGTTATTATGACTTTCCCGCCAAAGAATACGTGACTCCTCTCTTTTATTTACAGGATGCTTGTTTAAGTTCACGAGTTTCAGAAGTAAACCAAGGAGCCGTCCTCTGACGTTTAATAGTTTTTTGTCTCAGTGGGGCAATTGAGTCCAAAGTGGATCTTAGTAGACTGGCAGAGTCATCAACAAGCTGATCCAGCTGAGAGGGGCTATAGCTAATATCACAGTTATCAGTTGGCCAAGTTATTAAGTTTAAGGCAGCAGGAATGGCTTCTTTAAATTTAGCCACGGCACCATTGGACAGATTTCTACTCTCCACAATTATGTTGCAAAACACAAAATCCTCTAAGATGTTAAAAGTTACTAAGAAGTGATCGGATAATAAAGGATTTTCAGGAAAAACTTTTTGTCTATTAACATCAAGGCCATATGCTAGAACCAAATCAAGAGTGTGATTGAAATGATGAGTAGCTTCACGAACAGCCTGAATAAAACCAACTGAGTCTATTAAGGACATAAAAGCTGAGCTAAGGCTATCACTTTCTTTGTCAACATGGATATTAAAATCACCTACAATAAGTAGCTAAGGACCAAGTTTGATATGAACTCAGAAAATTCTGATAAGAATTCAGAATAAGGGCCTGGAGGACGGTAAATTATCACAAATAGGACAGGCTGGCAGGTTTTTGAGTCAGTATGAGATAAACTAGAACAAGGCTTTCAAAAGAAGAGTAATTAGCCTTTGGTCTAGGATTGATTTGGAGACAAGAATGATAAATAGCTGCTACACCACCTCCACGGCCTGTGTCTCGGGGTATATAAGTATTTGAGTGACTGGGAGGAGTGGATTCATTTAAACTGACATATTCCTCCTGGCACAGCCATGTTTCTGTTAGACAGAATAAATCAATGTGATTTTCTGATATAAGGTCATTGACTAGTAAAGATTTGGATCTCAGTGATCTAATATTTAAGAGACCACATCTAATTATCTGATGTTTTGAAGCTTCTACATTTGAGGTTTTGATTTTAATCAAATTTCTATGATTGACACCTTTTTTATTTATTTTTTTGCTAACATCTATGTGACGTTTGGGTCGGGGGACAGACACAGTCTCTATAGAATAATATTCATCACTATTACAACTGTCATAGCAGTTATCATAGTGATGAGCACAACTGTCATAACAGTAATGGGTGGAAAACTGTCCTAAAGTAATCGCAGAGGAGCGTGGAGGACTGCAGCTCTGCAACATGGTCTCATCTCTGAGAGGTCATAGGTCAGACTCTGCCATGTTTTTAGATAGAAAAGATACACCAGCCAAAGTAGGATGGATGCCATCTCTTCCTATCAGACCAGGTTTTCCCCAGAAGGATGTCCAATTATCAATGAAGCCCACATCGTTTGCTGGACACCACCTTGATAGCCAGCGGTTGAAAGATGACATGTGGCTATACATGTCATCACTGATCAGATTTGATCTTGAAAATTCAAAAACAAGTCAACTGGACTGTGTAGAGTTTGTTGGGAAGACGTTTCACTTCTCATCCAAGAAGCTTCTTCAGTTCCAAATAGCTGATGATAGAAGCAGATATTTATCTTGCTAGAGGAGAAAACAACAACAAAGGAAGGGAGGAGTTGGAGAACGACTCATAGAAACTTATCCCAGGGTGATGTAACCCCTGAGAGTCGTTACCCTGAAAGGGTCATTAACTCCCCCGTCATGTGAGGTGTTATGGTCACATGTGCCCAGGTGTGAATGTTTGGAGAGCTTCCTGGGGAGAGAGCTTAGCACTGCATTATATGTAGGTGAGAGGTTGTGTCTGAGTCCACCACCTCTGTTAAGAGAAGGCTTCTCCAGTCTGGTGAAGATGGCTTCTTTAACTCCTCTTTCAAACCATCTATCTTCTCTCGCCAACACCTGTACATTGCTGTCCTCAAAAGAGTGTCCCGTGTCCTTTAAGTGAAGGTGGACCGCCGAGTCCTGACCTGAGGAGGTGGCTCTCCTGTGTTGAGCCATACGCTTGTGAAGCGGTTGTTTAGTTTCCCCAATGTACAGGTCTGAGCATTCTTCACTGCACTAGACTGCATACACCACATTGCTCTGTTTATGTCTTGGTGTTTTGTCCTTGGGGTGGACCAACTTCTGCCTTAATGTGTTTCCAGGCTTGAAGTGGACAGGAATGTGGTGTTTGCCAAAGATTCTCTTAAGTTTTTCAGATAAACCTGCAACATACGGAATCACAATGTTCTTGCGTCTCTCTTCCCTTTCATGCTCCGTGTCCTTTCTTTTCTTGTTCTTCAAAAAGGCCCACTTTGGGTATCCACAGGTCTTCAGGGCTTCTCTAATGTGTTTCTGTTCCTTTTCCTTTCCTTCCTTCCTTGTAGGAACACTCTCAGCCCGGTGGTTGAGGGTTCTGATGACACTCAGCTTGTGCTGAAGAGGATGGTGGGAATCAAAGATTAAATACTGATCTGTGTGTGTGGGTTTCTGGTACACCTCATCGTTGAGACCCCCGTCTGCCTCCAAGTGTACTGCACAATCCAAAAAGGCCAAGACGTTGTCCTTAACATCTTCATGCGTGAACTTAATGTTATTGTCCACTGTGCTGATGTGGTCTGTGAAGGCCTCTACTTCATGTGTCTGGAATTTGACCCAGGTGTCATCCACATACCTAAACCAGTGGCTTGGTGTTGCTCCATGGAATGAGGCTAGGGCCTTTCTCTCCACCTCTTCCATGTACAGGTTAGCTACTATGGGAGATACAGGGGAGCCCATGGCGCATCCATGTTTCTGTCTGTAGTAGTGGTCCCTGAACTGGAAATGGGTGGTACTAAGGCATAGATCCAGTAAGGAGCAGATGTGGTCAGGGGTTAGGTTGGTTCTGACCTCCAGTGTACTGTCCAGTAAGAGTTGTTTTCTTACTGCTTGGACTGCCTCTGTTAAGAAAAATGAGTTAATATATAAAAGTTTTTTTATATATGAATCCAAGATGGCGCCACAGACGGCTGCCTCGGTGCTTCGCTCTCTCATGCTTCGCGGGTTTTTGTATGTTTTCTCTGTTTTCTGCTCCCCTTCTCTGGTCACATTCACCAGAGAAGAACTACTCAATATTGGACTTAAGTCTGCTGGACTTTTTTCACCCACTTTCACCACTCCGGAGAGTTATACAGAGATTCTGGCGGGAGGAGCTGCTGCTCTCTATGGATTACGCAGGAGACGCCGACAGGGAAAGCGCACGGGAGCGCTCGTGAAGCTGTGGCAGCGTGGATTCAGGACTGTGCTCCCGTCTATACATCTCGCCAACGTTCAGTCTCTGGCTAATAAAATAGATGAACTGCTGCTCCTCAACTCAAAAAAACACAGACTTTAACAGATCCGCCGCTTCGTGCTTCACTAAGACCTGGCTCAATGATCACGTCCCCAACTGCGCACTACGGCTGCCGGGCTTCCAGCTCTACCGAGCGGAAGACACTGGATGGCGGTACGTGTTTCTATGTGAATGAAAGCTGGTGTACAGATGTCACAGTGTTGAAGAAATCATGCAGCCCTCACTTGGAGTCACTTTTCATAAACTGCAAACCCTTTTATTTTCCGTGGGAGTTCTCCTCGTTTGTCCTGGTCAGTGTTTACATCCCACCTCAAGCTGCTGTAGTGGAGGCGTTACAGCAGCTGGCTGACCAGGTAACAGACGTGGAGGAAAAACATCCTGACTCCCTGCTCCTCATTCTGAGGGATTTTAACCGAGCTAATCTCACCTGTGAACTCCCAAAATACAGACAGCACATCAAGTGCCCCACCAGGGACTCTAACATTTTGGACCACTGCTATACAGTTTTAAAGGATGCCTATCGCTCTGTCCCCCATGCAGCTTTAGGACTCTCCGATCACTGCATGATCCATCTCATCCCGACCTACAGGCAAAAACTTAAAGCTGCTGAGCCTGTGGTAAAGACTGTGAGGAGATGGAAAAGAGATGCCTTTATAACATCTCGGCTGGATTACTGTAATGCACTTTATTTTGGAGTAAGCCAGTCCTCCCTCTCACTTCTCCAGTTGGTGCAAAATGCAGTCGCTCGCCTCTTAACTGGAGTACGTAAGAGGGAGCACATTACCCCCATCCTGGCCTCCCTTCACTGGCTGCCTGTGCACTTTAGAGTTCATTTTAAGATTCTTTTATTTGTTTTTAAATCTTTAAATGGTCTGGCCTTACCTCTCTGAGCTCCTTCAGCCCTACACTCCTGCTCGGTGCCTCAGGTCAGCTGACCTGCTGCTCCTAGAGGTACCGAGGTCAAAACGAAGCTCAGAGGGGATCAAGCTTTTTCTGTGACTGCCTCTAACTTGTGGAACGAGCTTCCCCTCCACATTAGACAGGCCTCTTCACTGTCCGCTTTTAAAACTCCTCTTAAAACCCATTTTTATTCCTTGGCTTTTAACCCCGCATGAGACTCTGCTCCTGTTTTAGTGTTTTATGGTTTTGTTTTTATTTATTTGTTTCCATTGTTTTTAAATTGTTTTTAAAAACCTCTCTGAGTCATTGTTTTTAAATTGTTTTTAAAAACAATAAAACAATTATTTTTAGGGTTTATATCTGCTTCATCCACTGTTTTAATTGTGTTGATGTCTGCGTTGTTTGTTCTACTATGTACAGCACTTTGGTTCAGCTGCGGTTGATTTTAAAGTGCTTTATAAATAAAGTTGAGTTGAGTTGAGAGGAGGCAAAGCTGGAGCTGCAGGCCTGCTTTGACTGCACTGATTGCACTGAGCTGCTGGTCAACTTCTATACGGCCATCGTCCAGTCTATCCTCTGCACGTCCATCATGGTCTGGTTTGGGTCTGCAACCAGGCAGGACAGACAGACTGCAGAGGACATATCATCCTCCCACTTATATGCACCTGTGCACCTTGTTCTTGTGTTGTTTTATCTTGCACATTGTACATATTGTACATACTCTATTCTATTTCTATTCTCACCTTAACTTAATTTTTAAACTTTTTACTTAGAATGTTAATTCCTGCCTGTCTTGTCTATAATATAGGTTATACACTGTGTGTATCTATTCTGCACTTGGAGAGTGAAGTGAACCGGTGCCATATTCCTTGTATGTCAAACATACACTATATTGCCAAAAGTATTCGCTCACCTGCCTTGACTCGCATATGAACTTAAGTGACATCCCATTCCTAATCCATAGGGTTCAGTATGACGTCGGTCCACCCTTTGCAGCTATAACAGCTTCAGCTCTTCTGGGAAGGCTGTCCACAAGGTTTAGGAGTGTGTTTATGGGAATTTTTGACCATTCTTCCAGAAGCACATTTGTGAGGTCACACACTGATGTTGGACGAGAAGGCCTGGCTCTCAGTCTCCACTCTAATTCATCCAAAAGGTGTTCTATCGGGTTGAGGTCAGGACTCTGTGCAGGCCAGTCAAGTTCATCCACACCAGACTCTGTCATCCATGCCTTTGTGGACCTTGCTTTGTGCACTGGTGCACAGTCATGTTGGAAGAGGAAGGGGCCAGCTCCAAACTGTTCCCACAAAGTTGGGAGCATGGAATTGTCCAAAATGTCTTGGTATGCTGAAGCATTCAGAGTTCCTTTGACTGGAACTAAGGGGCCAAGCCCAGCTCCTGAAAAACACCCCCACACCATAATCCCCCCTCCACCAAACTTTACACTTGGCACAATGCAGTCCGACAAGTATCGTTCTTCTGGCAACCGCCAAACCCAGACTCGTCCATCAGATTGCCAGATGGAGAAGCACTCTTCTCCATCTGGCAATCTGATGGATTCGTCACTCCAGAGAACGCGTCTCCACTGCTCTAGAGTCCAGTGGCTGCTTGCTTTACACCACTGCATCCGACGCTTTGCATTGCACTTGGTGATGTATGGCTTGGATGCAGCTGCTCGGCCATGGAAACCCATTCCATGAAGCTCTCTGCGCACTGTTCTTGAGTTAATCTGAAGGCCACATGAAGTTTGGAAGTCTGTAGCGATTGACTCTGCAGAAAGTTGGCAACCTCTTTGCATTATGCGCCTCAGCATCCGCTGACCCCGCTCCGTCAGTTTACGTGGCCTATCACTTTGTGGCTGAGTTGCTGTCGTTCCCAAACACTTCCACGTTCTTATAATACAGCTGACAGTTGACTGTGGAATATTTAGGAGCGAGGAAATTTCACGACTGGATTTGTTGCACAGGTGGCATCCTATCACAGCTCCACGCTGGAATTCACTGAGCTCCTGAGAGCGACCCATTCTTTCACAAATGTTTGTAAAAGCAATCTGCATGCCTAGGTGCTTGATTTTATACACCTGTGGTCATGGAAGTGATTGGAACACCTGATTCTGATTATTTGGATGGGTGAGCGAATACCTTTGGCAATTTTGGCCCGGGGGCTGATATTTGCTGACCCCTGGCCTGTGTGATCAAAAGCCTGAGTGGACACACCTGAGTTGCTTTTGGTGTGGACTCGGGCCCTCATGCAGGACTCCGGCTCGGTGTGCCCACTAAAGGCCTCCGAGAGTTTCCTCTGTAGACCATGACCCTCAGTCATCAATCAGAATTAATGATAATTAATGTGTTGACTGAAAACAACAGTCATTTGATAACACAGCTGTACATATTCAAGGTTCACCCCCAAACCCACACGCCCGTCAGCAGTAGCACTGTCCCAAAGCTGAGCCTCCAATAAGGTAAAAACTGAGTTTACTACAGCTTCTGATCTGATGGCGCAGAAAACACACCTGAGGACAACAGGCTCCTCCTCAGGGAGAGGACCCTTACCCGAGGTCCTTCAGTCCAGTCAGATGCCCTGACGCTGCTCTTCTGGAGACAATAAGAAAAGGACTTTGTGATCCAGCTGTGATCCAGCTTTAGCTGTGATTCATAAAATATCTTCAAATATGTTTTTAACAAAAAAATCCCTCAAATGGACCTTTCTGGACCTGGGGGACCTACAGGACCTTGAACTGAGGAAAAGGATAATTTAATCCATAAATTAATGGACTGATGTTGTACAGAAGCTCTTTGTAAGGGAGAACATGACCTTGATTTAAGATAAATTACTATTTATTCATTGAAAATTGGAGAAATGGATTAGATATGCCTTTTCTGCCAGAGCAGACTTTCCAAAATACTACTGTTCTATCTGTTATCATGTTTAATGTTTGTTACTGATTTGTCTTTATTTAATTTAATTTGGCAAAATCTTTTTCCCTCCTCTTTTCTCTTACACTGCTCAGTTTCCCCACTCTATATGGAGTCTGTATGTTCTATGTATGTTTAAATGTATATTATATTATTAAAGGAATAATGTATAATGGTATATTGTTTTATAAGTAAAGCTTATTAAGTGCAGGTTTAATGAAGCTAAGTTGAGCAGAGATTCGCTCCACAAAATATTATTTCCTTTTGAGTTTTCTCAGCAGTCATTTTTAAAAATAAGCCGAAGAACTTGACCAGTCTTTATTTATATGTATATATCTTCGCTGAGGTGGGGGTGAATATAAAACATTTCTGAATTAGTTAGTTTGAAATAAACAATGACCTGCCCCACAGGCAGAGACTGCAGACCTGACGTGGGCTCCATCGCCTCTGATGGCCTCCTTCAAATCAGATATAATGGAAGTGACCATAATAACACTTTTTCGTTGTACGCATGGTTGATTAAAGAGGTCAAAAAAGCCAAGATGACCACCCAGGGACAACTTCTGAGCAGATCTGACCGCAGCACCGACAGCCCAATTTCCAACATGCCAGCATTTCTGACCCTGCTATCCCATCATCATTGTTCCTTATATTGAGGCCCTGTTTACACGACTCCGTTTTTGGCCGTATCCAAAGAGTTTTGATTGCGTTTTAGCCTCCCGATTACATGAGACCAGTGCCCGGAGTGCTTGGATCCACAAACTTTTGAAACCTACATCGCCATCCACTGGACTGGCATGCACGCTACAGCGTTTTCAGTCGTTCTCGAGTCTCTGTCTGAACGCAGATCATTTTTGAAGACGCAAAGGAAAAACCTTTGCGTTTCTGGTGAGAGCGTCCCCGTGTAAGCAGGGCCTGAGACAGCTTAGCTGTGTTGAACACAGGTGTGAATCAAAAAACATCTTAACTTCTAAAGAAGAAACCGTTATTTTAAAGCAGACATATAATACAAACATATTTCATCCTCTATGAGGATCTATGGCCAACATACTGGCTGTAGATCTTTAGCTAACTGCTGGTACTGTTCAATGATTTTTAGGGTAAAATCTGCCTTTAATGATACACAAACATCATGATCCCCACTCCAGTGTTAATTTTAACAGCACTTAACTTAGTTTTAGTTTTTTGCCTAAAATATCTATTAGTTTTAGTCATAATTTTGTCATCTAAATTGTTTTAGTTTTAGTCTAGTTTTAGTTGATGAAATGTCACAACATTTTAGTCGATGAAATCTGCTGTAAATGTAGTCGACTAAAATATGAAGTGTAAAGGGTAAGGCATTTTTATGTTTCCTTGAATTTTGAAGTCATGTTTTACACTTGGATAATTGTATTTACTTTCTCATCAACACCAACCCGTTTCAAAAAAGCTGTTACTATGTTATCACCTCATTAGCACTGCTACGGTGTCGAAGCCGAGTAGAAACACACCAACAGGCCATATCGTAACATTAGCTTCAGTCTACTAACTGTCGCATAGATGTCAGGATGACTCGCCTGGAGATGCTGCTTCAAGTTCATCGTGTTTTTACCGTCATGATCACGCCACACGGTTTACACAGTGACTTGTTCTCCACAGCGTCAAACGTAAGATGTGTCCGTATGTCTGCTCTCCTTCTCCGAGGCGTCGCCGTGATTCTTGCAGCACAATGTGAGATGTGCGCACAGTACTGACACCAAGATTGGATATATTCCTAACTTGTTCCTACTTTCTACATGACCAAATTAGGTCTGTTTGGATTAAGTCTCTGTCAAACATTTCAGTCTAGTTTTTATTTCTTGATGAAAATGTCAGTTAATTTAGTTTTTGCCCATGTGCACTTGTTTTTAGTAGTTACTGTCTAGTTTTAATCAGGGTAAAAAAGGAAGTTGACGAAAACTATGACGAAAATAATTAGTCAACAAAATTAACACTGTCCCACCTGTTAGCATGTTGTCAGTGGTCATACTGTTAAACCAAAGCTGCAGTTTCAGGGCCGATAGGCTGTGGACTGTTGCCTTATCAACCATGGGGAGTGAAGAGGGGCAGCTGTGTAGACGGGATTGGCTTTATAGAATGGACAAGTAGAGATGTGTCATCAAAGACCTGAATACACAAAAACAGTCAAAGCTGGACCACATTGAAGTCCTGTCCAGTCTGCTGAGGGCCATGCTGACTCCAAACAGCTTCATAGCACCTCCCACCCCCAGGGACTGAAAAACAGCACATACCCTCAAATCAAACACAGGATGTGGTTCACACGCAGAGGGAGAGCGAGAACAAAACAGGCTCACATCAGGGACTCAGGTTCACTAATCTGGATCATGTGACCAAGTGCTCGCTCAACCAGATTACAAGGCTGGTCCAGCAGGCAGATCAGCCTGAGGAAACAACAGGACAAAACACATCATAAGGACAACAACTGTATTACCTGGGCTCCACCTGCACAGGCCTGATGTCAAAGTCGTCATGGTTACTGGGTTTAGAGGGCACGGCGTCCAGCTGAAAGTTCTCCAAAGTGGTCATCATGTCCTGAAGCTCTCGATTCTCCTCGCTGACTTCTTGCCACAGCTGAGAGGAAACACAGAGACACCTCAGAGAAGCTCTCTCCTAAACACTCTTCATATGTAAGATGTTTCAGTCAGAACTTCAGGACGAAGGCTTTTCCAGTTTGCCTTCCGAATCTGCTGAAGCACCTCCACATGGATGCCCACATGCTGGCCTCTCAGTCCTAAACCTGGGATCCAGTGTTCAAACTGAATATTTCTATTTGAGTTTTAGATTGATATTTTATGCCTAAATATGTGGCCAAACAGGCTAGAACAAATTCTCCAGATAATTTTTAAAAAATCTGATTTTTCTTTTTCACCTGTCAAAGCAAAAAGAACTACACTAAACTAAACTAAACTAAACATGACACTGAAGGTTTTTAATCTAAATTTAATCAAAACACTGCATGGGACTGAGTTTCCCTTTAGTAAGCTGCTTTTCTGATGGGGCAGTGCAAAAAAAAGTTTTGGGAGATTGAGTCAAATCCTGCTGTTTGACTCAATCTCAAATAGCATTATGAAATACTGACAGAAAAATCCTCTTAGTGTTTCTAAAGCTGTGGCTCCATCAGACACAAACAAATGATTTTATTATCTATCATTAAGAATTAAAAAAATCACTGAAGTAAAATCCTTGACAGTTCAACATGTCAGTTCTCAACACTGTCAGAGAATACCAGAGGTCGTGTTCAAACTGAACTGAAATAAATGAACCATCATCATCATCATCACATTAATATTTAGAGGTCCTGCCATCAGCAGCAGCAGAGCTGTGACCCTGTTGCGTGGCCTCTGCTCAGGGGGAAACCTCACCCTGTTCTTCAATTACTGCCTTTGATTCTTCTAAATCCTCTGGTTTACTCTTTGAAACAGACTTTCTGATGATCCAGCACAGATTTTCAGGGGGGTTTAATGTCTGGGGACTGAGTTGGACCCTTCATGAACTGGATCTTGTGCTCCTGCAGCCCTGGATGTGCAGCAAGGGCTTGGATGTGAAGCGAGGGGCTTCTCCTGCTCAAACAGGAACTGAGCATGTGCAGAAGGGAGCATGAGGGTTTGAAGAAGGCCACAGAACTAGAGTTCAATACTCCATCACAGACTGTGCTCCACCAAGCCTGACTCAGGCCCCGTTTACACGATAACGTTTAACCAGAAACGGAACGGTTTTCCCTTTGTGTTTTCAGAAACGATCCACGTCTACATTGAGACACGAGAATGACTGAAAATGCTGTAGCGTGCATGCCAGGCAAGTAGATGCCAATGTAGGTTAGTCGAGAAACAGCACTGTTACAACACCCATACAAAGAAGAAAACCGAGCACGGTAAGCAGCACACATATTGCTCTGTAGACAGCCAAAGCTGTTGTTGTTCCTAATATGTGTGCGCAGCCTTCATGTAAAAGAGTACTGCGCATGCAGCATTTTGATTTCCTCAAAAGGTTGTGAAACAAAATATTAACTTAAGGGTACCATCATTTTTGTCCAGGCCAGTTTCATTAGTTTGTTTTTTGAAATGATTCTGTTGAACAACAATTCAAAAGCAATATCTGATTTTTATTTGTTAATTTTCAGTTAATTTTTATTTATTATTACTTTTGTCAGTTTCAAGTTATTTCAGTGACCATGTGGGTTTTTCTTTCTTTAATGGAAGGGCACCAACAATTTTGTCCACATGTGTACATACTGCCTGGCCAAAAAAAAGTCTCCACCTGGATTTAACTACGCAAATACGAGCCTCCTGTTGGATAATTGGACAACAAGTTATTTAACTCCAGCTGAGGCAATGAGTCGCTTCTCATTTCTTAAACAACCATGTGGAAAGACACATCCTGTGGTCGTGGAAAAGATGTTAGTCTGTTTAAGAAGGGTCAAATCATTGGCATGCATCAAACAGAGAAAACATCTAAGGAGATTGCAGAAACTACTAAAATTGAATTAAGAACTGTCCAACGCATTATGAAAAACTGAAAGGATAGTGGGGAAGCATCGTCTTCGAGGAAGAAATGTGGTCGAAAAAAATCCTGAATGATCGTGATCAGTGATCACTTAAACGTTTGACCAAATCAAATAGAGGAAAACAACAGTAGAACTCAGGGGTGTGTTTAATGGTGAAAGTAAGAGCATTTCCACACACACAATGTGAAGGGAACTCAAGGATTGGGACTGAACAGCTGTGTAGCCTTAAGAAAACCACTAATCAGTAAGACTAACCGGAAAAAAAAGGCTTCAGTTTGCTCGGGAGCAGAAAGATTGGACTCTGGAGGACTGGGAGAAGGTCATGTGGTCTAATGAGTCCAGATTTACCCTGTTCCAGAGTGATGGGAGCATCAGGGTAAGAAGAGAGGCAGGTGAAGTGATGCACCCATCATGCTTTGTGCCTACTGTCCAAGCCTGTGGGGGCAGTGCTATGATCTGGGGCTGCTGCAGTTGGTAAGGATAGGTTCAGCAACATTATGGCCCAAAGAAGGAGGTCAGCTGACTACCTGAATATACTGAATGACCAGGTTATTCAATCAGTTGATTTTTTCTTCACTATTCCAAGATGACAATGCCAGGATTCATGGGGCTCAAATTGTGAAAGAGTGGTTCAGGGAGCATGAGACATCATTTTCACACATGGATTGGCCACCACAGAGTCCAGACCTTAACCTCATTGAGAATCTTTGGGATGTGCTGGAGAAGGCTTTGTGCAGTGGTCAGGCTCTCCAATCATCAATACAAGATCTTGGTGCAAAATTAATGCAACACTAGATGGAAATAAATCTTGTGACATTGCAGAAGCTTACTGAAACAATGTCCTTTGATGCCTTTGGTCATATGAAACATGCTATCGTCCATGTTGAAAGTTTTGGCTGACATACATCGAGTGCCCTCATTGTCCAGATGTGAGCTTGCAGGAACCAAAACCTCAGAACAAAACTTCAGCAGTCCAAAAAAAACAAAGCCTGTATTCTGCTCGACAATACTGCATGTCTAGTGTTCAAGCTTGCTAGGGCTGGCACTTTGCCATAAGTCACACTGGATTAGTGGCGTGTGTGATTTTCAAGTATGAAAATTTACACTATTTATTATTTTATTATTTGCGATTTATGCTAATATCCAAACATATTTGAAGAACCACCCTGGCAGCGACACAGACACGAGGCATTTCCATTTGATCATTGTCCCGCTCCTGAGGCCTCCCAGCTCCCTAATGTTCTGCAGATCTACATATTTAATATACAAATGTATATTTACAGTTTGAAGGTGAACGTTGAACTCATGCTCCAACACATGTTCAAACATGTAGCACGGGGCGCAGCCCTTAAGCTTGCATAGACCGGCTGTGGGTTTAAAACCACAGTGACTATGTGTACAAACATGGCTCTGTAATCTACGTTTTAGGTTTCTAAAAAACCTCAAACTGAAGAATGTGGTCCACCACTGTTGTGACCTGGCTTGGCTGTGTATGCATTCATTCAAACATCTGACTCAGGCTGTTTACCAGCATTCATTCATTCATCTGACTCAGGCTGTTTACCTTCATTCATTCGTTCATTCATCTGACTCAGGCTGCTTACCTACATTCATTCATTCATCTGACTCAGGCTGTTTACCTGCTTCATTAATTAATTCATCTGACTCAGACTGTTTACCTGCTGCATTCATTCATTCATCTGTCTCAGGCTGTTTACCTGCTGCATTCATTCATTCATTAATCTGACTCAGGCTGCTTACCTACATTCATTTGTTCATCTGACTCAGGCTGTTTACCTTCATTCATTCGTTCATTCATCTGAC
>JBAMNC010001354.1:0-27961 GCA_037902135.1 Cetoscarus ocellatus | reverse complement strand
CATTCGTTCATTCATCTGACTCAGGCTGTTTACCTGCTTCATTAATTAATTCATCTGACTCAGACTGTTTACCTGCTGCATTCATTCATTCATCTGACTCAGGCTGTTTACCTTCATTCATTCGTTCATTCATCTGACTCAGGCTGTGTACCTGCTGCATTCATTCATTCATTCATCTGACTCAGGCTGTTTACCTGCTTCATTAATTAATTCATCTGACTCAGACTGTTTACCTGCTTCATTCATTCATTCATCTGTCTCAGGCTGTTTACCTGCTGCATTCATTCATTCATTAATCTGACTCAGGCTGCTTACCTACATTCATTTGTTCATCTGACTCAGGCTGTTTACCTGCTGCATTCATTCATTCATCTGACTCAGGCTGTTTACCTGCTGCATTCATTCATTCATCTGACTCAGGCTGTTTACCTGCTGCATTCATTCATTCATTCATCTGACTCAGGCTGTTTACCTGCTGCATTCATTCATTCATCTGACTCTCGCTGTGTACCTTCTTCATTCATTCATTCATCTGTCTCAGGCTGTTTACCTGCTTCATTCATTCATTCATCTGACTCAGGCTGTCTACCTGCTTCATTCATTCATTCATCTGACTCAGGCTGTTTACCTGCTGCATTCATTCATTCATCTGTCTCAGGCTGTTTACCTGCTGCATTCATTCATTCATTGGAATCAGGCTGTTTACCTGCTGCATTCATTCATTCATCTGACTCAGGCTGTTTACCTGCTGCAATCATTCATTCATCTGACTCGGGCTGTTTACTTGCTGCATTCATTCATACATCTGACTCAGGCTGTTTACCTACATTCATTCATTCATTCATTCATCCGACTCAGGCTGTTTACCTGCTTCATTCATTCATTTATCTGTCTCAGGCTGTTTACCTGCATTCATTCATTCATTCATCTGTCTCAGGCTGTTTACCTGCTTCATTCATTCATCTGACTCGGGCTGTTTACCTGCTTCATTCATTCATTCATCTGTCTCAGGCTGTTTACCTGCTTCATTCATTCATTCATCTGACTCAGGCTGTTTACCTGCATTCATTCATTCATTCATCTAAATCAGGCTGTTTACCTGCTTCATTCATTCATTCATCTGTCTCAGGCTGTGTACCTGCTGCATTCATTTATCTGACTCAGGCTGTTTACCTGCATTCATTCATTCATCTGACTCAGGCTGTATACCTGCTTCATTCATTCATTCATTCATTTGTCTCAGGCTGTGTACCTGCTGCATTCATTCATCTGACTCAGGCTGTTTACCTGCATTCATTCATTCCTTCATCTGTCTCAGGCTGTTTACCTGCTTCATTCATTCATCTGACTCAGGCTGTTTACCTGCTGCATTCATTCATTCATTCATTTGTCTCAGCCTGTTTACCTGATTCATTCATTCATTCATCTGACTCAGGCTGTTTACCTGCTGCATTCATTCATTCATCTGACTCAGGCTGTTTACCTGCTGCATTCATTCATTCATCTGACTCAGGCTGTTTACCTGCAGCATTCATTCATTCATTCATCTGTCTCAGGCTGTTTACCTGCTGCATTCATTCATTCATCTGTCTCAGGCTGTTTACCTGCTTCATTCATTCATTCATCTGTCTCAGGCTGTTTACCTGCTTCATTCATTCATTCATCTGACTCAGGCTGTTTACCTACATTCATTCATTCATTCATCTGACTCAGGCTGTTTACCTGCTTCATTCATTCATTCATCTGTCTCAGGCTGTTTACCTTCATTCATTCGTTCATTCATCTGACTCAGGCTGTTTACCTGCTGCATTCATTCATTCATCTGTCTCAGGCTTTTTACCAGCTTCATTCATTCATCTGACTCAGGCTGTTTACTTGCATTCATTCATTCATTCATCTGACTCAGGCTGTTTACCTGCTTCATTCATTCAGTCATTCATCAGACTCAGGCTGTTTACATGCTTCATTCATTCATCTGACTCAGGCTGTTTACCTACATTCATTCATTCATCTGTCTCAGGCTGTTTACCTGTTGCATTCATTCATTCATCTGACTCAGGCTGTTTACCTGCTTCATTCATTCATCTGACTCAGGCTGTTTACCTACATTCATTCATTCATCTGACTCAGGCTGTGTACCTGCTTCATTCATTCATTCATCTGACTCAGGCTGTTTACCTACATTCATTCATTCATCTGACTCAGGCTGTTTACCTACATTCATTCATTCATCTGACTCAGGCTGTTTACCTACATTCATTCATTCATCTGACTCAGGCTGTTTACCTGCTTCATTCATTCAGTCATCTGTCTCAGGCTGTTTACCTGCTTCATTCATTCATCTGACTCAGGCTGTTTACCTGCATTCATTCATTCATTCATCTGTCTCAGGCTGTTTACCTGCTTCATTCATTCATCTGACTCAGGCTGTTTTCCTGCTGCATTCATTCATCTGACTCAGGCTGTTTACCTGCTGCATTCATTCATTCATTCATTTGTCTCAGCCTGTTTACCTGATTCATTCATTCATTCATCTGACTCAGGCTGTTTACCTGCTGCATTCATTCATTCATCTGACTCAGGCTGTTTACCTGCATTCATTCATTCATCTGACTCAGGCTGTTTGCGTGCATTCATTCATTCATTCATCTGACTCAGGTTGTTTACCTGCTGCATTCATTCATTCATCTGACTCAGGCTGTTTACCTGCTGCAGTCATTTATTTATCTGACTCAGGCTGTTTACCTACATTCATTCATTCATTCATCTGACTCAGGCTGTTTACCTGCTTCATTCATTCATTCATCAGTCTCAGGCTGTTTACCTGCTTCATTCATTCATCTGACTCAGGCTGTTTACCTGCTGCATTCATTCATTCATCTGTTTCAGGCTTTTTACCTGCTTCATTCATTCATCTGACTCAGGCTGTTTACTTGCATTCATTCATTCATTCATCTGACTCAGGCTGTTTACCTGCTTCATTCATTCATCTGACTCAGGCTGTTTACCTACATTCATTCATTCATCTGACCCAGGCTGTTTACCTGCTTCATTCATTCATTCATCTGTCTCAGGCTGTTTACCTGTTGCATTCATTCATTCATCTGACTTAGGCTGTTTACCTGCTTCATTCATTCATCTGACTCAGGCTGTTTACCTACATTCATTCATTCATCTGACTCAGGCTGTGTACCTGCTTCATTCATTCATTCATCTGACTCAGGCTGTTTACCTACATTCATTCATTCATCTGACTCAGGCTGTTTACCTAAATTCATTCATTCATCTGACTCAGGATGTTTACCTGCTTCATTCATTCAGTCATCTGTCTCAGGCTGTTTACCTGCTTCATTCATTCATCTGACTCAGGCTGTTTACCTACATTCATTCATTCATCTGACTCAGGCTGTTTACCAGCATTCATTCATTCATCTGACTCAGGCTTTTTACCTGCTTCATTCATTCATTCATCTGACTCAGGCTGTTTACCTACGTTCATTCATTCATTCATCTGACTCAGGCTGTTTACCTGCTTCATTCATTCATTCATTCATCTGACTCAGGCTGTTTACCTGCTTCATTCATTCATTCATCTGACTCAGGCTGTTTACCTGCTTCATTCATTCATTCATCTGTCTCAGGCTGTTTACCTGCTTCATTCATTCATTCATTCATCTGACTCAGGCTGTTTACCTGCATTCATTCATTCATTCATCTGACTCAGGCTGTTTACCTGCTTCATTCATTCATCTGACTCAGGCTGTTTACCTGCTTCATTCATTCATCTGACTCAGGCTGTTTACCTGCTGCATTCATTCACTCATCTGTCTCAGGCTGTTTACCTGTTGCATTCATTCATTCATTCATCTGACTCAGGCTGTTTACCTGCTTCACTCATCCATTCATTCATTCCTTCATCTGTCTCAGGCTATTTACCTGTTGCATTCATTCATTCATTCATCTGACTCAGGCTGTTTACCTGCATTCATTCATTCATTCATCTGTCTCAGGCTGTTTACCTGCTTCATTCATTTATTCATCTGACTCAGGCTGTTTACCTGCATTCATTCATTCATTCATCTGACTCAGGCTGTTTACCTGCATTCATTCATTCATTCATCTGACTCAGGCTGTTTACCTGCATTCATTCATTCATTCATCTGACTCAGGCTGTTTACCTGCATTCATTCATTCATTCATCTGACTCAGGCTGTTTACCTGCTGCCATCTCTGCTGCACTCCTCCGTCTCTCACCGCGTACACAAACTTCCTGATTTGCTCCAGCAGCCCCTGATAGAGGACGCTGGCTGAGCTGTAGTTTCCCAGCAAGGCGTACTCTCGGGCCAGCTTCAGGTTCTCACTGATCTCTCGGAGACTCATGGTGCTGTGGAAACAAAAACAGGGAGTGAGGAGGGACTAAGGAGGAGAGAGGAGGGACCAAGGAGGAGAGAGGGGTGAGGGAGGAGGGAGGAGAGAGGAGAAACGAGTGAGACGGGAGGAGGGAGGAGAGAGGAGGGGGGGAGGGAGGAGAGAGGAGAGACAGGCGAGGAGGGAGGAGGGAGGAGAGAACCTGACACACCAATGGAGTGTAACACATCTTCTGGACAGACCTCTCTGGTCTGTCCCTGGACGGGCAGAGCCCTTCAGGTGAACTGGGAGGTGATGGATGAATCTTTGGGCTGTCCCTTTATCACAGGCCGGCCAGAAGCTTCTGGACCCTTCAGAATGAGTAGACCACAAGGAGACCTGCACACCCTCAAAGGATGCCGGCAGCCTGGGCAGGTACTGACCAGGGCCAATCATTTCAACCTGAAGCTTCGCATAATAGATCTGCCTAAAGACCAATGGCTCTAAAATATCATTTCAGCTACTACACTTTGGTCTACAGGGACATCTACAGTGAAATTTTTAGTGTGGTCTACAGTGACGTCTACACTTTGGTCTACAGGGACATCTACAGTGACATTTTTAGTGTGGTCTACAGTGACGTCTACACTTTGGTCTACAGGGACATCTACAGTGACATTTTTAGTGTGGTCTACAGTGACGTCTACACTTTGGTCTACAGGGACATCTACAGTGACATTTTTAGTGTGGTCTACAGTGACGTCTACACTTTGGTCTACAGGGACATCTACAGTGACATTTTTAGTGTGGTCTACAGTGACGTCTACACTTTGGTCTACAGGGACATCTACAGTGACATTTTTAGTGTGGTCTACAGTAGGGCTGTAGCGATACACTAATTTCAATATACGATACGAAACACGATATTCAGCTCACAATAGGATATATATCACGATATTCAGCCAATGATACGATTTGATACGATTCGATACGATTTGAAATTATTTGATATGACTTCATACACTTACATCATTTTCTGAAAGATTTTAAAGGGAAAGTTTGATTTTAGCTTACAAGCCTTTGAGAAGTAAATAAGGTGCAACAGTATTACAATGCACAACAGAGAGTTGAAAAGTGCAGCAGCTTAAGGCCTGTTCTGAACAGTTGCTTTGACAGCTTTTTTAGCTTTACACGTAACATTTGAGGTAGTCCCTCTAGCCACCCATTAAGGAAACATAGTACCTTGGCTTCTCTAAAACAGCCAATAGTTCAAGTCACAAAGAACACCATTTGAACACATTTAACTTTAAATGAACCCGTCTTAGCGGAGCAGCTTAAGGCCTGTAGGCCCTGACCTACAAGTGAACACTAAACAGAAAGTCTCCTGTCCAACTACAGACCAAGCGACCTATATTCTCCTCAGATTTTTGTTCAGGAATACAATCTGATCGACGTGCTCTGGGAGAATCTGCATCATAAACTTCCTGTCTTTTGTTGTCAGTCAGGAAGGGAAGACTTTTGAATCTTGGATCCATCGCTGAACATGCATCAAGAGTTGCCTTGAGGTCGATGTACCTCTTCTGAAGATCCTCAGCCATTGCAGCCTTCATCTCTTTTATGACTACAGAGTCACCTTTGATCGGCTTTAGTCCATTTATCAGTGTGTCCTGGAGGGGTGCTACGACCGACAGTGTGGGGGTCTTCTCCTTGGACATGTATTGTGTGGCCTCCTTCATGGGCTTCAGCGCACTAACTACTTCTTAAGCTGTTGTAATGTCTGACTCGGTCAGTGTGCACAGGTCCTTCTCTGACTTCCTCACCTCACTTGAGAGCCGTGCTGCGCAGATGGCCGGTTGTTGCTCTAGAAATCTTTCTAACATGTCATGCGCACTGTTCCACCTGTAGTTAAATAAAAGCAAAAGTTTATAGACAACAGCATGGATGCACAGAATGCTGCTCTACATTCATTAATTAATATAGGTATATTTTTATATATCAATATGGAGTGGGACAATATGAAATAATTGAAAAGCAGGACCCTTCCAAACCTGTGAGTCATCCATGAGTGTAACAGGACAGTACATGGAAAACTGGGAGTTAAAATGTTCCAGTCTCCAAACAAGTCGTTTTTATCAGTACCACACAACTTTGTCAGATGTAGTAAATGTTATTTTTGTTATACTTTTGCTTTGTTTACATATTGATTGTACAACTTCATGTTATTGGTTATGCAAAAAAAGGAACCTTTTTTTTTTTTTTTATTTTCTTATTTACTTATATTAGTTAATATCATTTATCTCATTCATTCCATTCTTTATTTAATTGTAAAATGGTAGTTTCTTTTCATGTCATTTTTTGTATATGTTGACATGTGCAACTGGGTTGATAATATGTCTGTGTGACAACTGTCATTTAGTTCATGCGGATTTGACTTAAAACTCAATGTTTTTTTTCAACACTGATCCAGGGGCTGACTTGGGAAGAGCTAGAATTGTCAGCATCTGTAACCATTACTATGCAAATGATCTTGGTGGTCAGCTAAGAGTAGTTAAGGGTTGTTGACCTAGCTTTGCCCAAGAGGTGTGACTGGTTTCCTGGGCTGTTTGAGTATGTTTATATTGCTTCTTTATGAAAAATAAATCGATTATATGGAGCAAAAAAAAATCTACATATACTACACATTTTGCTTCATATCGCCAAGCACTATTTAAAAAAAAAACACACACAAACCTTGTCACAACGTCCGTCATCAGCTTGTGCTCTGGTAGTTGTAGCAGCCTCTGTTTCGCTTTAGCGTGTTGTTAGCGATGGTGCTTCGTCTGAAGAAGTTCACAATGCGCCTCACTCTTCCCAACAGGCGTGCAACAGCAGGGATTTTTAGGGCACGTTGTGCAGCCAGATTGAGGGTGTGAGCGTAGCATTTTACATGTAGTGTGAACGGTGCCTCCTCAGCTGCTATAGTCATATTTGACGCGTTGTCAGTGACAATTGCAGGATCTTTTTCTGATATTCCCCACTCCGCGAGGGCCCGTCTCAGGTGTTCCGCCAGGTTGTGTCCGGTGTGGCTCTCGGGCATGTCCCTGGTTTGTAAAACATACGTCACAAGCTCCCATTCCTCGTTTATGAAGTGGGCTGTGATGGTAACATACGCTTCAGTTGTTCGTGAGGTCCAACCGTCGCACGTCACGGCAACTCTGTCCGCTTTAGCCAGGGAGACTTTGACGTGTGCCTTTGTCTCTGCATACAGCCTGGGAACACAGACTTTGGTGAGGTGTTCGCGGGTTGGAATGTGATAGCGGGGCTCCATCGTGTTCACCATGCGCCTAAAACCTGCATTTTCCACCTCAGAATAAGGTCTCAAATCCTGACAAATAAAGTAGGCAATGGTCTCAGTAATATTCTGCGCTCTTGGTGAGGCGGAGGGGAACTTGTGGGCACAACTTCCATCGCTGTCCAGCATCGTTTGTTTTGGGTCACGCCGCAGCTTCTTCGGCTCCTCAGGTAGCATCACCTTGTCGGGGTGGTGACGTTTCAGGTGCGCTCGTAAGTTGGTTGTATTTCCCGAGTATTTCACGTTTGTGTGACACAACTTGCAAACTGCAACACTCCTGTCTAAAGTATCGCCCTCCTTCTTGGTATTAAAACCGAAGTGCTCCCACACATCTGCTTTTAAGCATGACGGCGCAGGATTTATATTCGCTGCCATTTTCTTGAATTTTCTCCCTCTTACTTCTTCTGTGTATAGACAGGATCTAGACAGGTAACTTGCAAGAAGTGCTCTACAGCGACACCAGCAGCTGGCTGACCTAACTGCTCTTCCTGCAAAGTGAACGAGGGGGGCCAGCGAGCAGAGTGCCGGGCGGAACGGGGGATTTGAATGAGACTTAATGTATCGATACTCGTGGCTGAAAGATCGATACATTCTGGGGGGAAAAATATCGATTTATATCGCAGAATCAATAAAATTGCTCAGCCTTAGTCTACAGTGACGTCTACACTTTGGTCTACAGGGACATCTACAGTGACGTTTTTAGTGTGGTCTACAGTGACGTCTACACTTTGGTCTACAGGGACTTCTACAGTGACGTTTTCAGTGTTGTTTACAGTGAGGTCTACAGTCTGATCTACAATGTGATCTATATTGACATAGATAGTGCAGACTACAGTGATGTCTACAGTGTGGTCTATAGTAACCTGTATCGTGACCTCTACAGTGTGGTTTATCGGGACATCTGCAGTGTGGCCTACAGTGAGGTCTACAGTGTGATCTACGGGGACTTCTACAGTGTGATCGACAGTAAGGTCTACAGTGTGGTCTACAGTGTGTGTTTCAGTGTTGTTTAAAGTGAGGTCTACAATCTGGGATACAATGTGATCTATATTGACATATATAGTGCAGACTATAGTGATATCTACAGTGTGGTCTATGATGAGATCTGCAGTGTGGTCACCAGTGATGTCTAGAGTGTGGTTTACAGAGTGGTCTACAGTTATGTTGATAGTGTCATTTAAAGTGACCTCTGTACAGACATCTATAGTGTGGTCTATTGTAAGTCTACAGAGTGGTCTACAACGTGTACGTTGTGGTCTCCAGTGATGCCTTCAATGTGGTCAATCAGAAAAAGTAACAACCCTGTTCAGAAATTACACTGTCCCTCAGTCAGAGTAATGTCCCTGTGCAGAAAGGAGGCTGTCCCTCGGACACAGTAACGTCTCTGTGCACAAAGGAGGCTGTCCCTCAGTCAGAGTAATGTCCCTGTGCAGAAAGGAGGCTGTCCCTCGGACAGAGTAATGTCCCTGTGCAGAAAGGAGGCTGTCCCTCGGACAGAGTAACGTTCCTGTGCACAAAGGAGGCTGTCCCTCAGTCAGAGTAATGTCCCTGTGCAGAAAGGAGGCTGTCCCTCGGACACAGTAACGTCTCTGTGCACAAAGGAGGCTGTCCCTCAGTCAGAGTAATGTCCCTGTGCAGAAAGGAGGCTGTCCCTCGGACACAGTAACGTCTCTGTGCACAAAGGAGGCTGTCCCTCGGACACAGTAATGTCTCTGTGCACAAAGGAGGCTGTCCCTCGGACAGAGTAACGTTCCTGTGCACAAAGGAGGCTGTCCCTTGGACACAGTAACGTTCCTGTGCACAAAGGAGGCTGTCCCTCGGACACAGTAACGTCTCTGTGCACAAAGGAGGCTGTCCCTCGGACAGAGTAACGTCTCTGTGCACAAAGGAGGCTGTCCCTCAGTCAGAGTAATGTCCCTGTGCAGAAAGGAGGCTGTCCCTCGGACACAGTGACGTCTCTGTGCACAAAGGAGGCTGTCCCTCACATTAAACAGAATATTAAACCTGCTTTGGGCCGCTGGATGACATGCTTCCTCCTGTTTTTGGACATCAGCTCTCTAAACTAACCCAACAACAGAGTGAGCAGCCCGCTGTTAATTCTGAAGCGTTTCAGTGGTTTGACGACCTAAAGGAAGACCCTTCGCCGTTAAACAGTAACACACTACACGCCACGGTGTCTGTTAGCTCGGTGTCAGACTTTCTAGAAGTCCCTCGTGCTCTGAATTGCGCTCACGTGAGCAGGTGGGGGGCATTAAAGGTGAAGAGTGAAGTATTACCTGTACCGTGTGGCTGACGGAGAGCGGGGTCTCGGCGGCTGCGGTAAGGACGGAGGGACGACCAGACACTGAGCGGCCTGCGGCTGTTGTTCAGACTTCATATCACGGAAGTCCGCAACAGGCGCTCACAAAACTTTTGACTTCCGCCGATGACCTTTCAAAATAAAACTCAGCATACCAGACATGAACGATGTCAAATAAATATAGTTCTCAACTCAAGCAGCAACCCCTGCACTCTGCCACCCACTCATGCTGTATGGAGTCACCAGCTCCCCCAGGTGGTGGGAGGACAAAGGTCCTGGCCAAAGGTTAAACAAACAACGTTTTTGGGGTAAAATATACAAAACAACGTTTTAGAAAAAAGTAATCTAAATCGTCAACAAGACAAAGGTAGCTCAGAAAGGTTGTTTTGATGTTGTCTTACATTTTGTTTTTATTATAAATGACATATGAGACCAGGGCTGGAAAAAAACCCATGTCCAGAAGCAGGTTTCATTTCACTCCAATACTTTAAAATGTCAAAAAGTAAAATTAAAACAAACTTTATCACTAACAGGTGTAAAAGATTAGTAATCATTTATGAATAAATAAAGAAAATCCACTTTCAAATGTTTTTAATATACTTCTTGCTCAGTTGAACATGTGTCCGAAGTTTTCGTCAACACCTTCAGACTTTTTTTAAATTTGGAATTAAATCAGGCATTATTTAGGGCAACTATAACTGAAAGGACCCCTTTCCCTCCCTCTTGGTCTCCCTGATGTCAAGTAAACATTTCAGCTCTGGTAAGTTTTTATTAATTCTTGTTATTTCCTGTTTATTTACCAAAGCACACATGTCATGGCCAAACAAGACAAACAAGATGGCTCTTGTGAGTAGCGTGTTTTATCAGAAGAAATGTGCTATTTTGTCAACACCTTTAGAATTTGGGTCTGACAGTGCTGACACTGTCTCTGACGCTGTTGACTAATGCTACTTTATAGTCCAATTTAAGCATTTTAATGAAGATAATACTTAACAATATCAGGTCCTATGTATTTCAATGCTATTGCAGTTCCATGTGTCCAATTCAGACTAGTGGTTATGTATTAGCGTATGTGATCTGAAGACCACATGAAGTTTGGAGGTCTGTAGCTATTGACTCTGCAGAATGTTGGTGACCTCTGTGACCTATGAGCCTCAGCATCTGCTGATTCCGCTCTGTGATTTTTTTATGGCTGTGGCTGAGGTGCTTCCACTTTGTTATAACACCACTAACAGTCGACTCTGGAATATTTAGTAGAGAGTAAACTTCAGGACTGGACTTGTTGCTCTGGTGGCCTCCTGTCACGGCACCACGCCGGACTTCACTGAGCTCCTGAGGGCGAGCCACTCTTTACAGATGTTTGTAGAAGCAGTCTGACTGTCCAGGTGCTTGGTTTTATACACCTGTGGACAAGGAAGTGACTGGAACACCTGAACTCATGATTTGGATAGTGAGTGAATACTTTTGGAAATATAGTGACGTGTCTCCTGAGGTCATTGATTTAATTGAAAAAGTACACCTGAATCATCTTTTACCTGGTCTTTAAACTCAAACTATGATGAGATGTTCACAATGAACAGATGCTATGAATCTGAATAGGTCTGTCATTAAGAATTGATTTTTACCTCCAAGGAGGTTATGTTTTTTGCCAGCGTTTATCTGTCTGTCTGTCTGTTTGTGTTCAAAATAACTTGAAAAGTTCTGAACAGATTTGGATGAAGTTTTCAGGAATTGTTGGAAATGGGATATAGAAGAACTGATTAAATTTTGGGACTGATCCGGATCACCTTGGTGGAGGTCTGTGCTCTCTGAGTGCTTTTCTAGTTTTCAAAAGAGACTTAGTTTTGAAGGAATTAGTGATTAGTTGATATGGTCTCAGACTGTGTGCGAGTTCAGAAGAGACTTTGACATGTTTCCATTTTTTTTAAATCAATTTCTTGTTTCTGGAAGTTTAATATGTCGAGTCCATCAATGCCCTTTCAACCCCATCAGACAGTGTTTTTGTAGTATTTTTTTTTAAAAAGGGAATCTGTTAGATTCCTTGAATGAGATTTGTTCATAGACTAATTAATTTCTAATGTTCATGTGTATTTGTTATGCTTAAAAATGCTACTGTTAAGCTTTAGAGTGAAAGATCAATGTAATTCATCGATCATATGGATAAATATGATTTCAAATACATTCATTAAGCAAATGAAATCATTAAATGTGTTTTGATAGTATTCAAGACATACCCAGAGAAAAGGAAAATTTGAAAAGAGATCTCAAAAATGTTTCATTTACTTCTCCTAGACAACTATGAGATCTGTGTGACACCAAACTGAGAATAAAGGTTTATTGCTCCTGTGTCTTGTCTTTTTCTCCTGAGCAATGAGATTCAATTAATCTCAATTTAGTCTCCTTTTAAGTTTTAGAAGAGATCTCAACAAGCTCTAATCTGTTTCTCAGAGTTTCTCAACTGTGATCTCAGGCAGAGAAATCAGAGAGCTCTCTCTATGAGCTCAATCTACTCTCATCCCAGCTTCAGTTCGTGCATCTCATATTGAGCTCAGATAGAGCAAATGAAGAGCTCTCCACAATGTCTCTTTTAGTTCTCAGACTGTCTTTATCGTAATCCACATATTTTTTAATGATGTAAATTGAATTAATGGAAAAGGCGGCATGGTGGCGCAGCAGTTCGATCCCCGGGTCAGGCAGGGTTTACCAGCATGATGCTGATCTCATTAGGGGACAGATTCATTGTCGTCACAGATCTCAAATAAAATACAATGTTTGGATTCAATTTGACAAGAATGCATCAGATGATCCTGTGAAGGCATATTATTGTCTCTGTCCTGCTGGAAAGAGAACCTCTGGCATGTGTGCACATGTTGCATCTGTAATCTATTATTTGGGATATTATTTTCAAAATCAGAAACCCCTCCAACCATACACAAGCAAATTCAAAGACTCCATTCTATGAAATAACCAGCCAATCATACATCTTATGGATTTCTCAGATCCCCTTTCCCTCACTATAGTTCCAGTCCACAAATTAAAATTGTCCAAGCCGTTGCTATGCAAAAAGACACGAAGGCCATAAAACAGATTACATGTATCTATAAGTACTAGAAACAGAAATTGACAGAAGTAATGTTTATGTATTGCTGTCATTGTAGATATATACAATCTGATTACAACAATCCAAAACTGCATCGGTTTTTACTTGTATCAATGGCTCATTATTATCTCATCACAAAGGCATAATATACAGGCCCTTTGTGGCTGTTCAATATTAAAATGAATAACATTTCATGTGAAATGTTTGTCTTGAATCTAGCATTCAAATTCTAAAAGAAATCATACTTAAAGGATGAATTCTGAACAAATCTTTAAAGGTTCCCTGATATACAAGATATGGAACAGTATCCTGATTCTTCCACAGTAACCCAACCTGTTAATTGAACAACTTTACCGGTCTCAGAATTTGATGATTTTTTTCCCACTTTGAGAATATATATGTGGCCAAATAATTTGTAAGTATTTTAGGTGTACAGCAACTGTAAGTTGGTCAGACACATCTCCAAAGAATTGAATTTGTTGAAAAAATCATAAAAAAACCTATTTTTTTTCCAGTTAAAATTCAATAACTTCTTTCAATTGTAATACTTAGCTTTACATTTGATTTCAAAAGATGCACCAGACTTCAGTGAAGGTGATTTGACCCAATTTGATGATTTATTATTTGTGTTTGAGTAAGTTTTGGGGTAAAGTGTGCACCCTGGCTCACACCTATGGCAATGATCATAAAATAGGTCATAGTACAGGCCCTGGATGACTTTTGGATTTTCTAAAGGGTATATTCTTGGGAGTCTCTGGGTGTACTACAAATACCACACAATAAACAAAAAATTGGGCTGTGGGCAAAATTACATGTATTGTGAAAGAGGTCCTTTGTCTCCCAAGCCGAGCCATAGAAGAGCAAGCTTTGAGCAGTAAAATTGTCCTCTGGGTATGAGCATAATTGGTAATTTGAGAAAACTCATGAGGGAAAATATTTTTGTTAAAATAATATTTTTACAAATTTACAACTATATTTATGTGTCTGATGGTGTTAAAAAAAAATATACGTGCTCATCCAGCACACAGACAAATTCTATAAAAAATGTTCATCTGGGAGGTTGAACCTAAACAGGGTTGGGTATCCAAAACATCATCTAACAAAGATGTATAAATAGATTTTGAAAATGAAAACTTTTGTTGTTTTTTAAAATGAAAACCTGTTTTGTCTCTTATCCCAAGGATCCTTGAGGTCAGTGATACCAAACACGTCAGGGAACGGTTCTCCTTCACCCAGGGTCGGGTCAGCACCTCGCTCCAATGTGTTCCCACCAGGGAGAGGGTCCAGAGGCAGCACCTGGAACAGGTGAGGGCGCACCTAGGGCTGGGCAAAGGTAAGCTCGAACAGAACTGTCCCTCATCCCTGAGAATGCTGAGTCCAAGGCCTGCAGTGGAGCAGAGCCTCTGTACCAGTGAGTCCTATTAAGATCCTCATGACCATGCTCCTCCACTCTGAAGAGGACCAGGACCTCCTCAGAAACACCGCAGGCCCCTCAATGTGCTCTCCGTTAGAACCTCCTTGACTGTAACAGGAAGGCCTCTCTGAGGACAGGAGCACTAAATCCACCTCCAAACAGGTGAATGAGAAACATGCAGGTTTCCTCATCACCCTATTAGTGTGTAGGTTTTTTTTAATTAGTTTGTTTGCAGCAGGTGTGAGCTTCACCTTCCTCTTTTACAAATGTTTTTAAATGCACACACATGTACAGGCATGTTGATGGTTAATGAATGTTTGGATATGCTCATATTTATTAATGACTAAAAATCCAAGAGCTTAAAAAGCACACAGTTGATTTTGCAGGTCTTTTTTTGAGGGACAATCCAAAAATGCTTCCAAAGATAAATGGATGTGTTGGGTGAAAATATACCTGAGGTTACCTTTAGTCGTCTCATGAAAACCAAAACACATCAATTTGTTAAAAGGGACAAATGAAGCATCTGCTTGTATTTGTTTACACGCTTGTTAATGAAAGTGTCATTTTAATAAGTGCTGTTTAAAAATACAACAGTTCTCACCACTAGTGCCCTCTGTCAATCCAAAAAAGGCAAGACTGGCAACACTCCAGGTGCCTGTTTTTTAAACAATATCTTTATTTAGCTTTTACAAACATACAAGACAAGGTCAGTATCAAATCATCAAAGGAATAGCATTATGACTGACAGAGCAAATGATCAGTTTAGTGTCTCTATGAACAGTATGACATCAAAAACACAAGCATGACACCCCCCCCATGCAGACAAATAGACCAGTCAGGGAAACATACCAATACATAAATAAAAGAAGAAGGTGAAGCATTAAGCTGTAGAGACAGCATCAAGTGTTTACAGTCCTGTGCAGTACAGCACCACCAACACTCTGGATGTATTATAGTCCATCCAACTCATATATCTCTAACATTATCTGCAAGACCCTTCACTATAATATCTAACAGTCTAATCAACAGGTGTCCAATACCCAGATGTCATAAAGTACCTTTATCTTACACTTAGACCTGAATGTTAGATAATCCGTTTGTAAAATATCAAATTCAGCTACTTCAGGTGGTTTACAATCTATCCATCTCAACAATATAGTTTTCTTGCACAAAAATTGAGGACACACTAAAGTCTTTGGGAATTTTATCTTTGAAATTGTTTATCCGGCAGTCCAAACAGATATTATCTATAAATTTACAAATCCAAACACAACACATGAAACTTCCAACTTCAACATTGCATTTCATACACAGCTCAGACTTCTTATGGTCCATTTTATGTCTAAGTTGGGGAGTTATCAGCCTGAACCAATTTTCCAAGAGGGGTCTGGCTGCAGACTGCAGGGGGATTTTCCTGCACCCTGTTACAAACTGAGATATTAATTGCAAGACTTTTCCTGAATCCAGGCTCAGTACCAACAATCCGTCACCAAACCTGATGATGAAAATGTGAGTATTTTAATGCTTTGTAGTATTTATTTTGCTCATTGCTACGAGCTTATGCTAACAGCAGGGTGAAGTGAACTAGAGGTAACTGCTCAACATGTTCGTCAGTGTTCACGTTACTTGTTGAAAGTCTGAAGGATAAACTTTAGTGTATGAGCATTCTTGCATTAGTCAAGAGCAGTTTAACAGTTGGCTGAATATAATCAGCCCCACTGTGGTGACTAGGCCGAGGTTAGCATGTTGTGCATTAGCCTGTGATGTTTGGGGGAAACTGGTTCGCTGTTATCTGTTAGATGGCAGGAATTTGTGGTTTGTGTGTGTTCAGGAAGAGAAGCTTAACAGTTGGCTGAATATAATCAGTCCTTTACCCGACCCCAGGTCCCTCTGTTTGTGCTAACGTTAGCCCGGAAGGTAGGCTAAGTTATGGCTATGCCACTGCAGTTAGCATGTTGTGCATTAGCCTGTGATGTTTGAGGGAACAAGCTTCACTGTTATCTGTTAAATGGCATGAATTAACAATTGTGTGTTCAGGACTGTACGCGGTGCGTGGCTGGAGCTTCGCTCGAGTGATGCTGCAGGTCTATTGTGAATTCCCGTATGTACGCTGCTCTGGCTCATTAGCATATGAAGGTGACCGCCCTCAAAACCAGCCGTTGTGAACAGAGCGGTTAGGTGAGCATGGAAAGAATGCAGCTGTGCTTTATTCATAGGCTTTTTGGACCAAAGCATGTCACTAATGTTTCATGAAGACATCAAAGATCCATGTTAAACTGCAGAAAAGGAGCAAAATATGGGACCTTTAATCGTTGCATGTACAATAATATTATCATGGTTTTATTTATTTATTTATTTGGTCAGTTTAGTCTTAGCTCCTGTGTTTCCTCATTTTCAATTCAAGATAGCGTTTCCTCAGTCCTCCGTGGCATTTTGAAGAGTCCTGGCTTAGAGTCCTTTAGTGTGTGTGTGTTTGTGTGTGTGTTTGCGTGTGAGTGGCTGTCTGTGCTAAATGTAGGCTGGGAGGATGGGTGCACTGTAAAGGATTTTTGTAAATTCAACAGTATTTTACTGTAATATTATCAGCTACTTACTGTAAATGGTATATACAGTAAAATACTGTTAAACACAAAGGATTATGGGAAAGTATGAGGTCACTACTGTAATCCTTTTTTGCCCAGGAGAAACTGACCAATGGCAAGCCAGATTTCTTTTCAACTTTTTTTTTTTTTTTTTCCAATGGTTTTTGGCGGAAAAAGGTCAAAGAGGAAGACTGGGACTTCAATATAGGATTTAAGTACTTTATTATTCATTAAGAAAAGCAATTTGAGACATTTTTACCTGAAATTACTAATGGCAAAGTTAATTTAACTAAAGTAAAACCGTTTTTGACTGAGCTTTCAAAAAAATGTGCTTTTTCAACTTGAGGGTCAGTTAGCAAGAAATGTTAAAATGATATTCATAAAGTTGTATTGAAATAGCAAATGAGATTTTCTTTGTTCACCTTTTCTTTAAGTTTGGCTTATTTTATCAGTAAAAAAAAGTCCATTTTAGATTTTTATGTTTTCAGAGCATTGTGTGTGACAAAAGGCAGTTCCTGTGAGCTGCATACCTTTTAGCTACTACTCTGTATTTATCATTGTGTCTTTTGTTCCTGTGGAAGCCAGAGATAAACTCGGGCCAAAGTATGTACTGTACAACCTTAGAGCACTTGGTAATATGAGCTCTAATCAATTATTCGTACTCAACAAACGGTATCGTCTCTGTGCGTTATCCTCCTCATCAGGTACAGTATATACATATATACATATATACATTTATTTATATATTTATATATATATGTATATATGTGTGTGTGTGTGTGTGTGTGTGTGTGTGTGTGTATATATATATATATATATACATATATATACATATGTATATGTATATATATATATACACACAACTGCTTAGACCACTTTGTTCAGAAAAACAAGACCAAATTAAAGCTGCAAGCAGCATTGGACGGGTCCTCGCTCGCAGGTCCGTCATGCCCGTTTGACCTCCATTTTGAGGGTTTCATTCCTTTTTGACCCGCTGACCTGCTCAAAGGTTGACAAAGTTTTTTTTTTTCCTGCTCCTCAAGGTTGGTCCTCCCTTCGGGAGGACATTTACTTCCAGATCTTAGTTTTACCTGTTTGGTATCTGTTTGTGTTTTAGAGATATTACAGTTGAAGTGATGTATTTCTTGCTCCTCCTCAGTCTTTATAATGGCTGTGTGTTACACATTCCATTTCCCCCCCTTCAGTGAGTCACATGACCAGCTGCTGCCAATCAGTGAGTGAATGACATCATCTGCTGCCCTCATGAAATTCAAACTGCAGCTAAGAAGCACGGACACCAAAACTATTGAAACATTTCCTCACCACTGCCACAATTTTGACCAAATCTCTCTACAAGTTATATGTGTGAACTGGAAATTTTGTCAGGAATCCGTCCATGTAATTTTCAAAGCTGTAGGACTTTTTGTTTTTTCTGTAGGGGCTGATCTTCCAAAGGTTGTCCAGAGCTGTATTTTCACTCTCCATTCATTTGAATGGGGGGAGCTGGGAGGGCTTGTTTGAGGTTCACCAACTTTGAGGGCTTGTCATTCGAAAACCGTTTGAGAAACAACAAAATCCTTTGAAATTTTTGATCATCAATGCCTCCTCTGTCATCTGTCCGGGTTTCAAGCTGATACCATTTACGGCCTTGGAGGAGATAATTTTTTTCTGGAGAGTTGTAATTTTACTTTGAAAGGCAAATTGCCGACTTTCTGTTTGAGATAGGTCAGGGGTGACAGCGCGTGACTTCTGGGTCTTGATGAGAGGAACGATTTGACGTTGGTTTGACCTCTCTAAGACATTCCTTGTTGCCGTGGCAACCATTTTTGTGCTCCATTTTGCACCTTGGTGGCGCTAGAGAGCTGATTTTGGCATTTTTGTGTTGAATTTTTTCGTTTTCTGAAATTTTGTACACCATGGGGCGTGTGTGTCAGTTTTGGCATGGCTATGAGCCTGTTAAGGGTGTGAAATCACGGTGCGAAGTGGGGATGATCCCGTGAGCCCTTATTTTGAAATAAAAATTGCCGGCTTCCTGTTTGAGATAGGTCAGGGGTGTCAGCGCGTGATTTGTGGGTCTTGATTAGACGCTCGTTTGGGCGTTGGTTTGATCTCTCTGCGACATTCCTACTGGCCGTGAGGGCCGTTTTAGTGTGCCTAGGTGGCGCTAGAGAGCTCATTTTGGCATGTTGGGGGTTAATCTTTTGATTTTATAAAATTTTTCGCCGATTCTGAGGGGCGTGCCAAATTTGGTGAGTTTTTGAGCGTGTTCAGGGGGTCAAATTAAGGTTTATTTGCCCCCTAAGGTTAATAATAATAATTAAAGCTGCAAGCAGCATTGGACGGGTCCTCGCTCGCAGGTCCCTCATGCCCGTTTGACCTCCATTTTGAGGGTTTCATCCCTTTTTATCACTTTTTCAACTGCTGAAAGTTAGACTGAGGTGTGTACCTGCAGCTCTGTCAGGAGCCTAAGTCTTTATAATGGGTGTGTATTACACACTCCATTCAGTGAGTCACATGGCCAGCTGCTGCCTCATCCAGATTCAAACTGCAGCAAAGCAGCACAGTAACCAAAAGTCTAGAAACATTTCCTCACCAATGCCACATTTTTGACCAAATCTCTCTACAAGTTATATGAGTGAACTGGAAATTTTGTCAGGAATCCATCCATGTAATTTTCATAGCTGTAGGACTTTTTGTTTTTTCTGTAGAGGCTGATCTTCCACAGGTTGTCCAGAGCTGTATTTTCACTCCCCATTCATTTGAATGGGGGGAGCTGGGAGGGCTTCTTTGAGGTTCACCAACTTTGAGGGCTTGTCATTCGAAAACCGTTTGAGAAACAACAAAATCCCTTGAAGTTTTTGATCATCAATGCCTCCTCTGTCATCTGTCCGGGTTTCAAGCCGATACCATTTACGGCCTCGGAGGAGATAATTTTTGCGTATGGCATACATTTCCCTTGAAATTTTATTTTGAAGGGCAAATTGCCGGTTTCCTGTTTGAGATAGGTCAGGCGTGTCAGCGCGTGATTTGTGGGTCTCGATGAGACGAACGTTTTGACATTGGTTTGACATCTCTACGACATTCCTTGTTGCCGTGGCAACCATTTTTGTGCCCCATTTTGCACCTTGGTGGCGCTAGAGAACACATTTTGGCATTTTTTGTGTTTATTTTGTCATTTTCTGAAATTTTGCACACCATGTGGCGTGTGTGTCAGTTTTGCCATGGCTATGAGCCTGTTAAGGGTGTGAAATCATGGTGTGAAGTGGGGATGATCCGGTGAGCTCTTATTTTGAAGTCAAAATTGCCGGCTTCCTGTTTGAGATAGGTCAGGGGTGTCAGCATGTGATTTGAGGGCCTCGATGAGACGAACGTTTAGGCATTGATTTGATCTCTCTATGACATTCCTGCTGGCCGTGAGGGCCATTTTAGTGTGCCTAGGTGGCGCTAGAGAGCTCATTTTGGCATGTTGGGGGTTAATTTTTTGATTTTATAAAATTTTTCGCCGATTCTGAGGGGCGTGCCAATTTTGGTGAGTTTTTGAGCGTGTTCAGGGGGTCAAATTAAGGTTTAAAGACCTGGTGGAATAATAATAATAAGAAGAAGAAGAAAGAAACGCTACAGGAACAATAGGGTCCTTGCCCTTCGGGCAAGGACCTCTCTAGCTTCAGCTAGAGAGGTCCTTTCCCTTTGGGCGAGGACCCTAATTAAAGCTGCAAGCAGCATTGGACGGGTCCTCGCTCGCAGGTCCCTCATGCCCGTTTGACCTCCATTTTGAGGGTTTCATACCTTTTTTACCCGCTGACCTGCTCAAAGGTTGACAAAGGTTTTTTTTTTTTCCTGCTCCTCAAGGTTGGTCCTCCCTTCGGGAGGACATTTACTTCCAGATCTAAGTTTTACCTGTTTGGTATCTGTTTGTGTTTTAGAGCTATTACAGTTGAAGTGATGCATTTCTTGCTCCTCCTCAGTCTTTATAGTGGGTGTGTGTTACACATTCCATCTCCCCCCCTTCAGCGAGTCACATGACCAGCTGCTGCCAATCAGTGAGTGAATGACATCATCTGCTGCCTTCATGAAATTCAAACTGCAGCTAAGAAGCACGGACACCAAAACTCTAGAAACATTTCCTCACCACTGCCACATTTTTGACCAAATCTCTCTACAAGTTATATGAGTGAACTGGAAATTTTGTCAGGAATCCATCCATGTAATTTTCATAGCTATAGGACTTTTTGTTTTTTCTGTAGAGGCTGATCTTCCACAGGTTGTCCAGAGCTGTATTTTCACTCCCCATTCATTTGAATGGGGGGAGCTGGGAGGGCTTCTTTGAGGTTCACCAACTTTGAGGGCTTGTCATTCGAAAACCGTTTGAGAAACAACAAAATCCCTTGAAGTTTTTGATCATCAATGCCTCCTCTGTCATCTGTCCGGGTTTCAAGCCGATACCATTTACGGCCTCGGAGGAGAAAATTTTTTTCTGGAGAGTAGTAATTTTACTTTGAAAGGCAAATTGCCGACTTCCTGTTTGAGATAGGTCAGGGGTGTCAGCGCGTGATTTGTGGGTCTTTATGAGACGAAGGTTTTGACGTTTGTTTGATCTCTATACGACATTCCTTGTTGCCATGGCAACCATTTTTGTGGTAAATTTTTTACTTAGGTGGCGCTAGAGAGCACATTATGGCATATTTTTGGTTCATTTTTTTGTTTTCTAAAATTTTGTACCCTGTGTGACGTGTGTGTCAGTTTTGGCCTGGCTGTGAGTTTGTTCAGGGTTTCAAATTATGGTGGGAAGTTGGGATGATCCGGTGAGCTCTTATTTTGAAATTGAAATTGCTTGCTTCCTGTTTGAGATAGGTCAGGGGTGTCAGCGCGTGATTTGTGGGTCTCGATGAGACGAACGTTTAGGCATTGGTTTGATCTCTCTATGACATTCCTACTGGCTGTGAGGACCGTTTTAGTGTGTCTAGGTGGCGCTAGAGAGCTCATTTTGAAATTTTTGGGTGTAATTTTTTCATTTTATCAAATTTTTCACCGAGTCTAGTGAGTACGCCAATTTTGGTGAGTTTTTGAGAATGTTTAGGGGGTCAAATTAAGGCTTAAAGTCGCGTGGAATAATAATAATTAAAGCTGCAAGCAGCATTGGACGGGTCCTCGCTCGCAGGTCCCTCATGCCCGTTTGACCTCCATTTTGAGGGTTTCATTCCTTTTTTACCCGCTGACCTGCTCAAAGGTTGACAAAGGGTTTTTTTTTTCCTGCTCCTCAAGGTTGGTCCTCCCTTCGGGAGGACATTTACTTCCAGATCTTAGTTTTACCTGTTTGTTATCTGTTCATGTTTTAGAGATATTACAGTTGAAGTGATGTATTTCTTGCTCCTCCTCAGTCTTTATAGTGGCTGTGTGTTACACATTCCATCTCCCCCCCTTCAGCGAGTCACATGACCAGCTGCTGCCAATCAGTGAGTGAATGACATCATCTGCTGCCTTCATGAAATTCAAACTGCAGCTAAGAAGCACGGACACCAAAACTCTAGAAACATTTCCTCACCACTGCCACATTTTTGACCAAATCTCTCTACAAGTTATATGAGTGAACTGGAAATTTTGTCAGGAATCCATCCATGTAATTTTCATAGCTATAGGACTTTTTGTTTTTTCTGTAGAGGCTGATCTTCCACAGGTTGTCCAGAGCTGTATTTTCACTCCCCATTCATTTGAATGGGGGGAGCTGGGAGGGCTTCTTTGAGGTTCACCAACTTTGAGGGCTTCTCATTCGAAAACCGTTTGAGAAACAACAAAATCCCTTGAAGTTTTTGATCATCAATGCCTCCTCTGTCATCTGTCCGGGTTTCAAGCCGATACCATTTACGGCCTCGGAGGAGAAAATTTTTTTCTGGAGAGTAGTAATTTTACTTTGAAAGGCAAATTGCCGACTTCCTGTTTGAGATAGGTCAGGGGTGTCAGCGCGTGATTTTTGGGTCTCGATGAGACGAACGTTTTGACGTTGGTTTGATCTCTCTATGACATTCCTTGTTGCCGTGGCAACCATTTTTGTGCTCCATTTTGCACCTTGGTGGCGCTAGAGAGCACATTTTGTTATTTTTTGTGTTGATTTTTTCGTTTTCTGAAACTTTGTACACCATTGGGCCTGTGTGTCAGTTTTGGCATGGCTATGAGCCTGTTAAGGGTGTGAAATCACGGTGCGAGGTGGGGATGATCCGGGGAGCTCTTATTTTGAAATCCAAATTGCCGGCTTCCTGTTTGAGATAGGTCAGGGGTGTCAGCGCGTGATTTTTGGGTCTTGATTAGACGCTCGTTATGGCGTTGGTTTGATCTGTCTGCGACATTCCTACTGGCCGTGAGGGCCATTTTAGTGTGCCCAGGTGGCGCTAGAGAGCTCATTTTGGCATGTTGGGGGTTACTTTTTGGATTTTATAAAATTTTTCGCCGATTCTGAGCGGCCTGCCAATTTTGGTGAGTTTTTGAGCATGTTTAGAGGGTCAAATTAAGGTTTATTTGCCCGTCAGGTGAAAAATAATAATAATAATAATAATAATAATAATAAGAAAGAAACGATACAAAAACAATAGGGTCCTTGCCCTTCGGGCAAGGACCTCTCTAGCTTCAGCTAGAGAGGTCCTTTCCCTTTGGGCGAGGACCCTAATTAAAGCTGCAAGCAGCATTGGACGGGTCCTCGCTCGCAGGTCCCTCATGCCCGTTTGACCTCCATTTTGAGGGTTTCATTCCTTTTTTTTATCACTTTAAGTGCTGTAAATTAGACTGCGGTGTGTAGCTGCATGTCTGTCAGTAGCCTCAGTCTTTATAATGGGTGTGTATTACACATTCCATTTCGCCCCCTTCAGTGAGTCACATGACCAGCTGCTGCCAATCAGTGAGTGAATGACATCATCTGCTGCCTCATGACATTCAAACTGCAGCAGAGTAGCAGAGAAGCAGAACAACCAAATCTCTCGAAACGCTTCCTCACCATTGCCACAATTTTGACCAAATCTCTCTACAAGTTATATGAGTGAACTGGAAATTTTGTCAGGAATCCATCCATGTAATTTTCATAGCTATAGGACTTTTTGTTTTTTCTGTAGAGGCTGATCTTCCACAGGTTGTCCAGAGCTGTATTTTCACTCCCCATTCATTTGAATGGGGGGAGCTGGGAGGGCTTCTTTGAGGTTCACCAACTTTGAGGGCTTGTCATTCGAAAACCGTTTGAGAAACAACAAAATCCCTTGAAGTTTTTGATCATCAATGCCTCCTCTGTCATCTGTCCGGGTTTCAAGCCGATACCATTTACGGCCTCGGAGGAGAAAATTTTTTTCTGGAGAGTAGTAATTTTACTTTGAAAGGCAAATTGCCGGTTTCCTGTTTGAGATAGGTCAGGGGTGTCAGCGCGAGATTTGTGGGTCTTTATGAGACCAACGTTTTGACCTCAGTTTGATCCGTCTATGACTTTCCTTGTTGCCATGGCAACCATTTTTGTGGTCAATTTTTTACTTAGGTGGCGCTAGAGAGCACATTATGGCATATTTTTGGTTCATTTTTTTGTTTTATAAAATTTTGTACCCTGTGTGATGTGTGTGTCAGTTTTGGCCTGGCTGTGAGCTTGTTCAGGGTTTCAAATTATGGTGGGAAGTTGGGATGATCCGGTGAGCTCTTATTTTGAAATCGAAATTGCTTGCTTCCTGTTTGAGATAGGTCAGGGGTGTCAGCGCGTGATTTGTGGGTCTCGATGAGACGAACGTTTGGGCGTTGGTTTGATCTCTCTACGACATTTCTACCGGCTGTTGTGGCCTTTTTAGTCTGCCCAGGTGGCGCTAGAGAGTTCATTTTGGAATGTTGGGGGTTAATTTTTACATTTTATCAAATTTTTCGCCGATTCTGAGGTGTGTGCCACTTTTGGTGAGTTTTTGAGCTTGTTTAGGGGGTCAAATTAAGGTTTAAAGGCGCGTAGGAATAATAATAAGAAGAAGAAAGAAACGCTACAGGAACAATAGGGTCCTTGCCCTTCGGGCAAGGACCTCTCTAGCTTCAGCTAGAGAGGTCCTTTCCCTTTGGGCGAGGACCCTAATTAAAGCTGCAAGCAGCATTGGACGGGTCCTCGCTCGCAGGTCCCTCATGCCCGTTTGACCTCCATTTTGAGGGTTTCATCCCTTTTTTACCCTGCTGACCTGCTCAAAGGTTGACAAAGGTTTTTTTTTTTTCCTGCTCCTCAAGGTTGGTCCTCCCTTCGGGAGGACATTTACTTCCAGATCTAAGTTTTACCTGTTTGGTATCTGTTTGTGTTTTAGAGCTATTACAGTTGAAGTGATGCATTTCTTGCTCCTCCTCAGTCTTTATAATGGGTGTGTGTTACACATTCCATCTCCCCCCCTTCAGCGAGTCACATGACCAGCTGCTGCCAATCAGTGAGTGAATGACATCATCTGCTGCCTTCATGAAATTCAAACTGCAGCTAAGAAGCACGGACACCAAAACTCTAGAAACATTTCCTCACCAATGCCACATTTTTGACCAAATCTCTCTACAAGTTATATGAGTGAACTGGAAATTTTGTCAGGAATCCATCCATGTAATTTTCATAGCTATAGGACTTTTTGTTTTTTCTGTAGAGGCTGATCTTCCACAGGTTGTCCAGAGCTGTATTTTCACTCCCCATTCATTTGAATGGGGGGAGCTGGGAGGGCTTCTTTGAGGTTCACCAACTTTGAGGGCTTCTCATTCGAAAACCGTTTGAGAAACAACAAAATCCCTTGAAGTTTTTGATTATCAATGCCTCCTCTGTCATCTGTCCGGGTTTCAAGCCGATACCATTTACGGCCTCGGAGGAGAAAATTTTTTTCTGGAGAGTAGTAATTTTACTTTGAAAGGCAAATTGCCGACTTCCTGTTTGAGATAGGTCAGGGGTGTCAGCGCGTGATTTTTGGGTCTCGATGAGACGAACGTTTTGACGTTGGTTTGATCTCTCTATGACATTCCTTGTTGCCGTGGCAACCATTTTTGTGCTCCATTTTGCACCTTGGTGGCGCTAGAGAGCACATTTTGGTATTTTTTGTGTTTATTTTTTCATTTTCTGAAATTTTGCACACCATGTGGCGTGTGTGTCAGTTTTGGCATAGCTATGAGCCTGTTAAGGGTGTGAAATCACGGTGTGAAGTGGGGATGATCCGGTGAGCTCTTATTTTGAAGTTAAAATTGCCGGCTTCCTGTTTGAGATAGGTCAGGGGTGTCAGCGCGTGATTTGTGGGTCTTGATTAGACGATCGTTTGGGCGTTGGTTTGATCTCTCTGCGACATTCCTGCTGGCCGTGAGGGCCGTTTTAGTGTGCCTAGGTGGCGCTAGAGAGCCGATTTTGGCATGTTGGGGGTTAATTTTTTCATTTTATAAAATTTTTCGCCGATTCTGAGGTGTGTGCCGATTTTGGTGAGTTTTTGAGCATGTTTAGGGGGTCTAATTAAGGTTCAAAGCGCGGACTGAATAATAATAATAATAATTAAAGCTGCAAGCAGCATTGGACGGGTCCTCGCTCGCAGGTCCCTCATGCCCGTTTGACCTCCATTTTGAGGGTTTCATTCCTTTTTGATCCTTTGACCTGCTCAAAGGTTGACAAATTTTTTTTTTTTCTGCTCCTGAAGGTTGGTCCTTCCTTCAGGAGGACATTTACTTCCAGATCTTAGTTTTACCTGTTTGGTATCAGTTTGTGTTTTAGAGCTATTACAGTTGAAGTGATGTATTTCTTGCTCCTCCTCAGTCTTTATAATGGGTGTGTGTTACACATTCCATTTCCCCCCCTTCAGTGAGTCACATGACCAGCTGCTGCCAATCAGTGAGTGAATGACATCATCTGCTGCCTTCATGAAATTCAAACTGCAGCTAAGAAGCACGGACACCAAAACTCTAGAAACATTTCCTCACCACTGCCACAATTTTGACCAAATGTCTCTACAAGTTATATGTGTGAACTGGAAATTTTGTCAGGAATCCGTCCATGTAATTTTCAAAGCTGTAGGACTTTTTGTTTTTTCTGTAGAGGCTGATCTTCCACAGGTTGTCCAGAGCTGTATTTTCATTCCCCATTCATTTCAATGGGGGGAGCTGGGAGGGGTTCTTTGAGGTTCACAAACTTTGAGGGCTTGTCATTCAGAAACCGTTTGAGAAACAACAAAATCCTTTGAAGTTTTTGATCATCAATGCCTCCTCTGTCATCTGTCCGGGTTTCAAGCTGATACCATTTACGGCCTCGGAGGAGATAATTTTTTTCTGGAGAGTTGTAATTTTACTTTGAAAGGCAAATTGCCGACTTCCTGTTTGAGATAGGTCAGGGGTGTCAGCGCGTGATTTTTGGGTCTCGATGAGACGAACGTTTTGACGTTGGTTTGATCCCTCTACGACATTCCTTGTTGCCGTGGCAACCATTTTTGTGCTCCATTTTGCACCTTGGTGGCGCTAGAGAGCTGATTTTGGCATTTTTTGGTTTAATTTTTTCGTTTTCTGAAATTTTGTACAGCATGGGGCGTGTGTGTCAGTTTTGGCATGGCTATGAGCCTGTTAAGGGTGTGAAATCACGGTGAGAAGAGGGGATGATCTGGTGAGCTCTTATTTTGAAATCAAAATTGCCGGCTTCCTGTTTGAGATAGGTCAGGGGTGTCAGCGCGTGATTTGTGGGTCTTGATTAGACGCTCGTTTGGGCGTTGGTTTGATCTCTCTGCGACATTCCTACTGGCCGTGAGGGCCGTTTTAGTGTTCCTAGGTGGCGCTAGAGAGCTGATTTTGGCATGTTGGGGGTTAATTTTTTCATTTTATCAAATTTTTCGCCGATTCTGAGGTGCGTGCCAATTTTGGTGAGTTTTTGAGCATGTTTAGGGGGTCAAATTAAGGCTTT
>JBAMNC010001353.1:30000-135846 GCA_037902135.1 Cetoscarus ocellatus | reverse complement strand
TCGGCGAAAAATTTGATAAAATGCAAAAATTAACCCCCAACACGCCAAAATGAGCTCTCTAGCGCCACCTAGGCACACTAAAACGGCCCTCACGGCCAGCAGGAATGTCGCAGACAGATCAAACCAACGCCCAAACGATCGTCTTATCAAGACCCACAAATCACGCGCTGACACCCCTGCCCTATCTCAAACAGGAAGCCGGCAATTTGGATTTCAAAATAAGAGCTCACCGGATCATCCCCACTTCACACCGTGATTTCACACCCTTAACAGGCTCACTAGCCATGCCAAAACCGACACACAGGCCCCATGGTGTACAAAATTTCAGAAAACGAAAAAATCAACACAAAAAATAACAAAATGTGCTCTCTAGCGCCACCAAGCTGCAAAATAGAGCATAAAAATGGTTGCCACGGCAACAAGGAATGTCGTAGAGAGATCAAACCAACGCCTAAACGTTCGTCTCATCAAGACCCAAAAATCACGCGCTGACACCCCTGACCTATCTCAAACAGGAAGTCGGCAATTTGCCTTTCAAAGTAAAATTACTACTCTCCAGAAAAAAATTATCTCCTCCGAGGCCGTAAATGGTATCAGCTTGAAACCCAGACAGATGACAGAGGAGGCCATGCTGATCAAAAGTTATGTAGGAATTCTTATTATCTCAAACGGTTTCTGAATGACAAGCCCTCAAAGTTGGTGAACCTCAAAGAAGGCCTCCCAGCTCCCCCCATTCAAATGAATTGGGATTGAAAATACAGCTCTGGACAACCTGTGGAAGATAAGCCTCTACAGAAAAAACCAAAAGTCCTACAGCTTTAACAATTACAAAATGGATTCCTGACAAAATTTCCAGTTCACACATATATCTTGTAGAGAGATTTGGTCAAAATTGTGGCAATGGTGAGGAAATGTTTCTGTAGATTTGGTGGTTCTGCTTCTCTGCTGCTCTGCTGCAGTTTGAATGTAATGAGGCAGCAGATGATGTCATTCACTCACTGATTGGCAGCAGCTGGTCATGTGACTCACTGAAGGGGGGGAAATGGAATGTGTAACACACACCCATTATAAAGACTGAGGAGGAGCAAGAAATGCATCACTTCAACTGTAATATCTCTAAAACACAAACAGATACCAAACAGGTAAAACTAAGATCTGGAAGTAAATGTCCTCCCGAAGGGAGGACCAACCTTAAGGAGCAGAAAAAAAAAAATTTGTCAACCTTTGAGCAGGTCAAAGGATCAAAAAGGGATGAAACCCTCAAAATGGAGGTCAAACGGGCATGAGGGACCTGCGAGCGAGGACCCGTCCAATGCTGCTTGCAGCTTTATTAGGGTCCTCGCCCACAGGGAGAGGACCTCTCTAGCTGAAGCTAGAGAGGTCCTTGCCCGAAGGGCAAGGACCCTATTGTTTTTGTATCGTTTCTTTCTTATTAGGGTCCTCGCCCAAAGGGAAAGGACCTCTCTAGCTGAAGCTAGAGAGGTCCTTGCCCGAAGGGCAAGGACCCTATTGTTTTTGTATCGTTTCTTTCTTCTTATTATTATTATTATTATTATTATTTGCTTGACGCGTCTTTAAAACCTTAATTTGACCCCCTGAACACGCTCAAAAACTCACCAAAATTGGCAGGCACCTCAGATTCGGCGAAAAATTTGATAAAATGCAAAAATTAACCCCCAACACGCCAAAATGAGCTCTCTAGCGCCACCCAGGCACACTAAAACGGCCCTCACAGCCAGCAGGAATGTCGCAGACAGATCAAACCAACGCCCAAACGATCGTCTTATCAAGACCCACAAATCACGCGCTGACACCCCTGACCTATCTCAAACAGGAAGCCGGCAATTTGGATTTCAAAATAAGAGCTCACCGGATCATCCCCACTTCTCACTGTGATTTCACACCCTTAACAAGCTCATAGCCATGCCAAAACCGACACACAGGCCCCATGGTGTACAAAATTTCAGAAAACGAAAAAATCAACACAAAAAATAACAAAATGTGCTCTCTAGCGCCACCAAGGTGCAAAATAGAGCATAAAAATGGTTGCCACGGCAACAAGGAATGTCGTAGAGAGATCAAACCAACGCCTAAACGTTCGTCTCATCAAGACCCAAAAATCACGCGCTGACACCCCTGACCTATCTCAAACAGGAAGTCGGCAATTTGCCTTTCAAAGTAAAATTACTACTCTCCAGAAAAAAATTATCTCCTCCGAGGCCGTAAATGGTATCAGCTTGAAACCCGGACAGATGACAGAGGAGGCCATGCTGATCAAAAGTTATGTAGGAATTCCTATTATCTCAAACGGTTTCCGAATGACAAGCCCTCAAAGTTGGTGAACCCCAAAGAAGGCCTCCCAGCTCCTCCCATTGAAATGAATGGGGAATGAAAATACAGCTCCGGACAACTTGTAGAACAATGGCCCCTAGAGAAAAAAGTAAAAGTCCTACAGCTTTAACAAATACACGGATGGAATCCTGACAAAATTTCCAGTTCACACATATAACTTGTAGAGAGATTTGGTCCAAACTGTGGCAATGGTGAGGAAATGTTTCGAGAGTTTTGGTTGTTGTTCTGCTGCTCTGCTGCACTGCTGTAGTTTGAATGTAATGACAGCAGCAGATGATGTCATTCACTCACTGATTGGCAGCAGCTGGTCATGTGACTCACTGAAGGGGGGGGGGAATGGAATGTGTAACACACATCCTTTAGAAAGACTGAGGAGGAGCAAGAAATACATCACTTCAACTGTAATATCTCTAAAACACGAACAGATACCAAACATGTAAATAAAGATCTGGAAGAAAATGTCCTCCCGAAGGGAGGACCAACCTTTGGGAGCAACAAAAAAACCTTTGTCAACCGTTGAGCAGGTCAACGGGTCAAAAAGATTGAAACCCTCAAAAAGGAGGTCAAACGGGCATGAGGGACCTGCGAGCGAGGACCCGTCCAATGCTGCTTGCAGCTTTAATTATTATTCAGTCCGGTCATTGAAGCCTAATTTGACACCCTGAACACGCTCAAAAACTCACCAAAATTGGCACGCCCCTCAGAATCGGCAAAAAATTTGATAAAATGAAAAAATTAACCCCCAACATGCCAAAATGAGCTCTCTAGCGCCACCTGGGCAGACTAAAACGGCCCTAACAGCCAGTAGGAATGTCGTAGACAGCTCAAACCAACGCCCAAACGATCGTCTAATCAAGACCCACAAATCACGCGCTGACACCCCTGACCTATCTCAAACAGGAAGCCGGCAATTTGGATTTCAAAATAAGAGCTCACCGGATCATCCCCACTTTGCACCGTGATTTGACACCCTTAACAGGCTCATAGCCATGCCAAAACTGACACACACGTCCCATGGTGTATAAAATTTCTGAAAACGAAAAAATAAACCCAAAACATTCCAAAATGTGCTCTCTAGCGCCACCTAGGTACAAAACGGCGCACAAAAACGGTTGCCATGGCAACAAGGAATGTCGTAGAGAGGTCAAACCGACGTCAAAACGTTCGTCTCATTGAGACTCAACAATCACGCGCTGACACCCCTGACTTATCTCAAACAGGAAACCGGCAATTTGCCTTTCAAAGTAAAATTACTACTCTCCAGAAAAAAATTATCTCCTCCGAGGCCGTAAATGGTATCGGCTTGAAACCCGGAGAGATGACAGAGGAGGCAGTGATGATCAAAAGTTATGTAGGATTTTGTTGTTTCTCAAACGGTTTCCGAATGACAAGCCCCCAAAGTTGGTGAACCTCAAAGAAGCCCTCCCAGCTCCTCCCATTGAAATGAATGGGGAATGAAAACACAGCTCTGGAAAAACTGTGGAAGTTAAGCCTCTACAGAAAAAACAAAAAGTCCTACAGCTTTGAAAATTACACGGATGGATTCCTGACAAAATTTCCAGTTCACACATATAACTTGTAGATAGATTTGGTCAAAATTGTGGCAGTGGTGAGGAAATGTTTCTAGAGATTTGGTTGCTGTGCTGCATAGCTGCAGTTTGAATGTAATGAGGCAGCAGATGATGTCATTCACTCGCTGATTGGCAGCAGCTGGTCATGTGACTCACTGAAGGGGGGGGGAAATGGAATGTGTAACACACACCCATTATAAAGGCTGAGGAGGAGCAAGAAACACATCACTTCACCTGTAATATCTCTAAAACATGAACAGATAACAAACAGGTAAAACTAAGATCTGGAAGTAAATGTCCTCCCGAAGGGAGGACCAACCTTAAGGAGCAGAAAATAAAAAAAATTGTCAACCTTTGAGCAGGTCAAAGGATCAAAAAGGGATGAAACCCTCAAAATGGAGGTCAAACGGGCATGAGGGACCTGCGAGCGAGGACCCGTCCAATGCTGCTTGCAGCTTTAATTAGGGTCCTCGCCCAAAGGGAAAGGACCTCTCTAGCTGAAGCTAGAGAGGTCCTTGCCCGAAGGGCAAGGACCCTATTGTTTTTGTATCGTTTCTTTCTTCTTATTATTATTATTATTATTATTATTTGCTTGACGCGTCTTTAAACCTTAATTTGAACCCCTGAACACGCTCAAAAACTCACCAAAATTGGCAGGCACCTCAGATTCGGCGAAAAATTTGATAAAATGCAAAAATTAACCCCCAACACGCCAAAATGAGCTCTCTAGCGCCACCTAGGCACACTAAAACGGCCCTCACGGCCAGCAGGAATGTCGCAGACAGATCAAACCAACGCCCAAACGATCGTCTTATCAAGACCCACAAATCACGCGCTGACACCCCTGCCCTATCTCAAACAGGAAGCCGGCAATTTGGATTTCAAAATAAGAGCTCACCGGATCATCCCCACTTCACACCGTGATTTCACACCCTTAACAGGCTCACAGCCATGCCAAAACCGACACACAGGCCCCATGGTGTACAAAATTTCAGAAAACGAAAAAATCAACACAAAAAATAACAAAATGTGCTCTCTAGCGCCACCAAGGTGCAAAATAGAGCATAAAAATGGTTGCCACGGCAACAAGGAATGTCGTAGAGAGATCAAACCAACGCCTAAACGTTCGTCTCATCAAGACCCAAAAATCACGCGCTGACACCCCTGACCTATCTCAAACAGGAAGTCGGCAATTTGCCTTTCAAAATAAAATTACTACTCTCCAGAAAAAAATTATCTCCTCCGAGGCCGTAAATGGTATCAGCTTGAAACCCAGACAGATGACAGAGGAGGCCATGCTGATCAAAAGTTATGTAGGAATTCTTATTATCTCAAACGGTTTCTGAATGACAAGCCCTCAAAGTTGGTGAACCTCAAAGAAGGCCTCCCAGCTCCCCCCATTCAAATGAATTGGGATTGAAAATACAGCTCTGGACAACCTGTGGAAGATAAGCCTCTACAGAAAAAACCAAAAGTCCTACAGCTTTAACAATTACAAAAATGGATTCCTGACAAAATTTCCAGTTCACACATATATCTTGTAGAGAGATTTGGTCAAAATTGTGGCAATGGTGAGGAAATGTTTCTGTAGATTTGGTGGTTCTGCTTCTCTGCTGCTCTGCTGCAGTTTGAATGTAATGAGGCAGCAGATGATGTCATTCACTCACTGATTGGCAGCAGCTGGTCATGTGACTCACTGAAGGGGGGGAAATGGAATGTGTAACACACACCCATTATAAAGACTGAGGAGGAGCAAGAAATGCATCACTTCAACTGTAATATCTCTAAAACACAAACAGATACCAAACAGGTAAAACTAAGATCTGGAAGTAAATGTCCTCCCGAAGGGAGGACCAACCTTAAGGAGCAGAAAAAAAAAAATTTGTCAACCTTTGAGCAGGTCAAAGGATCAAAAAGGGATGAAACCCTCAAAATGGAGGTCAAACGGGCATGAGGGACCTGCGAGCGAGGACCCGTCCAATGCTGCTTGCAGCTTTATTAGGGTCCTCGCCCACAGGGAGAGGACCTCTCTAGCTGAAGCTAGAGAGGTCCTTGCCCGAAGGGCAAGGACCCTATTGTTTTTGTATCGTTTCTTTCTTATTAGGGTCCTCGCCCAAAGGGAAAGGACCTCTCTAGCTGAAGCTAGAGAGGTCCTTGCCCGAAGGGCAAGGACCCTATTGTTTTTGTATCGTTTCTTTCTTCTTATTATTATTATTATTATTATTATTTGCTTGACGCGTCTTTAAACCTTAATTTGACCCCCTGAACACGCTCAAAAACTCACCAAAATTGGCAGGCACCTCAGATTCGGCGAAAAATTTGATAAAATGCAAAAATTAACCCCCAACACGCCAAAATGAGCTCTCTAGCGCCACCCAGGCACACTAAAACGGCCCTCACAGCCAGCAGGAATGTCGCAGACAGATCAAACCAACGCCCAAACGATCGTCTTATCAAGACCCACAAATCACGCGCTGACACCCCTGACCTATCTCAAACAGGAAGCCGGCAATTTTGATTTCAAAATAAGAGCTCACCGGATCATCCCCACTTCTCACTGTGATTTCACACCCTTAACAGGCTCATAGCCATGCCAAAACCGACACACAGGCCCCATGGTGTACAAAATTTCAGAAAACGAAAAAATCAACACAAAAAATAACAAAATGTGCTCTCTAGCGCCACCAAGGTGCAAAATAAAGCATAAAAATGGTTGCCACGGCAACAAGGAATGTCGTAGAGAGATCAAACCAACGCCTAAACGTTCGTCTCATCAAGACCCAAAAATCACGCGCTGACACCCCTGACCTATCTCAAACAGGAAGTCGGCAATTTGCCTATCAAAGTAAAATTACTACTCTCCAGAAAAAAATTATCTCCTCCGAGGCCGTAAATGGTATCGGCTTGAAACCCGGACAGATGACAGAGGAGGCCATGCTGATCAAAAGTTATGTAGGAATTCCTATTATCTCAAACGGTTTCCGAATGACAAGCCCTCAAAGTTGGTGAACCCCAAAGAAGGCCTCCCAGCTCCTCCCATTGAAATGAATGGGGAATGAAAATACAGCTCCGGACAACTTGTAGAACAATGGCCCCTAGAGAAAAAAGTAAAAGTCCTACAGCTTTAACAAATACACGGATGGAATCCTGACAAAATTTCCAGTTCACACATATAACTTGTAGAGAGATTTGGTCCAAACTGTGGCAATGGTGAGGAAATGTTTCGAGAGTTTTGGTTGTTGTTCTGCTGCTCTGCTGCACTGCTGTAGTTTGAATGTAATGACAGCAGCAGATGATGTCATTCACTCACTGATTGGCAGCAGCTGGTCATGTGACTCACTGAAGGGGGGGGGGAATGGAATGTGTAACACACATCCTTTAGAAAGACTGAGGAGGAGCAAGAAATACATCACTTCAACTGTAATATCTCTAAAACACGAACAGATACCAAACATGTAAATAAAGATCTGGAAGAAAATGTCCTCCCGAAGGGAGGACCAACCTTTGGGAGCAACAAAAAAACCTTTGTCAACCGTTGAGCAGGTCAACGGGTCAAAAAGATTGAAACCCTCAAAAAGGAGGTCAAACGGGCATGAGGGACCTGCGAGCGAGGACCCGTCCAATGCTGCTTGCAGCTTTAATTAGGGTCCTCGCCCAAAGGGAAAGGACCTCTCTAGCTGAAGCTAGAGAGGTCCTTGCCCGAAGGGCAAGGACCCTATTGTTTTTGTATTGTTTCTTTCTTTCTTATTATTATTATTAGGGTCCTCGCCCAAAGGGAAAGGACCTCTCTAGCTGAAGCTAGAGAGGTCCTTGCCCGAAGGGCAAGGACCCTATTGTTTTTGTATCGTTTCTTTCTTTCTTATTATTATTCAGTCCGCGCTTTGAACCCTTATTTGACCCACTAAACACGCTCAAAAACTCACCAAAATTAGCACACACCTCAGAATCGGCGAAAAATTTGATTAAATGAAAAAATTAACCCCCAACATGCCAAAATTAGCTCTCTAGCGCCACCTAGGCACACTAAAACGGCCCTCACAGCCAGTAGAAATGTCGTAGAGAGATCAAACCAATGCCAAAACAATCGCCTAATCCATACGCACAAATCACATGCTGACACCCCTAACCTATCTGGAACAGGAAGCCGGCAATTTAGATTTCAAAATAAGAGCTCAGCAGATAATACACACTTCGCACCATGATTTGACACCCTAAACATGCTCACAGCCATCCCAAAACTGACATACATGCCTGATAAGGCACAAAATTTCATAAAATTTACACAAAAAACACAAACATGCAAAAATGACCTCTATAGCGCCACCTATGCTCCAAAAGAAACACTAAAACTGCTGTAACTTCCTGTAGGAATGTCGTAGAGAGATCAAACCAATGTCAAAACGTTCGTCTCCTCGAGCCGCAAAAATGCCAGCGGGGGTCCCGAAAGCCTATCTGCAACAGGAAGCCGGCAAATTGCCTTTCAAAGTAAAATTACTACTCTCCAGAAAAAAATTATCTCCTCCGAGGCCGTAAATGGTATCAGCTTGAAACTCGGACAGATGACAGAGGAGGCATTGATGATCAAAAGTTATGTAGGATTTTGTTGTTTCTCAAATGGTTTTCGAATGACAAGCCCTCAAAGTTGGTGAACCTCAAAGAAGCCCTCCCAGCTCCTCCCATTGAAATGAATGGGGAATGAAAACACAGCTCCGGACAAACTGTGGAAGTTAAGCCTCTACAGAAAAAAGAAAAAGTCCAACAGCTTTAAAAAATACACGGATGGAATCCTGACAAAATTTCCAGTTCACGCATATAACTTGTAGAGAGATTTGGTCAAAATTGTGGCAATAGTGAGGACCTGTTTCACAGATTTGGTGTCCGTGCTGCTGAGCTGCAGTTTGAATCTGGAGAGGGGAGCAGATGATGTCATTCACTCACTGATTGGCAGCAGCTGGTCATGTGACTCACTGAATGGAATGTGTAATACACACCCATTATAAAGACTGAGGCTCCTGACAGAGCTGCAGCTATACACCTCAGTCTAACTTAGACCAGGTCAACGGATCAAAAAAGTATAAAACCTTAAAGATGGAGGTCAAACGGGCATGAGGGACCTGCGAGCGAGGACCCGTCCAATGCTGCTTGCAGCTTTAATTATTATTCAGTCCGGTCATTGAACCCTAATTTGACCCCCTAAACACGCTCAAAAACTCACCAAAATTGGCAGGCCGCTCAGAATCGGCGAAAAATTTGATAAAATGAAAAAATTAACCCCCAACATGCCAAAATGAGCTCTCTAGCGCCACCTAGGCACACTAAAACGGCCCTCACGGCCAGCAGGAATGTCATAGAGAGATCAAACCAACGCCTAAACGTTCGTCTCATCAAGACCCAAAAATCACGTGCTGACACCCTTGACCTATCTCAAACAGGAAGCCGGCAATTTGCCCTTCAAAATAAAATTTCGAGGGAAATATATGCCAGAGGAAAAAATTATCTCCTCCGAGGCCATAAATGGTATCAGCTTCAAACCCGGACAGATGACAGAGGAGGCATTGATGATCAAAAGTTATTCAGGAATTCTTATTATCTCAAACGGTTTCCGAATGACAAGCCCTCAAAGTAGGTGAACCCCAAAGAAGCCCTCCCAGCTCCTCCCATTGAAATGAATGGGGAATGAAAATACAGCTCCGGACAACTTCTAGAACAAAGGCCCCTAGAAAAAAAAGTAAAAGTCCTACAGCTTTAACAAATACACGGATGGAATCCTGACAAAATTTCCAGTTCACACATATAACTTGTAGAGAGATTTGGTAAAAATAGTGGCAATGGTGAGGAAATGTTTCTAGAGTTTTGGTTGTTGTTCTGCTGCTCTGCTGCACTGCTGCAGTTTGAATGTATTGAGAGCAGCAGATGATGTCATTCACTCACTGATTGGCAGCAGCTGGTCATGTGACTCACTGAAGGGGGGGAAATGGAATGTGTAACACACACCCATTATAAAGACTGAGGAGGAGCAAGAAATACATCACTTCAACTGTAATAGCTCTAAAACACAAACAGATACCAAACAGGTAAAACTAAGATCTGGAAGTAAACGTCCTCCCGAAGGGAGGACCAACCTTGGGGAGCAGAAAAAAAAAAATTTTGTCAACCTTTGAGCAGGTCAAAGGATCAAAAAGGAATGAAACCCTCAAAATGGAGGTCAAACGGGCATGAGGGACCTGCGAGCGAGGACCCGTCCAATGCTGCTTGCAGCTTTAATTATTATTATTATTATTCAACCAGACGCGTTTCGCTTAATTTCACCCCCTAAACACGCTCAAAAACTCACCAAAATTGGCACGCCCCTCAGAATCGGCGAAAAATTTGATAAAATGAAAAAATTAACTCCCAACATGCCAAAATCAGCTCTCTAGCGCCACCTAGGCACACTAAAACGGCCCTCCCAGCCAGTAGGAATGTCGCAGAGAGATCAAACTAATGCCAAAACGATTGTCTAATCGAGACCCACAAATCACGCGCTGACACCCCTGACCTATCTCAAACAGGAAGCCGGCAATTTTGACTTCAAAATAAGAGCTCACCGGATCATCCCCACTTCACACCGTGATTTCACACCCTTAACAGGCTCATAGCCATGCCAAAACTGACACACAGGCCCCATGGTGTACAAAATTTCAGAAAACGAAAAAATCAACACAAAAAATAACAAAATGTGCTCTCTAGCGCCACCAAGGTGCAAAATAAAGCATAAAAATGGTTGCCACGGCAACAAGGAATGTCGTAGAGAGGTCAAACCAATGTCAAAACGTTCGTCTCATTGAGACCCACAAATCACGCACTGACACCCCTGACCTATCTCAAACAGGAAACCGGCAATTTGCCTTTCAAAGTAAAATTACAACTCTCCAGAAAAAAATTATCTCCTCCGAGGCCGCAAGTAGTATCAGCTTGAAACCCGGACAGAGGACAGAGGAGGCATTGATGATCAAAAGTTATGAAGGAATACTTATTATCTCAAACGGTTTCCGAATGACAAGCCCTCAAAGTTGGTGAACCCCAAAGAAGCCCTCCCAGCTCCTCCCATTGAAATGAATGGGGAATGAAAATACAGCTCCGGACAACTTGTAGAACAAAGGCCCCTAGAAAAAAAAGTAAAAGTCCTACAGCTTTAAAAAATACACAGATGGAATCCTGACAAAATTCCCAGTTCACACATATAACTTGTTGAGAAATGTGGTCAAAATTGTGGCAATGGTGAGGAAATGTTTCTGTACATTTGGTGTTTCTGCTGCTCTGCTGCAGTTTGAATGTAATGAGAGCAGCAGATGATGTCATTCACTCACTGACTGGCAGCAGCTGGTCATGTGACTCACTGAAGGGGGGGAAATGGAATGTGTAACACACAGCCATTATAAAGGCTGAGGAGGAGCAAGAAATACATCAATTCAACTGTAATATCTCTAAAACACAAACACATACCAAACAGGTAAAACTAAGATCTGGAAGAAAATGTCCTCCCGAAGGAAGGACCAACCTTGGGGAGCAAAAAAAAAAAACTTTGTCAACCTTTGAGCAGGTCAAAGGATCAAAAAGGGATGAAACCCTCAAAATGGAGGTCAAACGGGCATGAGGGACCTGCGAGCGAGGACCCGTCCAATGCTGCTTGCAGCTTTAATTAGGGTCCTCGCCCAAAGGGAAAGGACCCTATTGTTTTTGTATCGTTTCTTTCTTTATTATTCAACAGCCTCTTTAAACATTAATTTGACCCCCTAAACACGCTCAAAAACTCACCAAAAACGGCACAGACCCCAGACTCGGCGAAAAATTTTATAAAATGAAAAAATTAACCCCCAACATGCCAAAATGAGCTCTCTAGCGCCACCTAGGCACACTAAAACGGCCCTCACGGCCAGCAGGAATGACATAGAGAGATCAAACCAACACCTAAACGTTCGTCTCATCAAGACCCAAAAATCACGCGCTGACACCCCTGACCTATCTCAAACAGGAAACCAGCAATTTGCCTTTCAAAATAAAATTTCAAGGGAAATATACGCAAGACGCAAAAATTATCTCCTCCGAGGCCGTAAATGGTATCAGTTTGAAACCCTGACAGATGACAGAGGAGGCATTGATGATCAAAAGTTATGTAGGATTTTGTTGTTTCTGAAACGGTTTCCGAATGACAAGCCCTCAAAGTTGGTGAACCCCAAAGAAGCCCTCCTAGCTCCTCCCATTGAAATGAATGGGGAATGAAAATACAGCTCTGGACAACCTGTGGAAGAAAGGCCTCTACAGAAAAAACAAAAAGTCCTACAGCTATGAAAATTACATGGATGGATTCCTGAAAAAATTTCCAGTTCACACATATAACTTGTAGAGACATTTGATCAAAATTGTGGCAATAGTGAGGACCTGTTTCACAGATTTGGTGTCTGTGCTGCTTAGCTGCAGTTTGAATCTGGAGACGGGAGCAGATGATGTCATTCACTCACTGATTGGCAGCAGCTGGTCATGTGACTCACTGAAGGCAGAAAATGGAATGTGTAATACACACCCATTATAAAGACTGAGGAGGAGCAAGAAATACATCACTTCAACTGTAATACCTCTAAAATATGAACAGATACCAAACATGTAAATAAAGATCTGGAAGTAAATGTCCTCCCGAAGGGAGGACAAACCTTAAGGAGCAGAAAAAAACAAACTTTACCAACCTTTGAGCAGCTCAAAGGATCAAAAACGGATGAAACCCTCAAAATGGAGGTCAAACGGGCATGAGGGACCTGCGAGCGAGGACCCGTCCAATGCTGCTTGCAGCTTTAATTATTATTATTATTATTCAACCAGACGCGTTTTGCTTAATTTGACCCACTGAACATGCTCAAAAACTCACCAAAATTAGCACGCCCCTCAGAATCGGCGAAAAATTTGATAAAATAAAAAAATTAACCCCCAACATGCCAAAATGAGCTCTCTAGCGCCACCTAGGCACACTAAAACGGCCCTCACGGCCAGCAGGAATGTCGCAGACAGATCAAACCAACGCCCAAACGATCGTCTTATCAAGACCCACAAATCACGCGCTGACACCCCTGACCTATCTCAAACAGGAAGCCGGCAATTTGGATTTCAAAATAAGAGCTCACCGGATCATCCCCACTTCTCACTGTGATTTCACACCCTTAACAAGCTCATAGCCATGCCAAAACCGACACACAGGCCCCATGGTGTACAAAATTTCAGAAAACGACAAAATCAACACAAAAAATAACAAAATGTGCTCTCTAGCGCCACCAAGGTGCAAAATACAGCATAAAAATGGTTGCCACAGCAACAAGGAATGTCGTAGAGAGATCAAACCAACGCCTAAACGTTCGTCTCATCAAGACCCAAAAATCACGCGCTGACACCCCTGACCTATCTCAAACAGGAAGTCGGCAATTTGCCTTTCAAAGTAAAATTACTACTCTCCAGAAAAAAATTATCTCCTCCGAGGCCGTAAATGGTATCAGCTTGAAACCCGGACAGATGACAGAGGAGGCCATGCTGATCAAAAGTTATGTAGGAATTCTTATTATCTCAAACGGTTTCCGAATGACAAGCCCTCAAAGTTGGTGAACCCCAAAGAAGGCCTCCCAGCTCCTCCCATTGAAATGAATGGGGAATGAAAATACAGCTCCGGACAACTTGTAGAACAATGGCCCCTAGAGAAAAAAGTAAAAGTCCTACAGCTTTAACAAATACACGGATGGAATCCTGACAAAATTTCCAGTTCACACATATAACTTGTAGAGAGATTTGGTCCAAACTGTGGCAATGGTGAGGAAATGTTTCTAGAGTTTTGGTTGTTGTTCTGCTGCTCTGCTGTACTGCTGCAGTTTGAATGTAATGAGAGCAGCAGATGATGTCATTCACTCACTGATTGGCAGCAGCTGGTCATGTGACTCACTGAAGGGGGGAAATGGAATGTGTAACACACAGCCATTATAAAGGCTGAGGAGGAGCAAGAAATACATCACTTCAACTGTAATATCTCTAAAACATGAACAGATACCAAACAGGTAAAACTAAGATCTGGAAGGAAATGTCCTCCCGAAGGGAGGACCAACCTTGAGGAGCAAAAACAAAACCTTTGTCAACCTTTGAGCAGGTCAGCGGGTCAAAAAGGAATGAAACCCTCAAAATGGAGGTCAAACGGGCATGAGGGACCTGCGAGCGAGGACCCGTCCAATGCTGCTTATTATCATTATTATTTGCTTGACGCGTCTTTAAACCTTAATTTGACCCCCTGAACACGCTCAAAAACTCACCAAAATTGGCAGGCACCTCAGATTTGGCGAAAAATTTGATAAAATGCAAAAATTAACCCCCAACACGCCAAAATGAGCTCTCTAGCGCCACCCAGGCACACTAAATTGGCCCTCACGGCCAGCAGGAATGTCGCAGACAGATCAAACCAACGCCTAAACGATCGTCTCATAGACACCCACAAATCACATGCTGACACCCCTGACCTATCTCCAACCGGAAGCCAGCCATTTGGATTTCAAAATAAGAGCTCACCGGATCATCCCCACTTCGCACCATAATTTCACACCCTGAACAAGCTCATAGCCATGCCAAAACTGAAACACAGGTCACACAGGGTACAAAATTTCAGAAAATGAAAAAATTAACCCAAAACATGCCAAAATGTCCTCTCTAGCGCCACCTAGGTAAAAAATAGAGCACAAAAATGGTTGCCACAGCAACAAGGAATGTCGTAGACAGATCAAACCAGCGTCAACACGTTCATCTCGTCTAGACCCAAAAATCACGCGCTGACACCCCTGACCTATCTCAAACAGGAAACCAGCAATTTGCCTTTCAAAATCAAATTACAACTGTCCACAAAAAAATAATCTCCTCTAAGGCAGTAAATAGTATCAGCTTGGAAAGTGCAGAGCTGACACACTACACATTGATGAAAAAAACTTCCGAAGGACGTTTTTTTTTCTCAAACAGTTTCCAAATGACAAGCCCTCAAAGTTGGTCAACCCCAAAGAAGCCCTCCAAGCTCCTCCCATTCAAATGAATGGGGACTGAAAATACAACTCTGGACAACCTGTGGACGATCAGGCTCTACAGAAAAAACAAAAAGTCCCAGCTTTGAAAATTACATGAATGGATTCCTGACAAAATTTCCACTTCACAAATATAACTTTTGAAGACATTTGTTCAAAATTGTGGCATTGATGAGGAAATGTTTATAGAGATTTGATTGTTGTGCTGCTTAGCTGCTCAGTTTGAATGTAATGAGGGCAGCAGATGATGTCATTCACTCACTGATTGACAGCAGCTGGTCATGTGACTCACTGAAGGGGGGAAAATGTAATCTGTAATACAAACCCATTATAAAGTCTGAGGAGGAGCACCAACACATCCAAAACATTGACTGTGATATCTGCAAAACACTAACAGAAAACAAACATGTAATATTCAGCAGACTAAAAAATTTGAGAACTACAAATTTAATATGAAACAAGCAAACCAAAATAGGGTCCTTGCCCGGAGGGCAAGTTTTCCTTTTAACTGTGATCGAATTAAACCCCTAAAATGCCATAATGTGCCAAACACTAACAACAAACACACATGTAAAATGCAGTGGAGTAACAATTGTGAGCACTAACAATTTCATTTGAAACAGGCACACCAAAACAAGCTCTTTGCCCAGAGGTCTATGACCAACTTTGAAGAGTGAAAAATAAAAATTAACAAACTTTAACTGTAATATCTTCAAAAACCTAACAGATAAAAACATTGGAACACTGAGATTTGTACGTCCACGTCCTCCTCCCAAAGGGAAGACCAAATCTGAGGAGTAAAAAAACCTGAAAATTTTAACTGTGATACATCTATAACAGTTAACAAGTAGCAGAAACCTGTGGCATGGAGATTTGTATGTCCACATCCTGCTGGATCCTCACACAGCTGCAGGTACACACATTAATGTAACTTTCACAAGGTCACAGGAGGTCAAGTGAATGTGGATCTACCATTTAAAGTGAATCAACATTTGTTTGTATGTTTCAACACTCTTAAAAACAAATACACCTTACAGTGGAACTTAATACTTAATTCTTTTGGAATGAAGTTTTATTTATTTGTGTCTGGTTGCAGTTATTTTTTATTTCCTCAAGGCTGTGAGTACATATGTGAAACAAACTTTTGTTAGGTGTGATGGGGTTAACTAGGCACTACACACTCACAGGTAGCAGAGTCATTGGTTTTTGAAATAAGCTGATTAATGTCCTTCCAAAGGGAGGACCATCTTTAAGAAGTAAAAAAAATTAAAACTGAATCTACATTTCTAAAACACCAAAAGGTATCAGAAACATTTGATTCGAAATTTGATGATCGTCTTCCCGAAGGGCGGACTATCTTTTAGGAGTTAAAAAAATACACCTCCAATTCACGCTCTACAGCTCTAGCTATCGCCAACAAAACAATCCTCCTAAACTGGAAATCAAAAGCCCACCTCAGTGTTACACAATGAAAAAATCTTCTAACAGAACAAATATCTATGGAAAAAATGACTGCCTCTCTCACTCACAGATCAACTGACTTCAACGAAACCTTGTACACTTTCATAATCAAATTAACCCATACTGTCACTCGATTTCCAATACCATCCTAGAACTTGTGATTATTCAGGCATTCACACACACACTCACACCCACACAACACCCCTATATACACACACCTACGCACATAAATATACACACCACCCCTATATACACACACCTACACATATAAATACACACACCACACCCATGACTTAAAATTTCTTATTCCTAAGCCTTCCAGCACCTTTAAACTTAAAATACCCAATTGTAATGAGTTACTGCTTTGCTTGTTTTAAATGGTTTTTTTTTGTTTGTTTTTCTTGTCTTGGTTTTTTTCATCTGTATGTATTGCATGCACAGTGTCTCACTTGTCATGATCCGTTTTGCATCACTTGATTAAAAAAAAGAGGAAAGACATTTCCTTGTTCTGCTGGATCCTCACACAGCTGCAGGTACACACATCAGTCCAACTTTCAGGTCACAGGAGGTCTAATGACTGTAGATCTACTAGTTGAAATGAGTGCACATTTGTTTGAAGACACTTCTCATAAACAAATACAACTTACTGTGGAACTTAATGCTCACTGCGCCCATTTAAATGAAGTTTTATTTATTTGTGTCTGGCTGCAGTTATTTCTTATATCCATGGCTGTGAGTACAAATGTGAAACAAAATTTTGTTATGTATGATGGGTAAAAATGATGTGGATCAGTCATTTCAAATGGAGGGAATTTGTCTGCCTGGCTACTGATATTTTTTTCCTCGTACCCTGGACTCATCACATCAATCACACTTTCAACACCTTGTAATGCCTGCAACTTTTCATTGAAAAAGCTCATAATACTTTCAAATTAAAAATAGTTAGAAAAAAATTCAATTCACAATAAGGGAAATCATTTCTTCTATACCCAACTTCATCAAGGTTTTAAATTTCCAACTACATCAAATGTAAGTGAATTGGCTTAAATGAACACACATCTAGATGACTGGTGTGTGATCAAGACCAACAAATCTCGCCTTTTCTCATCCTCTCTCAGCTGAAACACCTCAATCAAAGTTTGACCAGGCTGCATTACACTGTAAACCAGGAGAAATGTTATCACTGACCTTTGTTTTTCACACAACAAGGAAAACATTTTAACTGTTAACAGCATGACAGACAACATTGATATTAAACATCAGAGAATTTATTTTTAAAAACAGTTAATTACATTAATATGGTAATATTTGATTACATTGATTTTCAGTAACTTCAATTAACTTTTTACATTTTATTTCCAAATTCTGTGGTACATATTGCAAAAATAGTTCATCACTACAAACATTAAGAATAATCATAATTTTATTTTACAATTGATGTAACACTAAATAGCAATCCACAGACTTTGATTTTTTTCCCTGCTGTCGAACTACAATTAAGATAGTTACAGATTTTACTTGTACTTTATTTATTTTTATGTCCTGATATGAATTCTAAAGAATAAGTTTAAGTTTTACTAAATAATAATAAAGACTAAAGTTCATCGAAATTACTTTGGAACATCACAGACTAAATATACATGGTGCTGCAAATTCAAAAATCCCTCTGTCTGCATAATCCACATGTGCATCTCTTGGGGAGTGGGGAGGATGGGGAGCACGGCAACAGCTTCAACCAGACAGTTCACCTCAGAGAAAACAAAGAATAAATTTTAGAACAAAATCCTCTGATCAAACACACTGTCAACTAAACTAACTATATACACAGATTTTTAACTATCTAACATTTATTTACATTGTAAAAACTTGAGAGGGATAGAGAGAGAGAAAAGATAAGACTGGGAAACACAAAGGGGAGGAGAAAACATGGAAAATAACAACAATAACAACAAAGACAATAACAATTTCTTTTTTTAAACTGTCCTGTCCTAGCAGTCAGGCATGCAGAATGAGGAATCTAATGCCTTGTGGTGCCAGAACAGATTTGCTTTACTTCATGGTCACAAACAAACTATTTTCATATGAACTGTTGAAAGTGAACTTCATGAAGATTTAAAAGAATTACACTGAAACATTAACTCAGTAATGAATAAATATATACATTAAAAACATACAGATACCAACAGTAAATGTGCAGCAAGCAAAGGCTAACATCTAAAAACACTAACAGCTACAACACACAATTATCTGAAATTCCTGCCTACATGATGAACATTAAAAAACAACACCCACTTCCTCTGCAACACATAATTATCAATGAACAATCACATCATGATTACTTTTTCATCATTATGACTAAGTACATAAATATAATAAATATATAAATACAATAAATATACCATTTAAAATCCATCACCCAGCACAATCACCGTTAAAATGGCAACACGTTCTTCACTATGTGAGTGGGCAGACTCTAGACTAACTATAAAAAACTACAACCATGGTGGTAGCCAAAATACACACCATCAACAACGCAACACACTTCACACCAGTTTCCTCTTTAAACCTAACAGATAAACACAACTAACACATCAACACCTACATTTGCACCTTGACACGGCGATGTAGCTGTTTGACTCATCAGACAAAGAACTCACACTGCCACTGTGAATTCTTTGTCTGCCTCCTTTGCCAAACCAACAACACTAAACCTAATCTGAACCAAACTCTGAATCTAACAGCTCCTCTAATTCATCTGCATCTACATCAACCTCTAACTGCCTCTGATCATCTTTCACACTAAAACTACACAGAATTCCTTCATGATCGCTGAAGTACGTGGGCATCACTGCACAGTCCACACTGTACTGTGTTGTTTTCACATAAACATGATCAATCAGTGTACCCTTCTCTGTGGTTTCTTGTGTTACATGCTGTCTAAATCCTTTTGAGCCCATGAATTTACAAATTGATGATTTTTTCAAAATGTTCTCATTAAAATCTCCCACTATTACAATCGTGTTACTGATTGGATTTAACCAATCAAGTAACTTCCCCAGATTTTCTTTGAATACAGAATTTGGATAACATGGTGGACGATAAATCACTGCCAATAGGATGTTCAATTTGACACACAGGCACACCAAACACTCCAGATTCAAATCAGGTACCTGCACGATGTCACAGTCCAATTTGTCTTCACTGTATAAACCAACTCCACCATGTTCTAGCTCCTGAAGCTCTAACAATTTGGCATGACTGCTGCTGCTGTAACACACACCACGAGGACGACTGTGGAAAGTGTAACCATCAATTTGGACACTGTGCAGTGAGGACTGTGCAGTGAGCCACGTCTCTGTGACAGCAATACAGTTAGGCTGTAAATGCTGCGTGCAAGACACCAAATCCACCAAGTGGCGGCCTAAACTCTGAACGTTCATTAGATACACAGAGAAACTGTGTGCATCTAATGAAGGCTTCTGCTGTCCAATCAAAAATGGAGGCATGCCCTCCAAAGCCTCCTTGATGGTAGCCTTGCAGTAAATGGCCTTCTCTTCAAAATCCCTGATGATCAGTCCTGACAAAGCCCTGACACGACTCAGTGCTACATACGCCTGCCCAGGTGCAAACACCTTCTCTAAACAGACTACAGCCTGGTCTACAGTTAAACCCTGTACTTTGTGTACAGTAGACGCCCACGCTAACCTGAGAGGAAACTGAACACGCAGACCACCCCACTTGGTCGCCCTCTCCTGCTCTGGATCAATAGCAGTAGAATCCCTGCATTCTACTGCTGCATGTGCACGCTGTCTCCTCCTCTGTGAGCCAATCTTAGGGTCGTCAAATTTAACATAAACTGTTCGAGGAAACGTGTCATCATCATCATCAAAATCGATCTGAGTGACTGTGCCACATGCTCCATTGACCAGACCATCCCCGACATCCACATTCTTACAGAGCATCACACGCGCGTTCCTCGCCAAACACAAACGCTCTTGCAAACATGTGTCTGATGCTGCACTATGATGCCCGACCATCTTTTCCAATTTACCTGTTTTGCTACTGTTTTTGTAGTCCTGAGCATCAATGTTAACATAATCAGGACACATGGCAAAGAGCAGTTTCAGGTTGTGCTCAGACACTTGCCTATTAGTCGGGAGAATATGCAAGGCTGAGCTCTCTTCCCCAGGTCTCACGCGACTTTAAAATTTGGACATCACTGTCTAACAGGGGCGTGTCCTTGGAACGCACTCTCAACCTATTCAACAACTCAGCAAACACACTATCCTTCTGTCTAACTACTGTGGTCAACTCCACTACGCTAAAATTGCACCACAGATCCACACCAATGGGACAGTTATACAGAGGCTTCCCTTTAACAGGAGCCAGCTGATAAAAGTCTCCAACAGCTATCACACTAACACCACCAAAAGGGGAAAAGTCGCCTGTCTGCCTAATCTGCCTCAACCTACCATGAACATAAGCCAGCAGATTGTGATCAACCATACTGATCTCATCGATGATTAGAATTTGGAGGTGACCCAATTCAGCTCTCAGAGAGTTTAGTTTATCTTCACCTAAGGGGGTGTAAGGTAAACTAGCATGTTTGCCAATACTGAATGTGTGGTGAATTGTGGCTGCATTCAAATTGTATGCAGCTATGCCCGTAGGAGCAGTTAACAAAACACAGACATCATCTGGTTGATCACAAAGTGCTGACAGCAGCCTCCCTGCCTCGTACTGAATGGCCCTGATTAAATGACTTTTCCCCGTCCCTGCTCCACCTGTCACAAACACCTGCAGAGGCTCTGGGTTTTTGCCCATCACCTTCTGCAAACACCACTGTCTCACCTGATAAAAAACAGCTAACTGTGTCTCATTCAGAGACCTGACCAAACACAAACCCTCACTTCGAGACATGATGTTTCTATTCTTCTCTAACTTTGCTACCTGTTTGGTTCCAACAACCAAATCTGGAATATTCTCTAACCCTTCCACTAACTGCTCTCCCTCTATCTCTGCTGCCTGCTGCAGCCTTTTCTCCTCTAAACATTCAAGGCGTTCCACTTCCTGTTCAGGACACAACTCACCCCAAGCATCCTCGTCTACCCCATTGAGCAGCTCAGCAATCTCCTGAGCTCTCTCTAAATCTGGACAGTCAAACTCAAATTTAGCCCTATTCTCGTCGACCACGGCCTGCACCGGATGCACGGAGCCGTCACTAAACGTCACCTCCCCGTCCTTATAGAACTGACTAAACAGCTCAAAGCCCTCAGGTTTGAGGTCTGAGTCAGCTCTATAAGGAAGGAACAACTGCAACAGACTCTGGAAATGAGCCTCCTCCTGCTTCTCTAGGTTAAAACGCATATACCGAACCACCGCAAACTGAGATCGTGTTCTCCTCAGGATGAACCCCAGATCATTTTTCAATTTGATTGCATTTTTGGGTTTTTCATTCCTGGGGAGAACACGATACTCCGACGCAAACGTAGCCATACACATGTCATTAAACACACCATCGTCGGGCCTGTTCCTGAACCTGTCCACTATGCTCGTCATCCACATATCCTCTGACCGAAGATCATGTGTTGACGCCCTGTGCTGCAAAACACTGAGAGGTAAACTCATCTTGACTATGTTGCTCCCTGTTGGCACAAACACAACCTTCCTGGAACACTCCTTCAGATGCATGGACGTTAGCCTATACACTGCCTCCTGGGCGCAGACGTCTCTGTGGTGTAAATATACACTGCCGAGCTTCTTTAAGCTTTCTCTAGCAGAGAGATTTCCCTGTTTTGAAGCTTCTTTTTGGGCATTGCTTAATAAAAGGCCAATTTCTCTCTCTGACTTCGTAATGTACGAGATGATGTAGATCACGACTGCGTAGGCGTCAGTGACAAAGCTAAGGTCCATGTTGGCGTTCCAGCACTTCAACAACTTCCTGCTATACTGATTAACCCAAACACTGTTTACCTCTCTCCTGTACACTACCTTAGTCTTCTTCTCTAAACGCCTGTACGCCAGCTCAAAGATCTCCTGATTGATGAACAAACTCGCAAACAACTCCTCTACACAAGCAGCAGGCACCTCCTTTTCCACAGCTTCCTTGATGGCAGTTAAAATTGCCTGTGCTGTTTCCTTTGGGATCTTTTTATCGTCGTCAAAACACTTACAGACTGGCCTGTTCTCTGAAGCTGAACTCTTCTCTGTGCCACGTGTCTTTTTCCAATCACACTTGCACTCTTTTACATGACAGATAAATGTCCGTGCTGAAACTGGTTTTGGGAAATTGAAACGACATTTTGTCTTCTTAATCCTGCATGTTTTTGCATGTCGTTTGGAGTGTGTTTGAACCGATGTCACAATGTCCAATAATGTGTCATCGTCAGAGGGCAACTCACACGTGACGTATTTATCTATAAAAGCAACGACCTCCTCATCTGTGTTCTTACCAATTTTGGGAGCGCCCTTCGATCCAAAACAAACAGTGAACATGAGGAGAGCCGCGCTGCTGAAATTCAACCCTATGAAAATGATCGACGATTTTGCCAATTGGTTCAGCAGGAGACATGAGAACCGCTTTCAGAAAACAGTGCCATCTGTAATCGAACATCCTCGCAGCCGTCACCGGATTACGACGCAACAACTGACATCGGTCTGCCCACTCCAAATCCTCCACCGTCTGCGTCCTGCCCTCCTGTTTCAGGATGCTGGTCAGCAGATTCTGCCAGCGCATATCAGCAGACGAAAACGAACAAAACCACGTCGGAATCCCTAACTGACGAACGCAAGCCATCACCTCTTTCTGAACAGACTGCCAAAACGCCGGAGTCCCTCTAATCGGTCTCAGGAACTTGAAGCCATCATCAAACTCTAACAACTGCTTTAAAGCCTCCTCATCCTTCAACATACCCTGTGTGATCCTCTGAGACCTCTGACCTACTTTGCCCTTACGCAATGCCACAGAAACACTACACACCACCCGATCTAGCTCTGACATATACTGAGCAAAAAAGATATACTCTACATTACGCGCAAAACGACCATCTGCATGCATAATCCTATTGTTAAAATAACGCGTCAACGTCAGGTGAGAAGGCCGACTGTCATGGAAGGTCTTATCACCACGAGGAAACAACACTGGGAAACATTTAGCCTCATTCGTCCGGTCAGAAAGCATCTTTACTGGACAATTTCCCTCTGCAGGCGCAATATTCACAATATCCTCAAAATACTGATCTAATGCTTCCTGACCAATATCAACAGGCATAAGACAAGTGTCCTGAAACATGCAGTGCTGTTGCCTGTCATGTAACATTTCATCTTGTATAATGTCTGATGATTCCTCTACATTCTCTGCTAATTTAGCCTTTACCTTCGGCTGATCAGCTCCCTGAGCAATCACCTCACCCTGTATAACAACCTGCTCTACCACAGCACCAACCTCACCCTGTTCAATAACTTGCTGTACCACAGCACTAACCACATCCTGTCCAACAACCTGCTCTACCACAGCTTCATCCTCACTAGACTCTGCCTCTTCCTTTTCTTCATCTTCTAACCTACAAAATTCATTAACCCAATCCTCATTGAAGTCAATGTCTACATAAAGGGCATTAGTCCTCTTTAAATACTCTAGCGCCTGTCTTACACGTAAAGTATCGACAAACTGATACTCGTAATGCCCTTTATATGTCAGTTTACGCTTCAGCTTCACCTGTACCAACGACCCCTCCATACTGGACCGGGGCAACACGCGAGTCGCCTGAACAATGTCGGCTGGAACACATGTCACTGGTCCATGTACTCCATTCTGCCCACCCTTTGGCAGCGCCAACATTTTCATGAACGGGATATGTAACGCGATCAAATGCTGCTCTAAGCTGTTCAGACATCCCAGTTCAGGTGGAATGGGATCCAGCTCCAGGTTATTGACCCAGCATTCAGCTGGCATCTCACCTTTACTAATCTTAGTATGACACGTATGACAAATCCAAAGCTGACCTCTAGATACTGACAACTGACAGGGAACAACGCATTCATCATGACAACGATGCAAATAATGCTCACTAATGCACCTCTGTGCAAGACCAGCTGTTACTACGGTTCTGCTATAAGCTTCCCTCTCACAACTAACCACCTGATATTTAAACAACAACCTATGACAAACACAGCAGACAAAATCTGGACCATCTTTGACCTTTTCTAAAAACTCATTCATAACAAAATCAAAGTCTTTTGTCTGCTCTACCCTCTGTTCCCTGCTCAACCTTACACGACCAATAACTCTCTGCTTATGCTCTACACTATCATACTTTCTTTTGCTTTCTTTTCTACTCCTGTCTTTCACTTTCTGTCTATGCTGGACACTGTCTCTATATTTTATCATACTTCTGGCCTTAACTTCCCCCCTGTGCTTGATGCTTCCTTTATATTTCCTATCACTCATCCCTTTAACCCTCTCTCGGTGCTCAGTGCTATCTCTATATTTAGCTATGCTCATTGCTTTAACACTCTCCCTGTGCTCAGTGCTATTCCTATATTTATCTACGCTCATCGCTTTAACGCTCTCCCTGTGCTCAGTGCTATCTCTATATTTATCTACGCTCATCGCTTTAACCCTCTCCCTGTGCTCAGTGCTATCTCTATATTTATCTACGCTCATCGCTTTAACCCTCTCCCTGTGCTCAGTGCTATCTCTATATTTATCTACGCTCATCGCTTTAACCCTCTCCCTGTGCTCAGTGCTATCTCTATATTTATCTACACTCATTGCTTTAACCCTCTCCCTGTGCTCAGTGCTATCTCTATATTTATCTACACTCATTGCTTTAACCCTCTCCCTGTGCTCAGTGTTATCTCTATATTTAGCTACACTCAGAGATTTAAGAGTCTGCCTGTATGATATTTTTTTAATATACTTTTCTGCGCTCTTTAACTTTTCCTTTTCCCTGAACATCACATTTTCCTGATATTTCTTTCTAAAACTTAAAACACGTCTCTGCTTAAGCAACTTATTCATGTTCTGCTGTGTCCTCATCTTACGCCTAAGATGCTTTGATATTACAGACCTTTTACCTGACTCTACATTCCTAGGACCCTCTACAACCTCTGCATCTACACCTTTATCTGAAACTTCAATGTCATCATTACATCTTACTGCTGTTTCCTCACCATCTACAACCACAACATCTGAACATCTCGCCCTAAAGCTGTAACCTGACACTTCACTCACTTTACAGTAACCATAACATGTTTGCAGTCCAGGCTCATAAACACAAACCACGTTCTCAAAATGCTTTCCTAAGATATTCTCCAAATAAATACACTGTGCTGACAAACACTTACTGCTACAGCTGTACTTCAGCCAACGACCATCATAAAAAGTAAACGCGCTAACGCCTAACAAATCTGCTGTAACCTGAATTTCCACCTCTGTGGCCCAAGTGTTCACATTTCTCATCCTGGACTGCTGAATATACTCTAACACCGAGGAGTACTCACTCCTAATGATGCTGCTATACCTATCTGCATTCCTCTCTAGCTCTTTACAAACAGCAAGCCTGATCTTACGATGGTGCTTCTGTGAACCACTCACAGCCTGAGAGACAGCTCTGAAGAAGCAGTTACCATCGGCCACAATCCTCTCATTTCTACAAGGAACCCCTAACAATCCAACACGCGTGGACACCGGTCTACCGATCTTCACAAACTCAACATTAAAACTACTGCACAAAGCCTTACAAACATCTACACTGAGAGGATGGAAGACCAGCTCTGCATTTCTAACAGCATTAACAAACTCCACATCTGAATTTGCCTCACTGATATCGAATCGCTTAGATTTCTTTGACAAATGCGTGCCAGAGGAAATGCTACGCTTACCTGCTACTGAGCCACTGCTCACATCACTGCCAAAAGACTGCATGGAAATGCCTGACAAAGCTGGACTCACATCTACACTGAGAAGAGGGAAGTCCTCTTCATTTCTGATGGCTTCAACAATCACTACATCTGAATTTGCCTCTCTATCCTTTGATTTCTTCCGCTTACAAGTTCCAGAAATGCCTGACTGAGCTGGACTGGCATCTACACAAACATCTACACTGAGAGGAGGGAAGTCCTCGTCATAACTAAAAGCATTAACAACCTCTACAACTGAATTTGCCCATCTAACACCAAATCGCTTTGATTTCTTCCACATACAAATGCCAGAAGAAATGCTATGCTTCTTGCCATCAGTAACACTCGGTCCTGCCTCTGAGCCACTGCTCACCACACTGGCATAAGACCGCACAGAAATGCCTGACAGTGCTGGACTGGCATCTAAACTACCACAATGCTCAGGAACAACACTAGACTCTGGCGCTGGAGCAGTGGTCACCTCTGTGACGCTACCCTCCACAGAAACACCAGGCAGCACTGGACCTGCACCCACACCAACAGTGATGCCACACAGTTCAAAGAGCCTCTCCCCTGAACTGAGACTGTCGGCCAAACGACAGATGTAGTGGTGCAGGTCATCCAGGCACGCAAAATGCAAAACCACGCTTGTACCGTTAAAGTGTAACAAGCCAATGTTACTGCGTGAGTGACTGTCGACCACAGCGAACCGTCCATCCTCACAGATGATGGCAGAAGTGTTTCCACACATTGTCAGAAGACATGTGCTGTACTGACTGAAGATCCTCTCCAGTCCGTTACGCAAACTGATGAACACACCGCTGTCGATGTGTTCACCCTCAGCCACGCCTACATCCCCTAACACGGTGTCACCAAAACCAAACCTAACAACCTCATCATCTACCACCAACTGCTGTGGCAAATCTGGGACAGACAGCAGATTTGTCACATGGCTAAAGACACCAAGGTCACGCAAACTGGTGTACAACTCATCACCTAAAACCAACACACGATCCAGCTCACTACTCTCCCAGGAAAAAACACTGCGCAGCCTGTGTTTGGCTAAGCTGACCAAAGCTATAGCCATACACTGCACTCCTCCATACACAAACCGCTTGCTCCCCTGGTGAAACGACCCGCGGACAACCTTCACTAGCCTAACACCTCTGCTACCCTCAACCTTTGCTGCTACATCATTACTGTCAGAATCTAAACCAACATCAGCAACACAAACATCAGAAAAAAAATCAGTCTTATCTTTGATGATCTTCTGTGGCCTCTGGGTTCCTTCGGGCACGGCAGGGCACGTTGCAGCGACCTCCTCCACGACGACCTCAGGGACCACGGACTCCTGCGCTGTCTCCACGACGACCTCTGGGACCACGGACTCCTGGGCTGCTGCCTCCGCCTGACACAAATCAAAACTCAAGTTTAACTGCATACCAAAAACCAGGAGAAGAAATGCAATTGTCACCATAAGTCACATATTGTGTTAAACAAAGACAGACCTGCTGCTGGACTGGACTGGGCCTGGAGGCAGACTCCGTCACCTGGGCAGGTGAAGGTGTTGCCACCACCTATAAAGAACAGTATAAGAGAAAAAAAATCATTAAAACAACACAACTCTTATCAAAACATGTACGACACCACATCAGTTGCTCTTCAACAAAACAACAAAAAAAGAAAAAACACACCTGCCGCTTTCCTCCTCTGCGCTTCGTGGCAACACCTCGGGGCCGACGCTTCCCAGGGGAAGCCTAGAGGAAGAAGAACAAACCTTTGTAACAGCTGTCTACCACTTGTGTTATCAACTATTTAGACATGTGACTTGTGAGCACTTTACCTGGCCAGCTGGTGGCTCAGCGGTGCAGCCAGAGCCAGAAGAAGGACTGACCTTCTCCATAGCATCCAACATGTCACCGCTGAACCACACAGGGTTGGGCGGGATGACAGACCGAACCACAGCAGGTGTTCCAGCCTTCAAAACAAAAAACAAACATCATTGTGTTAATAAAAGTTTCCATGCAGGCTTTTCACAAACTTCTAGACAATCATTCAGAAAAACACATTACCTTGCCCTCCTTTCCAACCACTGTCCACTCCCAGGGGTCGCTGTGACGTGGCATGGGGACGTGTCCCGTCACAACTAGCCTGGGAGACACCGTGGCACGCGGCGATGTCCGGGGGGACACCGTGGGCGTGGGCGGACGAGGTGCCAGCTGCTGCAGGGCAGCGTCCCACAGCAGCTGCACCAGGACAGGAGTCCCATCGGAGTCGCTGAGGTGCACCTGAAAAACAGTCAAACACAGCAGACATGTCACTGCATTAGTGTATCTGACACGAAAGAAAACTCCAACTCCAACTGTCATGACAACAAAGAATGATGTACTTACGCCGTCGGGGCACCACAGCTCCAACCGATGGAGAGGGAGGTGCTCTGCCACAGACACGTAAGGGAGACCTGACACAAATGTCACAAACAACAAAAAAAAAAAAACTTTAAATACTCTAAGTCCTATAAAACATTGGAGTTACATTACATATGCACATGCATTTACATGGAAATGATCATAAATGCATAATGTCACATTTTTAAAAAACAAATTATTCTCAAATATGACTGTGCAGATAAGCTCGACTTAAACATACCCATGCGTGCTGCGACGCGATGGTACTCCTGACGCAGCACCAGCTGCAGGCCCGGCTCGATGTTCAGGCGTGGAGGGAAGTCCAGCACGAACACCTTACAGAAAAACTTTTTGTCATCAGACCACATTCATGTCTCCAAAATAAGTGCATGACAAAACCACAATTGCTCACAATATCATTGGTGACACAGAACCAAACAATTAGCAACAACAATAACTTGAAACATGAAGACACACCTTGGGCCAGCGGCTGCAGATAGAGGTCAGGAGAGCACCGAAGTCCAACGCTGCCTCACCAACTGTCCGGCTAGCTGTGAGGTTGTTGCTCGGGGCAACCACGCAGACGGCGTCCGGGGTCCATGGAAGATCTGCATGCATGGCTTCTGTCCTCAGCTCGGCGGCCGACGCACCTGGAACAGAGAGAAAAGAGAAGGACACAGAACCTACCGGCATGGGCACAAAGTCGTCCACAATGGCCCGGAGGTGGGAGTCTCCAACGACGAACACCATCTGCAACAACAGAAACACTGCTTTACAACAGAGAAAGCAAATGTGACACCTTACTAGCTGCAGTTTCTCTATGAATAAGAAAACCCAATACCTTCTGATCCGGTCGATGCGCTGGAGAGACAAACTTCCGGGTCCGTCGGGTCAGCTTGGAAGTTTGCCATCTCCGCGTACGATGGCGGTACCCCGTACCGCGCCCTGTTTCGTTGAGATTGAAGTCAGAAAGAACATCATTAAAGGATATTTGATCTAAACAGTATCAGTGAAACATCTGAAACGAGAGTTTGACACGTACGAGGGACGAACTCAGGGACAGGCGCCAGGGCGGTCCAGGGGTGCCCCTCTGCCATCCTCCTCTTCAGAGCCTGGGCTCGTCGGTGTCCCTTCGCACGAGGCATCTAAACATGAAAATCAAAAAAACATTTTTTAGTCAACGCTTACAGAGAAAGCATAACAACTGGAGTGAATCTGTGCCAATCATACTCACAAGCCTTTACATGGCAACGTTTGACATAACATTTGAAATATAGAATTTTTTTAACTCACCTTGGTCGAGGGAGAGTGTTTGTGTGTGTGTGTCTGTGTGTGTCTGTGTCTGTTGAAGTGTGGGTGTGTAAAAAGTCAGTTAAAGTGTGTGCAGGTTATTACTTTATGTGTGTTTAAAGTTTGAGTAAATGTATCTGTGTGTAAAAATGTGTGAGTGTTCTAGAACAGATGCAGAGCAAACCACCGCAGTCAAAAGCCAAAGGAGAGCACCAGATTGCACAGCCACGAGAGTTGGGAATCTGCAAATCAATAAAATTAAAATTAATATATAGTCTTTCTAAACACCATTGACACAATGATCCATAGCTGTACCAAGGACTGGGCCATATGACCTATAACTAAAATCCCCAATCAGTTAAAATGCATGTGGTAATTTTAGAATACAAATTTTGATAATGTAGTTAAAACACAGGGAGGCCTGTAACATGTAAACATCTGATCAATAATTAATCTTATTTAAGAAACAAATGAAAGCCTAAACATGTGCTTGTGCAAAACCTGAAAAGGCCTACCATTATAAAAACTTTACATTTTCAGTAATTATGTTATCTCACATTGCAATAACTTATGATTGGAGTAAGTTGAGAGAAGAAATCTCCATTTATTATTTTTAAACCTTCTGCAGACAATCATTTGAATTACTCGACTTAATACTGTCTGATCCGAGCTGTAGCTAATCTTTTTCTTACATTTTTGACATAACTTCTAAACAGAATTAATTTAAATAATCTTAGCAACATGTTTGACAAACAAACTAGCATTGACATCACACACTTGCTCTCTTAAAAAGACACATGATGGCTGACAAAACATCTTTCAACAAAGATAGAGACACAAATCTGAGTCTATGTCAGGAAGTAAACTTTACCAGCACCAAGAACACAGACACACAGAGAGGGCAACAAAGAGACAAATTCACACCTAAGGCCAAATGTTAAGTTATGTTTGCATATGTTTAGCATGAGAGCACGAAATGCTAAATGACCCAAATCCATCAAATAAACGCTTAACAAATTCTTTTGATATACACTTCTCTCTCACAACAGATGACTCCTACAAGATGGCACACAAACATCTTGATCATACCATTGAATAATATCAACTTTTCTGATCTTAATCTGCATCAGATACTTCATTTAATGCACCGCGAAAATTAAATCAAGCACACAGACGCCTGCACACACATGCACAGAGATCTATATAAAGACACGTCTTCACATGAAGTGCTTTAATTTTTCATCCATAAAAACAAGGAATAATCACCTCACAAACATGACTACCAAAAAAACACTTGCTCTCTCAAAACACAGAACAGAAACAACACCTGAGGTAAACCACACTGCTCTGGACAAAGACACAACAACTCTACATTACAAACTAGAGCTGTAAGATATGGCTTGAAAATAAAATCCCAGCTTTTTTTGTCATAACAATTGATTTACGATTTTAAAGCAACACAGCATTAAAAGTCACAGCATCTGATGTCAGCCACACAGCTCAAGACTCAGAGAAACCAAATGATCTACATAACACACACCCTCACAGACTGGAGCTTAGCTCTGACTTCAGTGTGTGCTCTCAGTGCCCAAACAATAGCTAACATTACATCTCATAAGCTTAGGCCTGCTCATCAGGACACAGACACACAACTGAATCCACAGCAGAAACTAAGCTGAACAACACATGCAGACAAACCTCAAACACTCTCTCATACAATAAAGTCATTAGTCTAACACGACACAAAGACTAGTGAGCTAACAGCTAGCGGGCTAACGTGGCTAACACGAAGCTAACACAGAACAAAGGCTGAGATCTCCATAATATCAGCATATGTTTAGCATGGAAGCACAAATCATAGGAACCGACTTAAAAGCCATCAAAATGTATTCAAAATCCATCAACAATATATCATACTATCTTAAATATATATATTTCATTTATGTTTAATGCAATCATACTCCTTGGAGTGAAGTTTTTCTAACAGTTATCTCAACAACACACAAAAGCTAACAGCTAGCAGGCTAACGTGGCTAAGATGAAGCTAATACAAACAAAGGCTGAGATCTACATAACATTAGCATGTGTTTAGCATGGAAGCACAAATCATGGTAACTGACGAAGAAGCTATCAAAATGTATTCGAAACACCCCAAAAATGTATCGTACTATCTTAAATATATATCTTTTATTTATCTTAAAGGAAATCATACTCCTTGGAGTGAAATTAAACAAACACTTATCTCAACATGACACAAAAGCTAACAGCTAGCGGGCTAACGTGGCTAACACGAAGTCAACACAGAACAAAGGCTAAGCTCTCCATAACATTAGCATATGTTTAGCATGGAAGCACAAATCATGGTAACTGACTAAGAAGCCATCAAAATGTATTCAAAACACCCCAAAAATGTATCATACTATCTTAAATATATATCTTTTATTTATCTTAAAGGAAATCATACTCCTTGGAGTGAAGTTTATCAAACACTTATCTCAACATGACACAAAAGCTAACAGCTAGCGGGCTAACGTGGCTAACACAAAGTCAACACAGAACAAAGGCTGAGATCTCCATAACATTAGCATATGTTTAGCATGGAAGCACAAATCATAGTTACCGACTAAAAAGCCATCAAAATTCATTCAAAATCCTTCTACAATATATCATACTATCTTAAATATATTTATTTTATTTGTCTTAAAGGCAATCATACTCCTTGAAGTAACGTTTATCAAACAGTTATCTCAGCAACACACAAAAGCTAACAGCTAGCGGGCTACCGGGCTAACACGAAGTCAACACAGAACAAAGGCTAAGCTCTCCTTAATATTAGCATATGTTTAGCATGGAAGCACAAATCATGGTAACTGACTTAAAAGCCATAAAAATATATTCAAAACACCCCAAAAATGTATCATACTATCTTAAATATATATCGTTTATTTATCTTAAAGGAAATCATGCTCCTTGGAGTGAAGTTTATCAAACACTTATCTCAACATGACACAAAAGCTAACAGCTAGCGGGCTAACGTGGCTAACACGAAGCTAACACAAAACAAAGGCTGAAATATCCATAACATTAGCATATGTTTAGCATGGAAGCACAAATCACAGTAACTGACTTAAAAGCCATAAAAATATATTCAAAATCCACAAACAACAAATCATACTTCTTAAATATACATATATATGTTTTATAAAGGCAAACATTGTTTAAGGATAAAAGTTGATCAGAAATACACACTTCACAGAAGCTGTTAGCCAGTTTTAAATCTCACCACAGAGCAGCAAAAACTTACAATTACATGTTAACTTCTTTTGAACTTTATACTAAACCTTGTTTAATCATGATCACCACTTCAGTCTAGCACTGCTTTATCACATGATATGCTAACATTAAGCTAGAAAAAAATTAAATGAGTCTTACCTCTGAGCCAGTGGGGGCAAAATGGAGGACATTCTCATGCAGACGGGGGCTTTTATAGGCTGCGATGTCAGGCCATCAGGGCGTCCAATCAAATTACACTCCATGCTTCTTTGATGTCTGTCAGTGTGTGGGACATTCGGACGCCACTTTGAACCTTGATTTGACTGCAATACACAGCCATCTTAGACTGTGAGGATGAGCAACAAAGTGTAATATCTCTAAAACACTAACAGATGGTGAAAACATGTAAATTGAACATTTGTAGGTTCAAGTCTTGTGATTGTTTTAAGATTTAAATCAAGTCTGTAACTACAAGTATGTTGTGGCAATTTCATGTCAAACATAGGGTGGGTTTGCCGAGTTCCCCCATTAAAATGAACTGAATGTCCTCTGTCTGCCATACATGATGAATCCTCACAGAGCTGCAGGCACACACATCAGTCTGTGACTGAGCAGGCCACAGGAGGTCAAGTGAAACTTTCAAAACTCACTTTGTGTCTGCATTTTAATTAAAAAAAAAAAATTATTAATAAAATTAATCAATTTATTTAAATGTAATATTATTTTATTTTACACTGAAAATAAATTCACAAAGTCCAACTTGGAACACACCAGATTTGGTAATCAAATATTAATAAAATTAAAAATTAACCCCGAACATGCCAAAATGGCCTCTCTCGCGCCTCCTAAGCACACTAAAACAGCCTCGACAGCCAGTCGCCACCACTCTATGACTCTATGTCATAGAGTGGTGAAACCAACGTCAAAACTAACATTCATCTCATCAAGACCCACAAATCACGCACAGACAACCCCTGACCCATCTCAAACAGGAAGCCAGCAATTTGCCTTACAAAATCAAAGAACTCTCACAAAAATGGAATGTGTAATACACACTCATTATGAAATCTGAGGCTCCCGACAGAGCTGCAGTTACACACCTCAGTCTAACTTAAGCAGTTCAAAGAGATAAAAAGGGATAAAACCCTCAAAATGGAGGTCAAACGGGCATGAGGGACCTGCGAGCGAGGACCCGTCCAATGCTGCTTGCAGCTTTAATTAGGGTCCTCGCCCAAAGGGAAAGGACCTCTCTAGCTGAAGCTAGAGAGGTCCTTGCCCGAAGGGCAAGGACCCTATTGTTCCTGTAGCGTTTCTTTCTTTCTTATTATTAGGGTCCTCGCCCACAGGGAAAGGACCTCTCTAGCTGAAGCTAGAGAGGTCCTTGCCCGAAGGGCAAGGACCCTATTGTTCCTGTAGCGTTTCTTTCTTTCTTCTTCTTATTATTATTATTATTATTATTATTCAGTCCGCGCTTTGAACCTTAATTTGACCCCCTAAACACGCTCAAAAACTCACCAAAATCGGCACACACCTCAGAATCGGCGAAAAATTTGATAAAATGAAAAAATTATCCCCCTACATGCCAAAATCAGCTCTCTAGCGCCACCCAGGCACACTAAAACGGCCCTCACGGCCAGCAGGAATGTCGCAGAGACATCAAACCAACGCCCAAACGATCGTCTAATCAAGAACCACAAATCACGCGCTGACACCCCTGACCTATCTCAAACAGGAAGCCGCCAATTTGGATTTCAAAATAAGAGCTCACCGAATCATCCCCACTTCACACCGTGATTTCACACCCTTAACAGGCTCATAGCCATGCCAAAACTGACACACACGCCCCATGGTGTACAAAATTTCTGAAAATGAAAAAATTAACCCAAAAAATGCCAAAATCAGCTCTCTAGCGCCACCCAGGTGCAAAATGGAGCACAAAAATGGTTGCCACGGCAACAAGGAATGTCGTAGAGAGGTCAAACCAACGTCAAAACGTTCATCTCATCGAGACCCAAAAATCACGCGCTGACACCCCTGACCTATCTCAAACAGGAAGTCGGCAATTTGCCTTTCAAAGTAAAATTACTACTCTCCAGAAAAAAATTATCTCCTCCGAGGCCGTAAGTACTATATGCTTGAAACCCGGACAGATGACAGAGGAGGCCATGCTGATCAAAAGTTATGAAGGAATTCTTGTTATCTCAAACGGTTTTCGAATTACAAGCCCTCAAAGTTGGTGAACCCCAAAGAAGGCCTCCCAGCTCCTCCCATTGAAATGAATGGGGAATGAAAATACAGCTCCGGACAACTTGTAGAACAAAGACCCCTGGAAAAAAAAGTCAAAGTCCTACAGCTTTAAAAAATAGACGGATGGAATCCTGACAAAATTTCCAGTTCACACATATAACTTGTAGAGAGATTTGCTAAAAATTGTGGCAATGGTGAGGAAATGTTTCTGTACATTTGGTGTTTCTGCTGCTCTGCTGCAGTTTGAATGTAATGAGGGCAGCAGATGATGTCATTTACTCACTGATTGGCAGCAGCTGGTCATGTGACTCACTGAAGGGGGGAAATGGAGTGTGTAACACACACCCATTATAAAGACTGAGGAGGGGAAAGAAATACATCACTTCAACTGTAATATCTCTAAAACATGAACAGATAACAAACAGGTAAAACTAAGATCTGGAAGAAAATGTCCTCCCGAAGGGAGGACCAACCTTGAGGAGCAAAAACAAAACCTTTGTCAACCTTTGAGCAGGTCAGCGGGTCAAAAAGGAATGAAACATGCAAAATGGAGGTCAAACAGGCATGAGGGACCTGCGAGCGAGGACCCGTCCAATGCTGCTTGTTAGGGTCCTCGCCCAAAGGGAAAGGACCTCTCTAGCTGAAGCTAGAGAGGTCCTTGCCCGAAGGGCAAGGACCCTATTGTTCCTGTAGCGTTTCTTTCTTTCTTATTAGGGTCCTCGCCCAAAGGGAAAGGACCTCTCTAGCTGAAGCTAGAGAGGTCCTTGCCCAAAGGGCAAGGACCCTATTGTTTTTGTATTGTTTCTTTCTTTCTTATTATTATTAGGGTCCTCGCCCAAAGGGAAAGGACCTCTCTAGCTGGAGCTAGAGAGGTCCTTGCCCGAAGGGCAAGGACCCTATTGTTCCTGTATCGTTTCTTTCTTCTTCTTCTTCTTATTATTCCACCAGGTCTTTAAACCTTAATTTGACCCCCTGAACACGCTCAAAAACTCACCAAAATTGGCACGCCCCTCAGAATCGGCGAAAAATTTTACAAAATCAAAAAATGAACCCCAAAAATGCCAAAATGAGCTCTCTAGCGCCACCTAGGCACACTAAAACGGCCCTCACGGCCAGCAGGAATGTCATAGAGAGATCAAACTGACGCCTAAACGTTCATCTCATCGAGACCCACAAATCACGCGCTGACACCCCTGACCTATTACAAACAGGAAACCGGCAAATTGCCTTTCAAAATAAGATTTCAAGGGAAATATATGCCAGACGCAAAAATTATCTCCTCCGAAGCCATAAATGGTATCAGCTTGAAACCCGGACAGATGACAGACGAGGCCTTGCTGATCAAAAGTTATGTAGGATTTTGTTGTTTCTCAAACGGTTTCCGAATGACAAGCCCTCAAAGTTGGTGAACCCAAAAGAAGCCCTCCCAGCTCCTCCCATTGAAATGAATGGGGAATGAAAACACAGCTCCGGACAAACTGTGGAAGTTAAGCCTCTACAGAAAAAAGAAAAAGTCCGACAGCTTTAAAAAATACACGGATGGAATCCTGACAAAATTTCCAGTTCACGCATGTAACTTGTAGAGAGATTTGGTGAAAATTGTGGCAATAGTGAGGACCTGTTTCACAGATTTGGTGTCCGTGCTGCTTGGCTGCAGTTTGAATCTGGATGAGTCAGCAGATGATGTCATTCACTCACTGATTGACAGCAGCTGGTCATGTGACTCACTGAATGGAATGTGTAATACACACCCACTATAAAGAATGAGGCTCCTGATAGAGCTGCAGCTGCACACCTCAGTCTGACTTAAAGAAGGTCAAAGGGTCAAAAATGGATGAAACATTAAAAATGGAGGTCAAACAGGCATGAGGGACCTACGAGCGAGGACCCGTCCAATGCTGCTTGCAGCTTTAATTATTATTCAACCAGACGCGTTTTGTTTAATTTGACCCACTAAACACGCTCAAAAACTCACCAAAATTGGCAGGCCCCTCAGAATCGGCGAAAAATTTCATAAAATGAAAAAATTAACCCCCAACATGCCAAAATCAGCTCTCTAGCGCCACCTAGGCACACTAAAACGGAACTCACGGCCAGCAGGAATGTCGTAGAGAGATCAAACCAACGCCTAAACGTTCGTCTCATCAAGACCCAAAAATCACGCGCTGACACCCTTGACCTATCTCAAACAGGAAGCCGGCAATTTGCCCTTCAAAATAAAATTTCAAGGGAAAAACATGCCAGACGCAAAAATTATCTCCTCCGAGGCCGTAAACAGTATCAGCTTGAAACCCGGACAGATCACAGAGGAGGCATTGATGATCAAAAGTTATGTAGGATTTTGTTGTTTCTCAAACGGTTTTCGAATGACAAGCCCTCAAAGTTGGTGAACCTCAAAGAAGCCCTCCCAGCTCCTCCCATTGAAATGAATGGGGAATGAAAACACACCTCCCGACAAACTGTGGAAGTTAAGCCTCTACAGAAAAAAGAGAAAGTCCGACAGCTTTGAAAAACACACGGATGGAATCCTGACAAAATTTCCAGTTCACGCATATAACTTGTAGAGAGATTTGGTCAAAATTGTGGCAATAGTGAGGACCTGTTTCACAGATTTGGTGTCCATGCTGCTTGGCTGCAGTTTGAATCTGGATGAGTCAGCAGATCATGTCATTCACTCACTGATTGACAGCAGCTGGTCATGTGACTCACTGAATGGAATGTGTAATACACACCCATTATAAAGACTGAGGCTTCTGACAGAGCTGCAGCTACACACCTCAGACTAACTTAGACCAGGTCAACGGATCAAAAAAGTATAAAACCTTAAAGATGGAGGTCAAACGGGCATGAGGGACCTGCGAGCGAGGACCCGTCCAATGCTGCTTGCAGCTTTAATTATTATTATTTTTCTCCTGACGCCTCTTTGAACCTTAATTTGACCCCCTAAACACGCTCAAAAACTCACCAAAATTGGCACGCCCCTCAGAATCGGCGAAAAATTTTATAAAATCAAAAAATAAACCCCAAAAATGCCAAAATGAGCTCTCTAGCGCCACCTAGGCACACTAAAACAGCCCTCACGGCCAGCAGGAATGTCATAGAGAGATCAAACCAACGCCTAAACGTTCGTCTCATTGAGACCCACAAATCACGCACTGACACCCCTGACCTATCTCAAACAGGAAACCGGCAATTTGCCTTTCAAAATAAAATTTCAGGGGAAATATATGCCAGATGCAAAAATTATCTCCTCCGAGGCTGTAAATGATATCAGCTTGAAACTCGGACGGATGACAGAGGAGGCCATGCTGATCAAAAGTTATGTAGGAATTTGTTGTTTCTCAAACGGTTTCCGATTGACAAGCCCTCAAAGTTGGTGAACCTCAAAGAAGCCCTCCCAGCTCCTCCCATTCAAATGAATGGGGAATGAAAATACAGATCTGGACAACCTGTGGAAGATAAGCCTCTACAGAAAGAAGTAAAACTCCTACAGCTTTGAAAATTACATGGATGGATTCCTGACAAAATTTCCAGTTCACATATATAATTTTTAGAGACATTTGATCAAAATTGTGGCAATAGTGAGGACTTGTTTCAACAGATGTGGTAATTCTGCTGCTTTGCTGCAGTTTCAATCTGTATGACTCAGAAGATGTCATTCACTCAGTGATTGGCAGCAGCTGGTCATGTGACTCACTGAATGGAATGTGTAATACACACCCATTATAAAGACTGAGGCTCCTGACAGAGCAGCAGCTACACACCTCAGTCTAACTTAAAGCAGGTCAAAGGGTCAAAAAGGGATGAAACACGCAAAATGGAGGTCAAACGGGCATGAGGGACCTGCGAGCGAGGACCCGTCCAACGCTGCTTGCAGCTTTAATTATTAGGGTCCTCGCCCAAAGGGAAAGGACCTCTCTAGCTGAAGCTAGAGAGGTCCTTGCCCTTCGGGCAAGGACCCTATTGTTTTTGTATCGTTTCTTTCTTCTTCTTATTAGGGTCCTCGCCCAAAGGGAAAGGACCTCTCTAGCTGAAGCTAGAGAGGTCCTTGCCCCAAGGGCAAGGACCCTATTGTTTTTGTATCGTTTCTTTGTTGTTATTATTTTTATTCAACCAGACGCGTTATGCTTAATTTGACCCACTGAACACGCTCAAAAACTCACCAAAATTAGCACGCCCCTCAGAATCGGCGAAAAATTTGATAAAATAAAAAAATTAACCCCCAACATGCCAAAATGAGCTCTCTAGCGCCACCTAGGCACACTAAAACGGCCCTCACGGCCAGCAGGAATGTCGCAGACAGATCAAACCAACGCCCAAACGATCGTCTTATCAAGACCCACAAATCACGCGCTGACACCCCTGACCTATCTCAAACAGGAAGCCGGCAATTTGGATTTCAAAATAAGAGCTCACCGGATCATCCCCACTTCTCACTGTGATTTCACACCCTTAACAAGCTCATAGCCATGCCAAAACCGACACACAGGCCCCACTGTGTACAAAATTTCAGAAAACGAAAAAATCAACACTAAAAATAACAAAATGTGCTCTCTAGCGCCACCAAGGTGCAAAATAGAGCATAAAAATGGTTGCCACGGCAACAAGGAATGTCGTAGAGAGATCAAACCAACGCCTAAACGTTCGTCTCATCAAGACCCAAAAATCACGCGCTGACACCCCTGACCTATCTCAAACAGGAAGTCGGCAATTTGCCTTTCAAAGTAAAATTACTTCTCTCCAGAAAAAAATTATCTCCTCCGAGGCCGTAAATGGTATCAGCATGAAACCCGGACAGATGACAGAGGAGGCCATGCTGATCAAAAGTTATGTAGGAATTCTTATTATCTCAAACGGTTTCCGAATGACAAGCCCTCAAAGTTGGTGAACCCCAAAGAAGGCCTCCCAGCTCCTCCCATTGAAATGAATGGGGAATGAAAATACAGCTCCGGACAACTTGTAGAACAATGGCCCCTAGAGAAAAAAGTAAAAGTCCTACAGCTTAAACAAATACACGGATGGAATCCTGACAAAATTTCCAGTTCACACATATAACTTGTAGAGAGATTTGGTCCAAACTGTGGCAATGGTGAGGAAATGTTTCGAGAGTTTTGGTTGTTGTTCTGCTGCTCTGCTGCACTGCTGCAGTTTGAATGTAATGAGAGCAGCAGATGATGTCATTCACTCACTGATTGGCAGCAGCTGGTCATGTGACTCACTGAAGGGGGGGGGAAAGGAATGTGTAACACACATCCTTTAGAAAGACTGAGGAGGAGCAAGAAATACATCACTTCAACTGTAATATCTCTAAAACACGAACAGATACCAAACATGTAAATAAAGATCTGGAAGAAAATGTCCTCCCGAAGGGAGGACCAACCTTTGGGAGCAACTAAAAAACCTTTGTCAACCGTTGAGCAGGTCAGCGGGTCAAAAAGATTGAAACCCTCAAAATGGAGGTCAAACGGGCATGAGGGACCTGCGAGCGAGGACCCGTCCAATGCTGCTTGCAGCTTTAATTATTATTCAGTCCGGTCATTGAAGGTTAATTTGACCCACTAAACACGCTCAAAAACTCACCAAAATTGGCACATCCCGCAGAATCGGCGAAAAATTTGATAAAATTAAAAAATTAACCCCCAACATGCCAAAATCAGCTCTCTAGCGCCACCTGGGCACACTAAAACGGCCGTGACGGCCAGTAGGAATGTCGCAGAGACCTCAAACCAACGCCCAAACGATCGTCTAATCAAGACCCACAAATCACGCGCTGACACCCCTGACCTATCTCAAACAGGAAGCCGGCAATTTGCCTTTCAAAATAAAAGCTCACCGGATCATCCCTACTTTGCACAGTGATTTCACACCCTTAACAGGCTCATAGCCATGCCAAAACTGACACACACACCCCATGGTGTACAAGATTTCAGAAAACTAAAAAATTAACCCAAAAAATGCCAAAATCAGCTCTCTAGCGCCACCAAGGTGCAAAATGGAGCACAAAAATGGTTGCCACGGCAACAAGGAATGTCGTAGAGAGGTCAAACCAATGTCAAAACGTTCGTCTCATCGAGACCCAAAAATCATGCGCTGACACCCCTGACCTATCTCAAACAGCAAGTCGGCAATTTGCCTTTCAAAGTAAAATTACAACTCTCCAGAAAAAAATTATCTCCTCCGAGGCTGTAAATGGTATCGGCTTCAAACCCGGAGAGATGACAGAGGAGGCATTGATGATCAAAAGTTATGTAGGATTTTGTTGTTTCTCAAACGGTTTCCGAATGACAAGCCCTCAAAGTTGGTGAACCTCAAAGAAGCCCTCCCAGCTCCTCCCATTGAAATGAATGGGGAATGAAAACACAGCTCTGGAAAAACTGTGGAACTTAAGCCTCTACAGAAAAAACAAAAGGTCCTACAGCTTCGAAAATTACACGGATGGATTCCTGACAAAATTTCCAGTTCACACATATAACTTGTAGAGAGATGTGGTCAAAAATGTGGCATAGGTGAGGAAATGTTTCTAGAGTTTTGGTTGCTGTGCTGCTTTGCTGCAGTTTGAATCTGTATGACTCAGCAGATGTCATTCACTCACTGATTGGCAGCAGCTGGTCATGTGACTCACTGAATGGAGTGTGTAATACACACCCATTATAAAGACTGAGGCTCCTGACAGAGCTGCAGCCACAGACCTCAGTCTAACTTACAGCAGGTCAAAAACTGATAAAAAGGGATGAAACATGCAAAATGGAGGTCAAACGGGCATGAGGGACCTGCGAGCGAGGACCCGTCCAATGCTGCTTGCAGCTTTAATTAATATAAAGTTTATGAAAATGAGTTACAGGGCTCTCATATGTTTTCATAAACCTGGGATAAAATCAATTAATCAATCAATAGATTGATTGATTGATTGACATATTGTCAAATTATTGAAGACAACTGAGGTAATATGCCTAATGCCCTGAAAATTCTTATGCTCATCTTCACCAATCAAATGAATGGCTCTCCTCGCCTTTAAATGCACCGCGGGCGAGGAGCAGTGACAATTTCACCTCGGTGGAGAAGAAGGTCAGAGCCGCTGTCACTTTTACAGCAACTGGGAGAGCGCAGGGGCCACAGGGCCGTGCATCGGAGGACACGAAGCGCGTCACCGTGTGGACCACCTCGTGGACAGATGTAATCTGTCCCTGTCTCATAAATATGAGTACAAAATTAAGTGATAATTTCAATTTTAACACAGCAGCAGGCTAATCCATTCATCATGCTTGTGATCCACCTGCATTCCTGGTCTGTCATCGACAAATAGCAGAACCTTTGGTGAAATATCCCCCCCCCCATATCTCCTCCTCATCCTCCTTGCAATAATGTACTCCATCTTTTTAGATCACGTTACGAATAAAGATTAAAACAGAGAAATATGGGCAATACCAGGTAAATCCTTAAGACACCGAGTGACTTACATTTATTCAGCAAGCGTCTCTCTCTTTTTTCTTTTCTTTTGAATTTCATGAGATAAGAGAAGCCGGATACTCCGTATGGGATGATGTGGCTGTTTGTGGTTGGCAGAGAGATGTGAACTCGTTAGTTTGCATCACTCTTCCAGCTGCCGTCAGGTTGAGTTTCCATTATGACAAACGTCTCTGATCTGACATCAGATGTGACGGGATAATTAATATAGATACAAATGTATGTGCTGGTTCAGACGGTTACATTAAATAGTGGTTGCTGTGATTGTTTATTGCATTGAAATGTGCCTGACACTGTGGATACCTGCCTGTGAGGTTTTGGTGACATGTGCGCACTGTGTCCCTGTCAGCCAAATTACCACTGCACCGGGTGCGCCTCTCCTGCGCCGAGAATAGACCAGGTTGGAGCTGGCGAGCTTTCAGCGCACCTTTCGCGTGTTTTTTTGGCACCAAATTGTCACTGTGCCAAGCTGAATCTGTCGACACCTCCCCCTGGTTCGCCGTCACACCCATCTCGGCGCAGCCGGTCTACCAAATTGCCAAATTGGCAAATCCGGTGCCCCGGACAAAATTACCACTGCGCGAGGTGCGCCAGGCTGCGCCACCCTGAGTTGCGCCAGGAAATTAGAGCCCAATAGGTTTACAGATGACGGCATCACATCAGGAAGATGGAAAAGGAGAGGGTAGATAGAGGATGAGTAAAAGAGAAAAAATATATAAAACATTAAATAAAATAGAAGAGAAATGATACTAATTAAAAAGGGAGTATATCAAAACATGAAAAGATAGTAAAAACAGGACAAAAGCGATGAGAATGCTTTCATTTTAAATTAATATACAAAAAAAAAAAAAAACCAAGTAAGCAGCAGAGCTGGATGATGAGTGAATATTTCGTGACCTGTGCTCAACTTGTTTTTCTTCCTTTGTTTATCTGTTTGGACTTGTTCTTGAATAATATTTGAATATTATTACATTTACTGTTATAGAATTACAAAACACTAAAGAGATAATTCAGGATTTTTGAAGTGGGATTGAATGTAATACCTTGCATTAGCCTGAACATTCGCCACAGTTACAGATCAACTCTGAATCTGTCCTGAAAGAATTTTAGGTGAAGGCAAGCCATAAAAACAGTGCAGGTTGATTCTAGCTATATTCAAAACTACTTTGCTACATGGCACAGCCAGCAGTTTACTGAGCAAAATATGGTTTGACTTAAATCTTGCTGAATACACAAACATCACTACAACCCAAATAAAGATTAGACTCTAAAAAGAAATGTTTAGCCTCAACAAAAAAAATCAACGCAACAGTTTCCATTACTCTTTCTTAGTTATGACAACTTAATTTGAAATTGCGTTGAACCAACAAACAATATTACATTGGACGAATTAGCGTTTCCTCTTCAGTCAAAGCTTATTTTAAGTACTGCTTCCTGAATAACTGTTATCATAAGGACAAGTTTTTAAGTTGGTAACTCAAAAAAATATGACAGTGTCAGTGTTCTGAAACAGATGGATCTGCGATTTTTAGAAAATAATGTTTTTCACACCCTTGACTTTAGCACTGCCTCTCAGCCCATCCATGTCAAGAAACAACTTTTGAAAAACTTCAAAAGTATATTTAAGTTTCTCGCAGTAGCTGAGGTTGAGGGCATAAATGATACCCATCAACAAGGCACAGCATCTTGGAATGTCCCTCTCAACCAAACATTTGGTTCCTTCCACAACAATTGCTGTTTCCCAGCGATCTGATCCAGGAGTACACCTGTCGCCAACAATGTCGATTTTCATCATGTGACTTTCAAGGCTGGTCTCGAACTCTTCGTTGTCCTTTTAAAGGAAAAGAAAAGGGAATTATTGTCTTTCATGGTTTACAATTGACCTTAAATTTGTCTGTACAGTACATCTTCATGTTTTATTTGTATCTCGACCATGTTATGTTGCATAAAATAAGAAAACCAGTTAAACCATTGGTTCATCTTTTCCTTTACATTGCTATCAACACTTACATAATACTTAAAGGGAAATTCCAGCGTAATTTTAACACATCATGAGTCTGAGATTAAAAAAGCTTCTGATATCCACAAATAATGATCACAACAGGCATAATACTTCATTAACAGCACAAATAGGGTATATAGTTTGTATTTAAAAAAAAAATCACACTTTTCTCCAGCTGCTTCTGAGTAATAGTGTGTTCATGGTAACTCGAAACTCTGAGCATTGAACAATGTAACCTTCCAATTGAAAAACCAACCAAAACGTTTGATGGCTCATATTATTGTTGATGAAGTATGGTGTTGCAAAATGCCATGTTACAAAAATATGTAGTAGTGGTGCGTACGCCTGAAGCAGCTGGAGAAGAGAAGGTGGGTTCTGTTCTCATCTTTTTAAAATACAAACAGGCAGCGGGGGTGTTCTACTCGGACTCATGGTGTGTTACACCCTGGATAAAAATTATGCCAGCTTTAAAAAAAATCTATTGGCAGTGAGTAGTGCAGGAGCAACCTACATTATCTACCACCAACTCTTTGAACAGGTCCTCTTCTTTCTCTCCAAGGTATACAACAAGGCACTGGATGGCTACTTCTCTCCGCATTTCAATTGTATTGTGCTATATGAAACAAGGGTAGTGTGGGTGTCAGGATAAAGTATTCAAATGAGTCTAATCTGCATCTGTATGTCTAACTGCCCATAGCGCATTTCATGAATAGGCAAACTCTAAATATTTATCATACCTCAAGAAGTAGGTCCTTAATTTTCCTGATCCTTTTTCCTGAAGCTCCTCCTCTTGATGAAACCACATCCATTAGTTTCTTGGTGTTCTGATCAAGTCCGGCCATGACAGTCGCCTCCAGGTTTACCGTAGTTATTCTTTTGAACTCATCAATTATCTGTGGAACATAACATTAAGATATAAGCTACAGAATTTCCATCAGCATTAATGAGGACCATTTTTTGTTCAAATAATGGTGAGTGAGTGACTTTATAATAAATATTTGTTTTTACCAGTGTTGCATCAATAATAGTGAGTGAGTGAGATTATAATAAATATTTGTTTTTACCAGTGTTGCATCAATAATAGTGAGTGAGTGAGTTTTTAATAAATATTTGTTTTTACCAGTGTTGCATCAATAATAGTGAGTGAGTGAGTTTTTAATAAATATTTGTTTTTACCAGTGTTGCATCAATAATGAGTGAGTGAGTGAGTTTTTAATAAATATTTGTTTTTACCAGTGTTGCATCAATAATAATGAGTGAGTGAGTTTTTAATAAATATTTGTTTTTACCAGGGTTGCATCAATAATAGTGAGTGAGTGAGTTTATAATAAATATTTGTTTTTACCAGTGTTGCATCAATAATAATGAGTGAGTGAGTTTTTAATAAATATTTGTTTTTACCAGTGTTGCATCAATAATAGTGAGTGAGTGAGATTATAATAAATATTTGTTTTTACCAGTGTTGCATCAATAATACTGAGTGAGTGAGTTTTTAATAAATATTTGTTTTTACCAATGTTGCATCAATAATAGTGAGTGAGTGAGTTTTTAATAAATATTTGTTTTTACCAGTGTTGCATCAATAATAGTGAGTGAGTGAGTTTTTAATAAATATTTGTTTTTACCAGTGTTGCATCAATAATAATGAGTGAGTGAGTGAGTTTTTAATAAATATTTGTTTTTACCAGTGTTGCATCAATAATAGTGAGTGAGTGAGTTTTTAATAAATATTTGTTTTTACCAGTGTTGCATCAATAATAGTGAGTGAGTGACTTTTTAATAAATATTTGTTTTTACCAGTGTTGCATCAATAGTGAGTGAGTGAGTGACTTTTTAATAAATATTTGTTTTTACCAGTCTTGCATCAATAATAGTGAGTGAGTTTTTAATAAATATTTGTTTTTACCAGGGTTGCATCAATAATAATAAGTGAGTTTTTAATAAATATTTGTTTTTACCAGTGTTGCATCAATAATGAGTGAGTGAGTGAGTTTTTAATAATTATTTGTTTTTACCAGTGTTGCATCAATAATAGTGAGTGAGTGAGTTTTTAATAAATATTTGTTTTTACCAGAGTTGCATCAATAATAGTGAGTGAGTGAGTTTTTAATAAATATTTGTTTTTACCAGTGTTGCATCAATAATGACTGAGTGAGTGAGTTTTTAATAAATATTTGTTTTTACCAGAGTTGCATCAATAATAGTGAGTGAGTGAGTTTTTAATAAATATTTGTTTTTACCAGTGTTGCATTAATAATAGTGAGTGAGTGAGTTTTTAATAAATATTTGTTTTTACCAGTGTTGCATCAATAATGAGTGAGTGAGTGAGTTTTTAATAAATATTTGTTTTTACCAGTGTTGCATCAATAATGAGTGAGTGAGTGAGTGAGTTTTTAATAAATATTTGTTTCTAGCAGAGGTGTATCAATAATAGTGAGTGAGTGAGTGAGTTTTTAATAAATATTTGTTTTTACCAGTGTTGCATCAAAAAATAGTGAGTGAGTGAGATTATAATAAATATTTGTTTTTACCAGTGTTGCATCAATAATAGTGAGTGAGTGAGTTTTTAATAAATATTTGTTTTTACCAGTGTTGCATCAATAATAGTGAGTGAGTGAGTTTTTAATAAATATTTGTTTTTACCAGTGTTGCATCAATAATGAGTGAGTGAGTGAGTTTTTAATAAATATTTGTTTTTACCAGTGTTGCATCAATAATAATGAGTGAGTGAGTTTTTAATAAATATTTGTTTTTACCAGTGTTGCATCAATAATAGTGAGTGAGTGAGTTTTTAATAAATATTTGTTTTTACCAGTGTTGCATCAATAATAATGAGTGAGTGAGTTTTTAATAATTTTTTTTTTTTTACCAGTGTTGCATCAATAATGACTGAGTGAGTGAGTTTTTAATAAATATTTGTTTTTACCAGTGTTGCATCAATAATGAGTGAGTGAGTGAGTGAGTTTTTAATAAATATTTGTTTTTACCAGTGTTGCATCAATAATAATGAGTGAGTGAGTTTTTAATAATTTTTTTTTTTTTACCAGTGTTGCATCAATAATGAGTGAGTGAGTGAGTTTTTAATAAATATTTGTTTTTACCAGTGTTGCATCAATAATGAGTGAGTGAGTGAGTTTTTAATAAATATTTGTTTCTAGCAGGGGTGTATCAATAATAGTGAGTGAGTGAGTGAGTTTTTAATAAATATTTGTTTTTACCAGTGTTGCATCAAAAAATAGTGAGTGAGTGAGATTATAATAAATATTTGTTTTTACCAGTGTTGCATCAATAATAGTGAGTGAGTGAGTTTTTAATAAATATTTGTTTTTACCAGTGTTGCATCAATAATAGTGAGTGAGTGAGTTTTTAATAAATATTTGTTTTTACCAGTGTTGCATCAATAATGAGTGAGTGAGTGAGTTTTTAATAAATATTTGTTTTTACCAGTGTTGCATCAATAATAATGAGTGAGTGAGTTTTTAATAAATATTTGTTTTTACCAGTGTTGCATCAATAATAGTGAGTGAGTGAGTTTTTAATAAATATTTGTTTTTACCAGTGTTGCATCAATAATAATGAGTGAGTGAGTTTTTAATAATTTTTTTTTTTTTTACCAGTGTTGCATCAATAATGAGTGAGTGAGTGAGTTTTTAATAAATATTTGTTTTTACCAGTGTTGCATCAATAATGAGTGAGTGAGTGAGTGAGTTTTTAATAAATATTTGTTTTTACCAGTGTTGCATCAATAATAATGAGTGAGTGAGTTTTTAATATTTTTTTTTTTTTTTACCAGTGTTGCATCAATAATGAGTGAGTGAGTGAGTTTTTAATAAATATTTGTTTTTACCAGTGTTGCATCAATAATGAGTGAGTGAGTGAGTGAGTTTTTAATAAATATTTGTTTTTACCAGTGTTGCATCAATAATAGTGAGTGAGTGACTTTTTAATAAATATTTGTTTTTACCAGTGTTGCATCAATAATGAGTGAGTGAGTGAGTTTTTAATAAATATTTGTTTTTACCAGTGTTGCATCAATAATAGTGAGTGAGTGAGTTTTTAATAAATATTTGTTTTTACCAGTGTTGCATCAATAGTGAGTGAGTGAGTGACTTTTTAATAATTATTTGTTTTTACCAGTGTTGCATCAATAATAGTGAGTGAGTTTTTAATAAATATTTGTTTTTACCAGGGTTGCATCAATAATAGTGAGTGAGTTTTTAATAAGTATTTGTTTTTACCAGTGTTGCATCAATAATGAGTGAGTGAGTGAGTTTTTAATAATTATTTGTTTTTACCAGTGTTGCATCAATAATAGTGAGTGAGTGAGTTTTTAATAAATATTTGTTTTTACCAGTGTTGCATCAATAATGAGTGAGTGAGTGAGTGAGTTTTTAATAAATATTTGTTTTTACCAGTGTTGCATCAATAATAATGAGTGAGTGAGTTTTTAATATTTTTTTTTTTTTTTACCAGTGTTGCATCAATAATGAGTGAGTGAGTGAGTTTTTAATAAATATTTGTTTTTACCAGTGTTGCATCAATAATGAGTGAGTGAGTGAGTGAGTTTTTAATAAATATTTGTTTTTACCAGTGTTGCATCAATAATAGTGAGTGAGTGACTTTTTAATAAATATTTGTTTTTACCAGTGTTGCATCAATAATGAGTGAGTGAGTGAGTTTTTAATAAATATTTGTTTTTACCAGTGTTGCATCAATAATAGTGAGTGAGTGAGTTTTTAATAAATATTTGTTTTTACCAGTGTTGCATCAATAGTGAGTGAGTGAGTGACTTTTTAATAATTATTTGTTTTTACCAGTGTTGCATCAATAATAGTGAGTGAGTTTTTAATAAATATTTGTTTTTACCAGGGTTGCATCAATAATAGTGAGTGAGTTTTTAATAAGTATTTGTTTTTACCAGTGTTGCATCAATAATGAGTGAGTGAGTGAGTTTTTAATAATTATTTGTTTTTACCAGTGTTGCATCAATAATAGTGAGTGAGTGAGTTTTTAATAATTATTTGTTTTTACCAGTGTTGCATCAATAATAATGAGTGAGTGAGTTTTTAATAATTTTTTTTTTTTTTACCAGTGTTGCATCAATAATGAGTGAGTGAGTGAGTTTTTAATAAATATTTGTTTTTACCAGTGTTGCATCAATAATGAGTGAGTGAGTGAGTGAGTTTTTAATAAATATTTGTTTTTTACCAGTGTTGCATCAATAATAATGAGTGAGTGAGTTTTTAATATTTTTTTTTTTTTTTACCAGTGTTGCATCAATAATGAGTGAGTGAGTGAGTTTTTAATAAATATTTGTTTTTACCAGTGTTGCATCAATAATGAGTGAGTGAGTGAGTGAGTTTTTAATAAATATTTGTTTTTACCAGTGTTGCATCAATAATAGTGAGTGAGTGACTTTTTAATAAATATTTGTTTTTACCAGTGTTGCATCAATAATGAGTGAGTGAGTGAGTTTTTAATAAATATTTGTTTTTACCAGTGTTGCATCAATAATAGTGAGTGAGTGAGTTTTTAATAAATATTTGTTTTTACCAGTGTTGCATCAATAATAGTGAGTGAGTGAGTTTTTAATAAATATTTGTTTTTACCAGTGTTGCATCAATAATAGTGAGTGAGTGAGTTTTTAATAAATATTTGTTTTTACCAGTGTTGCATCAATAATAGTGAGTGAGTTTTTAATAAATATTTGTTTTTACCAGTGTTGCATCAATAATAGTGAGTGAGTGAGTTTTTAATAAATATTTGTTTTTACCAGTGTTGCATCAATAATAGTGAGTGAGTGAGTTTTTAATAAATATTTGTTTTTACCAGTGTTGCATCAATAATAGTGAGTGAGTGAGTTTTTAATAAATATTTGTTTTTACCAGTGTTGCATCAATAATAGTGAGTGAGTGAGTTTTTAATAAATATTTGTTTTTACCAGTGTTGCATCAATAAGGTAGTGAGTGAATGAGTTTTAATAAATATTTGTTTTTACCAGTGTTGCATCAATGATAGTGAGTGAGTGAGTTTTTAATAAATATTTGTTTTTACCAGTGTTGCATCAATAATAGTGAGTGAGTGAGTTTTTAATAAATATTTGTTTTTACCAGTGTGCATCAATAATAACTGAGTGAGTGAGTTTTTTAATAAATATTTGTTTTTACCAGTGTTGCATCATAATAGTGAGTGATGAGTTTTTAATAAATATTTGTTTTTACCAGTGTTGCATCAATATAGTGAGTGAGTGAGTTTTTAATAAATATTTGTTTTTACCAGTGTTGCATCAATATTAGTGGAGTGAGTGAGTTTTTAATAAATATTTGTTTTTACCAGTGTTGCATCAATAATAGTGAGTGATGATTTTTAATAAATATTTGTTTTTACCAGTGTTGCATCAATAATAGTGGAGTGAGTGAGCTTTTAATAAATTATTTGTTTTTACCAGTGTTGCATCAATAATAGTGTGAGTGAGTTTTTAATAATATTGTTTTTTACCAGTGTTGCATCAATAATAGTGAGTGAGTGAGTTTTTAATAAATATTTGTTTTTACCAGTGTTGCATCAATAATAATGAGTGAGTGAGTTTTTAATAAATATTTGTTTTTACCAGTGTTGCATCAATAATTGTGAGTGAGTTTTTAATAAATATTTGTTTTTACCAGTGTTGCATCAATAATAGTGAGTGAGTGAGTTTTTAATAAATATTTGTTTTTACCAGTGTTGCATCAATAATAGTGAGTGAGTGAGTTTTTAATAAATATTTGTTTTTACCAGTGTTGCATCAATAATAGTGAGTGAGTGAATGAGTTTTTAATAAATATTTGTTTTTACCAGTGTTGCATCAATAATAGTGAGTGAGTGAGTTTTTAATAAATATTTGTTTTTACCAGTGTTGCATCAATAATAGTGAGTGAGTGAGTTTTTAATAAATATTTGTTTTTACCAGTGTTGCATCAATAATAGTGAGTGAGTGAGTTTTTAATAAATATTTGTTTTTACCAGTGTTGCATCAATAATGAGTGAGTGAGTGAGTTTTTAATAAATATTTGTTTTTACCAGTGTTGCATCAATAATAGTGAGTGAGTGAGTTTTTAATAAATATTTGTTTTTACCAGTGTTGCATCAATAATAGTGAGTGAGTGAGTTTTTAATAAATATTTGTTTTTACCAGTGTTGCATCAATAATGAGTGAGTGAGTGAGTTTTTAATAAATATTTGTTTTTACCAGTGTTGCATCAATAATATGAGTGAGTGAGTGAGTTTTTAATAAATATTTGTTTTTACCAGTGTTGCATCAATAATGAGTGAGTGAGTGAGTTTTTAATAAATATTTGTTTTTACCAGTGTTGCATCAATAATAGTGAGTGAGTGAGTTTTTAATAATTATTTGTTTTTACCAGTGTTGCATCAATAATAGTGAGTGAGTGAGTTTTTAATAAATATTTGTTTTTACCAGTGTTGCATCAATAATAATGAGTGAGTGAGTTTTTAATAAATATTTGTTTTTACCAGTGTTGCATCAATAATAGTGAGTGAGTGAGTTTTTAATAAATATTTGTTTTTACCAGTGTTGCATCAATAATAGTGAGTGAGTGAGTTTTTAATAATTATTTGTTTTTACCAGTGTTGCATCAATAATAGTGAGTGAGTGACTTTTTAATAATTATTTGTTTTTACCAGTGTTGCATCAATAATGAGTGAGTGAGTGAGTGAGTGAGTTTTTAATAAATATTTGTTTTTACCAGTGTTGCATCAATAATAGTGAGTGAGTGAATGAGTTTTTAATAAATATTTGTTTTTACCAGTGTTGCATCAATAATAGTGAGTGAGTGAGTTTTTAATAAATATTTGTTTTTACCAGAGTTGCATCAATAATGAGTGAGTGAGTGAGTGAGTTTTTAATAAATATTTGTTTTTACCAGTGTTGCATCAATAATGTGTGAGTGAGTGAGTTTTTAATAAATATTTGTTTTTACCAGTGTTGCATCAATAATGAGTGAGTGAGTGAGTTTTTAATAAATATTTGTTTTTACCAGTGTTGCATCAATAATAGTGAGTGAGTGAGTTTATAATAAATATTTGTTTTTACCAGTGTTGCATCAATAATGTTGAGTGAGTGAGTTTTTAATAAATATTTCTTTTTACCAGTGTTGCATCAATAATAATGAGTGAGTGAGTGAGTTTTTAATAAATATTTGTTTTTACCAGTGTTGCATCAATAATAGTGAGTGAGTGAGTTTTTAATAATTATTTGTTTTTACCAGTGTTGCATCAATAATAGTGAGTGAGTGAGTTTTTAATAATTATTTGTTTTTACCAGTGTTGCATCAATAATAGTGAGTGAGTGAGTTTTTAATAAATATTTGTTTTTACCAGTGTTGCATCAATAATAGTGAGTGAGTCAGTGAGTTTTTAATAAATATTTGTTTTTACCAGTGTTGCATCAATAATAGTGAGTGAGTGAGTTTTTAATAAATATTTGTTTTTACCAGTGTTGCATCAATAATAATAAGTGAGCTTTTAATAAATATTTGTTTTTACTAGTGTTGCATCAATAATAGTGAGTGAGTGAGTGAGTTTTTAATAAATATTTGTTTTTACCAGTGTTGCATCAATAATAGTGAGTGAGTGAGTGAGTTTTTAATAAATATTTGTTCTTACCTGTGTTGCGTCAAATAATGCAGGCCAGCGCTGCATGAAGTCCCTGATTACTGGTGCCTTATGTATGATTTCTTTCCTCCTTAGAGAGAATGTCTTGGCCATTTTTTCAGCAACCATCTGACCATTTTCCCTTTTCATTACTTCGCACAAGAGCTCAACTCTCTCTTTTTCCAAACTTTCACTGGTTTCACCTTCTGGAAAAGGAGGTAGGTAATTTACTTCAGCCTTTTTTGGCTTTTTAACATTTTTCACAGGAGTCTGCTCATGTGACGCTTTCCTCTTGAGGGAGTACACCACAACTTCCGGGCAGCCAGTCCCACGAAGTTTTGACCTGAAGTTTTTCATTTTGTATTTGAGCCGCTGGATCCATCCATAACATCCATTGAAGGATCCGGGTTCCTTGAGGCAGAGATGTTTTTTGACCAAGGCCTCTGCTACCTGACTTAGTTGGGAATTGATGGATAGGCAGTGTACTCGAAAATTCTTTCAGCTAAATTTCCAAGAATGTCTGGCAGGAGTGAGACAAGATCTTTGGTACCAAACAGAATCCCAGAAGAAATGAACTTTTCATTGCCTGACTGAAGCAGAATCTCTGTGTTGGCAGAGAAACGAGGAACTGGAAATTCTGCAGGCCACAACTTTGACCGCTGGGTGGGGCTTTCAGTCAGGGATCTTGGAGAAACAGGTACTGTGTCATGGGAGGATGCTGATGAGCAGACATCATCAGATGGCAAACTACCGCTTATAGTTGCAAAGGAGCTCTCTACATCTGTCAAGGTCAGAGTTACGGTTGGAGGCTCATCAATATACACAACCTTGATAGTGCCCTTGTCGACGATGTCAGTTGTTGAAAGCAAAGAGAAAAATTCATTCCCAAAATTAGCATCCTTGAAATGCAGACAGAAATCTCTGGGAATCCCAAATGTAACTTGAACAAGTGAATGGAGCTCTTCAACTGTTGTTGGGATTCCAGATGGTAATGTCAGTTTGATATGATAACAATGTTCAGTGAAATATACAGTTTTTTCTCAGAGTTGTCTTTAAACAGTGCTTGGCCAAAACTACTTTTCTTGTAAATACTGTCAACCTGTTCATAAAAATGCCACATAAAAAATAACAACCAACTCAGATAACATACTCTGTCCCACCGTTTTTTTTTGATACATCGTAATGTAAATTTAGGTTGATAGTACCAAAACTCATTATCAAAATGTCATTGTTTATTAGAGAATCCTGTAGGTCTGGGGTGTAGGTCAGGCCTGTAGGTCTGAAGTTGTAGGATGCACAGCCATCCTCGGGTTTCCCCTCCTCATGAATAAGGCTAATATTGGCCTCAGTGAGAGATCTAGGAAGAGAACTATTCTTCAAAGAGTCATGAGCCATATTAACCAACGGCTGTATTAATATGGATACCACCTCTTTCTTAAATTCACACCCAAACCCATCTGGGCCTGGTGCTTCTCCAGAGTTCAGAGTTTATAGCTTTCTGACCTTCCTGATCTGTTAATGATTTATTAAGTCCTTTTCTCCTGGGTGTGTGACCCTCAAACATCAAGATATCCCATCTCCTCACATACCTCCATGACTGCCCTGGCCCTTTTGGTATGACTGTGCTGGGAGTTTGTCCATTTGGGGATCAGCTGGATATTTTAACATCAATTATAATCAAGCCAGTAAAAAACCACCCCACAAACACTATGCCATAGTTTTAACTGCATTGCAACATGCATTGGTAAATGAAACACTTAGCTAGCTTGTTGTTGGCGGGCTAACAGAACTTTCATGGTAGTTTTAATCACCCAGAAAGCTAGTAAAGTAGTGAATGAAGACATACTTAACCTTTCCCGTGATCAAGAACATTTTTCAACCTCCAGGTGATAAAGTTTGGCCTCAGTTACCCATCCTGAGTGAAGTAGTGCTAGGCTTCAGTACTTGTGTACGCCTTGAGGGCTTTGTCTGTGTGGGCAGAAGGATTGTGAGTGAGGTAGATGTAGATATCAGCAAAGGATTAATCTGGCAAATTTATGTCAGATTTAAGGGGGGTCAGCAGTTCAGAGGAAATAAAGGAAGGATCAAAACCCCAAATAATATTTTTTTATAAATATTGTTTTTCTTCAGCAGTGAGATGCACGATTGCCATTTGGCTGGCCATTTTTCTCTGGGACCAGTTCATGGTGTAAGGTCCTAAAGATGGCAGCTGCAGCAAAAATGTGACATCACTGAAATCCATCGTGACCATATCTATCTCTATGACCACAGTGGACCAATTTTCTGAGGGTTACTTTCAGCAGGATATTGTGCCATGCCATAAATATCATATCACCTCAAAGTGGTTTCTGCAACATGACAGTTCTGAACGGATTTGGATGAAATTTTCAGGAATTGTCACCTTGGCAGAGGTCTGCGCTCTCTGAGTGCTTTTCTAGCTTTGATAGTTTTTTTTCTGGTTTGTAAAGTTCGGGCAAACCAGAGCACACAGAGAAAACCCAAAAGAAAAGAAAAAGAAATGAAGGGGAGTAAAGAGGGAGAAGAATTTAGAAAAGATAGGGAAAGAAAGAAAAAGGGATGTCTCGTTCAACTTTCTTCTTGATTACACATTGGTTTAGGTATGCACTGAGAAGATGAGGACTGAAGTTGATGCGATCACCTGAACTGCATGTCTGTCCCTTGGTCAAAGTCGTGGTCTCATTGCGAAGTCCCGCATTGTTGCAATGCTGCCCGGACTTCCCTGTGTAGCAGGATGAGCTGCGTCATCCCTGCTTTCATTGCGACTGTGCGGCCCAGCGCTCTCTTGTTAGCCAATCAGCTCAGGAGGCCACTCTATACAGGCAAGCACTGACGCTCTGAGGCTTCGCCCGTCCCCCTGGTTGCCTCACTTCCTGTCTCCACCGCAGCACCAGTGCAGGTAATGTAGCAGTAGCTGCTTCGGATTGAGTGCTATGTCGCTGGTTTTTCATGGTATTGATTGATCGTTTCGGGTGTTTACAGTTCACCATTGACCGCTACAGCACTTACCACCAAGATGTCTTTGCTGAATAAGTTCAGGTGGGGTGTGATGTGTAGCAGGGTTAGTGTATTGGTTGCTTAGTGTGTTGATGTGTGTGACCTGGTCACTGTGTTCTTTTATTTTGCATCCTGATATCCCAGTCTTCCATGATATAGTATTCACTTTTCATGTATTTCATTCCATATAGTATAGCAGTACATAACTCAGGTCTCAGTTGTTTAACATATTATTAGAGATATTATTTAGATGCAATAAATAAGCTTGATCCCCTTTGGAAGGCTAAATCTTGAAAGTTCTTTTTCTCTGATTTGAGATACAGTGGAGAACTTTAGTCATAGAATGTGTGATCTTCTAGATAGAAAGCTCATTTTGGGCTTAAATTGAAGCTTATAATGATCATATAATAATCAGGCAGACAGGCATTTTTTTGTCTTTTGGAGTACAATGAGGGTGATATTTGAAAAAAGAAATATAATCTTATTCTGCTAGTTTTCCTAAAGGGTCAGGATACTCCATGCACAATTTGAGACTTTTCTGACCATTTATACAGTTGCAGTACCTTGATATTTACAATGACATCATTTCACCAGAAGCTTTACCCAAAAAGGTTTTTTTTTTGAGCCTGAGACCAAACGGTCCATCCTGAGGGGTGGACCTGGTTCCCGGCCTATTCTTTCACCCTCCAACCAGGCCCGTGCGGTGGCTCCTGGCACGTGTGTGTTTCATGTTTATTGGGCCAGTAGTATTTTAATGTGTGAAAGTGGCGGGGTTGGCTCTCCTGATTTTGTTATCTTTTGAAATTTGGTTTATTCACAGCTTCCGGTGATTCACAGTTTTTTTTGTTTCACTTTGTTTATCTTTGTGCTACTTACTCATAAATAATTATGGCTTACATTCTTTTGTTGGGTTATACACTGGAATTTGTTTACATTTGTGTTTGGTAGGTTGTTCCTATAAGTATTGTTATTTCCCTCTGTTTAATTTTGGTAAACTGTTCTTTTCTTTGGTATTATTATTGATAGCTTATTTCTGGTAGATTTTCTTTAAGTAATTGTTATTCTCAACAGCTGAATTTTGGGTAAATTGTTGATGTCCATTGTTTTTTTTTTTACAGTTTATGTTGGTAAATTGTTTCTTTCGAGGAGTTGTGTTTTGATTTATTTTGTCCTACCCTGCTGATTTTTCCTTTCTCCTTTCAGGACTGGAAGCTTACAGTGGTGGCCCTGGTGGCGGTATCCCCCTTTTCCTGTGTGCTGTGAACCCTGTGGCTTTTGAGTTTTCACCATTGTGTGTTTGTGTGTGCGAGTGTCACGAATCATTGGGTGCTCTTCTCCTGGGTTTCCTCTCCCTGATGGTCCCATCCTTTCTTTCCACTGGTAAGCTCCAGCCCTGTTAGGGTCCCTTCCCTTCTACCCCTGTACGAATGGTGTTTTAAAGAGGTTGATTCTATAATTCTTGTGAAAATAAAACGTTTGTGTATTTTTGTCCTTGAACCACGTCTCAAGCTCCTGAACCCGAGTGCCTTATAAATTGTATGCTAATTTTAATATCTCCCTGGGTGAAATTCCCGGGGTGGCATTGCCTGGCTTCTCCTGGGTTAAGTTGAAATCCGAATGTAATAGTATTGTCCGACCTCATCTTGAGTGCGGGTATGCCACTCGCCACACCAGGATTTGAGTGCTTGATGTCTGAAGACCTAAAGGCTTGACTCAACTCTCTCTAGCTGAATCATCGGGTCCTGAGGATCGAAGAGTTTCCACTGTGGCCCTGGATAGATTCACAGCACCAGTGTGGTCTAATACTACCCGATTTGTCCTGGTTACAGCAGTAGAGGACTCAGAGGCCACGGGATGTAAACAGTAGGGCTTCATCTGCACTCCAGGAGTCTGTGCCTCGGACTATACTGCCCCCTGTTGTTCATGCTATCTGGCTGTCCTGTCTCAAACCCTCTACTGTTGTTGGAAGTTTTTTCCTGTTTCTGGTGAAGAATGAAATACAGACTTCTTCCGGCCGACAAGGTTTTATTGTATTTGTATACAGATTTTTTAGAACTTAAGTCTGCAAAAGGAAAATGTTCTACTGAACAAAGCATTTATATCCTCTTGGCAAACTCATTTTGTGACTCCTAATCTATAGTTTAGTGTCACGTGTGATATAAAATGGAAAATTTTGCCCCTGAATTATGTTATGTCTACTCGGTAAGACACATCCTAATCTAATCTTCAGTGTAGCACAGCCTCTTACTGATTTTCTTCTCCAATGCAATCTCACCTCTTCTGTGATCCTCTGATGGTTCTCTGGACGACGCCTCTGTAGTGCATGGGAGCGTTGTTCGGACGCGTGAGATGGTTGCGCATGAGTAAATCATATCTGCTGTAGTGACGTGTTGATATGATTGACAGCGCTCGTTGTCCAGTCACATGAGGAAAAGAAACACCAGAAAAATGCGAATTCGCTGCCAGTCAAAGTGGGAGTGTGCAGTATGCACTTCTCTGTGCCCCGCAGGCAAAGTTGAAGCTTTCCAGCTTGTACCATTGTGCACAGTAAATGTAGTAGTTATATTATTGCAGCTAAACATGTGACATAAAATAATAAAGATCAATCCCAGACACCTGAAGACGAATGGCAAGGCGAAATTGGCTGCGAAGATCGCAAAGAATCTTCTGAAAAGCTGCACATGATGGTGAGGACCCCTGGAAGGCCATACTGCACTGGAGAAATACTCCTACGTGACACGGAGACAGGAAGGACCCAGACGCGAGACAGCAGCAGAGTTCACAAGAAACAGTCTTTATTGACACAGAGGTAACAACAGTGCTGGGTGCAGGGATTTGAACTCGGGTCCCCTGGATCCGAAGCTGGTGACGTTGACCCTGAGCCAAACTTCAGTCACACTCTCTTTCTACAGGAACAGAGTCTTTAAGGAGTTACCAACCTCAGTGTCAGGAAGATGCACAGGATCAGAATGCCAACACAGGTCAGGACTAACAGCAGAAACTCGTCGTCAGGAACAGGAAGCAGGTCGACAACCGGGGATCAGGCGAGCAGGTAAGTTCAGGACAGAAACTGGTCGATACCTTGTAGTCAAGCCGAGGATTAGACGAGTAGAGCAGAAAAGGAACGAAGCAGGTCGGCAACGGGTGATCAGTCCGGTGAGAGTGTCTGGATTGCTAGGCATGAGAGCGAAGACGATCTGACAACTGGTGAGTGTGGAGCTGGAGCTTAAGTAGGCTGGCTGATTGCTGGAGATGAGGTGCAGGTGTGCTCAGGAGCGCAAGTGAGTGGAGTTAGGCTGATTAGAGTAAAGGCTGCTGAGTGACAGAGGCTGAGGATTGTGACACCACGGAAAACATGAGCAGCAGCCCCGCACGATGCTTAATGTCTCACCGACTGAGGATGTCAATTCTGGTGACGAACAAACTTCTCGAACCTGCTGTCGTCATAGGGGTTACTGAAAAGCTGCGCCACAGAAAGCAACTTGCCAAATCCTTCTATGACAGGTCTGCCTGGGACTTGCCTGAGCTGGAGGTTAGGGGAACTGTCAGGATGAAGCCCCTGCCAGGTGACAACACAGGCTGCTGGAGAGTCGGGACTTGCCTTCACAAGGTTGCAGCGAGATCTCATTTAGTGGATGTTGATGGTTCCCTTTACCGGCGTAACAGGGTTGATCTCAGAGTGACAGAGCCAACTGTGAGAGCCGAGCCTGAGCCCATGGAACCTGAGGCAGCACGCACTCCAGAGATGGCGCCGGCTTCAGAGGCTGACGCAGAGGTATCCCAGCCTGTGACCGGGCCAAGCCCCAGGACATCTGCACCAAAGGCGCCGCCTTCTGATGGACACACTTACACTAGGGCTGGAAGGCTGTCTAAACCTTCTGTCAATCAATCAATCAATCTTTATTTGTATAGGCGCCAATTTATAACAAGTGTTTTCTCAAGACACTTTACAATAGAGCACAAAGCTCTTCATATTATGGATACACATATATGCATAGATACATATATACCAGTGGCGGCTTGTCAATAGGGGGCGCCGGGGCGCCCCCCCCCCCCTCCAAAATTCAACAGAGAAAGTCCACTTAAACACAACACAATTTGTCTTTAAATTATAAAAAATAATGGATAAAAACATTTATTTTTACCACATAGTAATAGTCTGTCAGCAGCACCTGTCACCATTCAATAAAAGGGGTTTCACAATCTTTTACGTAGAAACTGTGTTGTGAATACATAGTTCACGTACAGAGGGTCTAATGGGTGTCTATGCAAGTCCTTAAACTTTTGCTCAGCATGTGACCTGAGGCTTCTTTGGGATTGGCCGCTTAGACTTTGTCCCCGGGGCGCAGGCAATTGCGCCCCGGACACTCCCACTTTGACTGGCAGCAAATCAAAGTGGTTTCTGCAACATGACAGTTCTGAACGGATTTGGATGAAATTTTCAGGAATTGTCACCTTGGCAGAGGTCTGCGCTCTCTGAGTGCTTTTCTAGCTTTGATAGTTTTTTTTCTGGTTTGTAAAGTTCGGGCAAACCAGAGCACACAGAGAAAACCCAAAAGAAAAGAAAAAGAAATGAAGGGGGAGTAAAGAGGGAGAAGAATTTAGAAAAGATAGGGAAAGAAAGAAAAAGGGATGTCTCGTTCAACTTTCTTCTTGATTACACATTGGTTTAGGTATGCACTGAGAAGATGAGGACTGAAGTTGATGCGATCACCTGAACTGCATGTCTGTCCCTTGGTCAAAGTCGTGATCTCATTGCGAAGTCCCGCATTGTTGCAATGCTGCCCGGACTTCCCTGTGTAGCAGGATGAGCTGCGTCATCCCTGCTTTCATTGCGACTGTGCGGCCCAGCGCTCTCTTGTTAGCCAATCAGCTCAGGAGGCCACTCTATACAGGCAAGCACTGACGCTCTGAGGCTTCGCCCGTCCCCCTGGTTGCCTCACTTCCTGTCTCCACCGCAGCACCAGTGCAGGTAATGTAGCAGTAGCTGCTTCGGATTGAGTGCTATGTCGCTGGTTTTTCATGGTATTGATTGATCGTTTCGGGTGTTTACAGTTCACCATTGACCGCTACAGCACTTACCACCAAGATGTCTTTGCTGAATAAGTTCAGGTGGGGTGTGATGTGTAGCAGGGTTAGTGTATTGGTTGCTTAGTGTGTTGATGTGTGTGACCTGGTCACTGTGTTCTTTTATTTTGCATCCTGATATCCCAGTCTTCCATGATATAGTATTCACTTTTCATGTATTTCATTCCATATAGTATAGCAGTACATAACTCAGGTCTCAGTTGTTTAACATATTATTAGAGATATTATTTAGATGCAATAAATAAGCTTGATCCCCTTTGGAAGGCTAAATCTTGAAAGTTCTTTTTCTCTGATTTGAGATACAGTGGAGAACTTTAGTCATAGAATGTGTGATCTTCTAGATAGAAAGCTCATTTTGGGCTTAAATTGAAGCTTATAATGATCATATAATAATCAGGCAGACAGGCATTTTTTTGTCTTTTGGAGTACAATGAGGGTGATATTTGAAAAAAGAAATATAATCTTATTCTGCTAGTTTTCCTAAAGGGTCAGGATACTCCATGCACAATTTGAGACTTTTCTGACCATTTATACAGTTGCAGTACCTTGATATTTACAATGACATCATTTCACCAGAAGCTTTACCCAAAAAGGTTTTTTTTTGAGCCTGAGACCAAACGGTCCATCCTGAGGGGTGGACCTGGTTCCCGGCCTATTCTTTCACCCTCCAACCAGGCCCGTGCGGTGGCTCCTGGCACGTGTGTGTTTCATGTTTATTGGGCCAGTAGTATTTTAATGTGTGAAAGTGGCGGGGTTGGCTCTCCTGATTTTGTTATCTTTTGAAATTTGGTTTATTCACAGCTTCCGGTGATTCACAGTTTTTTTTGTTTCACTTTGTTTATCTTTGTGCTACTTACTCATAAATAATTATGGCTTACATTCTTTTGTTGGGTTATACACTGGAATTTGTTTACATTTGTGTTTGGTAGGTTGTTCCTATAAGTATTGTTATTTCCCTCTGTTTAATTTTGGTAAACTGTTCTTTTCTTTGGTATTATTATTGATAGCTTATTTCTGGTAGATTTTCTTTAAGTAATTGTTATTCTCAACAGCTGAATTTTGGGTAAATTGTTGATGTCCATTGTTTTTTTTTTTACAGTTTATGTTGGTAAATTGTTTCTTTCGAGGAGTTGTGTTTTGATTTATTTTGTCCTACCCTGCTGATTTTTCCTTTCTCCTTTCAGGACTGGAAGCTTACAGTGGTGGCCCTGGTGGCGGTATCCCCCTTTTCCTGTGTGCTGTGAACCCTGTGGCTTTTGAGTTTTCACCATTGTGTGTTTGTGTGTGCGAGTGTCACGAATCATTGGGTGCTCTTCTCCTGGGTTTCCTCTCCCTGATGGTCCCATCCTTTCTTTCCACTGGTAAGCTCCAGCCCTGTTAGGGTCCCTTCCCTTCTACCCCTGTACGAATGGTGTTTTAAAGAGGTTGATTCTATAATTCTTGTGAAAATAAAACGTTTGTGTATTTTTGTCCTTGAACCACGTCTCAAGCTCCTGAACCCGAGTGCCTTATAAATTGTATGCTAATTTTAATATCTCCCTGGGTGAAATTCCCGGGGTGGCATTGCCTGGCTTCTCCTGGGTTAAGTTGAAATCCGAATGTAATAGTATTGTCCGACCTCATCTTGAGTGCGGGTATGCCACTCGCCACACCAGGATTTGAGTGCTTGATGTCTGAAGACCTAAAGGCTTGACTCAACTCTCTCTAGCTGAATCATCGGGTCCTGAGGATCGAAGAGTTTCCACTGTGGCCCTGGATAGATTCACAGCACCAGTGTGGTCTAATACTACCCGATTTGTCCTGGTTACAGCAGTAGAGGACTCAGAGGCCACGGGATGTAAACAGTAGGGCTTCATCTGCACTCCAGGAGTCTGTGCCTCGGACTATACTGCCCCCTGTTGTTCATGCTATCTGGCTGTCCTGTCTCAAACCCTCTACTGTTGTTGGAAGTTTTTTCCTGTTTCTGGTGAAGAATGAAATAGAGACTTCTTCCGGCCGACAAGGTTTTATTGTATTTGTATACAGATTTTTTAGAACTTAAGTCTGCAAAAGGAAAATGTTCTACTGAACAAAGCATTTATATCCTCTTGGCAAACTCATTTTGTGACTCCTAATCTATAGTTTAGTGTCACGTGTGATATAAAATGGAAAATTTTGCCCCTGAATTATGTTATGTCTACTCGGTAAGACACATCCTAATCTAATCTTCAGTGTAGCACAGCCTCTTACTGATTTTCTTCTCCAATGCAATCTCACCTCTTCTGTGATCCTCTGATGGTTCTCTGGACGACGCCTCTGTAGTGCATGGGAGCGTTGGTCGGACGCGTGAGATGGTTGCGCATGAGTAAATCATATCTGCTGTAGTGACGTGTTGATATGATTGACAGCGCTCGTTGTCCAGTCACATGAGGAAAAGAAACACCAGAAAAATGCGAATTCGCTGCCAGTCAAAGTGGGAGTGTGCAGTATGCACTTCTCTGTGCCCCGCAGGCAAAGTTGAAGCTTTCCAGCTTGTACCATTGTGCACAGTAAATGTAGTAGTTATATTATTGCAGCTAAACATGTGACATAAAATAATAAAGATCAATCCCAGACACCTGAAGACGAATGGCAAGGCGAAATTGGCTGCGAAGATCGCAAAGAATCTTCTGAAAAGCTGCACATGATGGTGAGGACCCCTGGAAGGCCATACTGCACTGGAGAAATACTCCTACGTGACACGGAGACAGGAAGGACCCAGACGCGAGACAGCAGCAGAGTTCACAAGAAACAGTCTTTATTGACACAGAGGTAACAACAGTGCTGGGTGCGGGATTTGAACTCGGGTCCCCTGGATCCGAAGCTGGTGACGTTGACCCTGAGCCAAACTTCAGTCACACTCTCTTTCTACAGGAACAGAGTCTTTAAGGAGTTACCAACCTCAGTGTCAGGAAGATGCACAGGATCAGAATGCCAACACAGGTCAGGACTAACAGCAGAAACTCGTCGTCAGGAACAGGAAGCAGGTCGACAACCGGGGATCAGGCGAGCAGGTAAGTTCAGGACAGAAACTGGTCGATACCTTGTAGTCAAGCCGAGGATTAGACGAGTAGAGCAGAAAAGGAACGAAGCAGGTCGGCAACGGGTGATCAGTCCGGTGAGAGTGTCTGGATTGCTAGGCATGAGAGCGAAGACGATCTGACAACTGGTGAGTGTGGAGCTGGAGCTTAAGTAGGCTGGCTGATTGCTGGAGATGAGGTGCAGGTGTGCTCAGGAGCGCAAGTGAGTGGAGTTAGGCTGATTAGAGTAAAGGCTGCTGAGTGACAGAGGCTGAGGATTGTGACACCACGGAAAACATGAGCAGCAGCCCCGCACGATGCTTAATGTCTCACCGACTGAGGATGTCAATTCTGGTGACGAACAAACTTCTCGAACCTGCTGTCGTCATAGGGGTTACTGAAAAGCTGCGCCACAGAAAGCAACTTGCCAAATCCTTCTATGACAGGTCTGCCTGGGACTTGCCTGAGCTGGAGGTTAGGGGAACTGTCAGGATGAAGCCCCTGCCAGGTGACAACACAGGCTGCTGGAGAGTCGGGACTTGCCTTCACAAGGTTGCAGCGAGATCTCATTTAGTGGATGTTGATGGTTCCCTTTACCGGCGTAACAGGGTTGATCTCAGAGTGACAGAGCCAACTGTGAGAGCCGAGCCTGAGCCCATGGAACCTGAGGCAGCACGCACTCCAGAGATGGCGCCGGCTTCAGAGGCTGACGCAGAGGTATCCCAGCCTGTGACCGGGCCAAGCCCCAGGACATCTGCACCAAAGGCGCCGCCTTCTGATGGACACACTTACACTAGGGCTGGAAGGCTGTCTAAACCTTCTGTCAATCAATCAATCAATCTTTATTTGTATAGGCGCCAATTTATAACAAGTGTTTTCTCAAGACACTTTACAATAGAGCACAAAGCTCTTCATATTATGGATACACATATATGCATAGATACATATATACCAGTGGCGGCTTGTCAATAGGGGGCGCCGGGGCGCCCCCCCCCCCTCCAAAATTCAACAGAGAAAGTCCACTTAAACACAACACAATTTGTCTTTAAATTATAAAAAATAATGGATAAAAACATTTATTTTTACCACATAGTAATAGTCTGTCAGCAGCACCTGTCACCATTCAATAAAAGGGGTTTCACAATCTTTTACGTAGAAACTGTGTTGTGAATACATAGTTCACGTACAGAGGGTCTAATGGGTGTCTATGCAAGTCCTTAAACTTTTGCTCAGCATGTGACCTGAGGCTTCTTTGGGATTGGCCGCTTAGACTTTGTCCCCGGGGCGCAGGCAATTGCGCCCCGGACACTCCCACTTTGACTGGCAGCAAATCAGTATTGTTCTGGTGTTTCTTTTCCTCCTGTGACTGGACAACGAGCGCCATCAATCTTATCAACACGTCACCGCAGCAGATATGATTTACGCATGAGCAGGTATCTCACGTATCCTCACGCGTCCGACCAACGCTCCCATGCACCAAAGAGGCGTCGTCCAGAGATCCGTCAGAGGATCGCAGAAGAGGTGAGATTTCATTAGAGAAGAAAATCAGTAAGAGGCTATGCTGCACTGAAGATTAGATTAAGATGTGTCTTTCCTAGTAGACATAACATAATTCAGGGGCAAAATTTTCCATTTTATGTCACACATGGCACTAAACTATAGATTAGGAGCCACAAAATGAGTTTGCCAAGAGGATATAAATGCTTTGTTCAGTAGAGCATTATCCTTTTACAGACTTAAGTTCTAAAAAATCTATATAGTTTTTTAATTCTTGCGTATTTTTAAAAAACAACATACTTTTAGGAGGAATTGGGGCTTTTATTGGGTGGGTAAGTTTGTTTTTACCCTACTAGAAGTATATTTTAAATTTAATTGACAAAATTGATGCATTATTTTGATTACAATATTATATAAAGGGACCTATTAAATTATATTTTTAAAAATCATGGCAAAGCAGGAACAAGATAGGAGAAATTGTAATACACAAATGCATGCAGATTATTGCAGAGGTTTATTGCACTGCTCATTAAATATTACTGTTACATTGTGTGAAACCCTTTGAAAAATTACAAAAAGAAGAATTGATAATGTTATCAAGTTATGTGTTGGAGTTTACTGGTGAAAACAATGGGGTTTTATTAGTCCCAAAAGTGTAAACGTCACAAATTCTTTCCCTCTTAGGTGTACGTCCTTAACAGAATTATTTTTTAATCCACTGGAGCTTTTAGATTTGACACTTACCTTGTGCCTTTCCAGCTTGTACCACTGTGCACAGAATAAAATCAACGAAAACAGACCAACAGAATGTATCATCTTGTCTCTAAATGGTGTAGTTTTTATTATGGCAACTAAATATGTGATAAAAAATAATAAATATCAATATAAATACATACAGTATTGTCATTATATATAATTGTATACCATATGTTTAGTTGCTATAATAAAATGTTCTATTTGGATACAAAAATTATACATTCTGTTGGTGTTTCTTGCTGACTGAATACTGCACATAACGGTACAAAGTTAAAGTATTCAAAAGCTCCAGCAGATGGAAACAGACTCCTGTAATGTAAAGTTTATTTTTTTTACTTTTTAAAATTTGAAGTAATTTTGCTGAAAACTATAAATGTCATCCAAACACTGACAGCCTCCATTTCAGTTATGAGAATCAGTCAGCTGGTGTGAGCCGTCTGCCCTCTTGTATCTGATTTATTTTTTCTTATGTGTTTTTTTGTTTTGTTCATACTTTTTACAGTTAATCTATACCAAAACTGTATCACATAGTTTTACCTTTAGTTTTAAAGCATCAGTTTAGTGGCACATAAGATTGTGTTTGTGTTTACAATCTTGAGCCATGAGACATCATGTATAAAATAAGACACTGTTCAGGTGACACAAGAAATGTTCATAAAATAGTGAAAATGACATAAATTCCTATGTGGGAGAAGAAATTAGGATTTCCAGAAGGGGGTAGTTTGAGTGTACAGCAATTACAGCAACTGAGGAAAAATATGGAAGATTTGCATAAAGGTAAATGGCCTACACATGAAAAGAAACCAAAAAGAGTAAAACTAACGATACAGGACTTTATCTGTTTAACACAGTGGGAGCGAGAAGCAAATCTCAGGTTAAATGAATCCAAAAAAGAAAAAAATTGATGCCAGAATCACTGCAGGCTCAAAAAGTGATACCAAATTTACAAGACAGCAATGCAGGGATAAAATGTGAGTAGGATTGCTTATATAAACAGATTAGCAGACAAAAGACAGATTCAGTAATCACTTCAACACCTGATAAACAAAAACAGTTAACACTAGCAGCAAACCTCTATCCTCCATTACCCCCAGACAACTCCTGGGACATAAATTGCTTAAATCAACTATCACCTCCAACTAAACCAGTGACAAGGGCAGACACAGGACATGCAGCTGAGTCACCAGCCAGACTGATAGAGCAGATACAGTTAATGCAACCAGTAGGGCAGTTTCCAATGTATCAGGTTGCAGGAGGTGATGGCATACAACAGGTTTTCAGACCATGGGACAGGACAGAGATGAAGGAAGCTGCTAGGACAGTGCCAGACCCCAGAGATGGAATTAATGGGTTTGAGAAGAATTGGATTTCATTGTGTAAACAGTGGAGGCCGACAGGAGAGGAATGCAGAAAGTTGTTAAGTATGATAAGTAAAGATGAAGGCTACAAATGGGATAAGTTGTTTGATGATTACAAATGGGTGGAGAAAATTGTTTCCAGACATGTACAGTGGGAAGTAGATGATTGTTACCAGGAAATGTTAAAAGTAGTAATTCATTTTGCTAAAGAAACCTGGGGTAAATATTCAGGACTTCAGAGTGTTATGCAAATGACCCAGGGACCCGAGGAGAGTGCTCCTTTGTTTTTGGCTAAATTCCTCAAAGCATATGAGCAGCAGACAGGACAGGATAAAGGTCAGTTTGGTTCCAGCCCTATAGGTTCTTTTGAGACAGCTTGTGTAGCACTTGGGCTTAGCAGGTTAAATCAAGAAACGCAGGCTTTAATCATGCGACACAAAGTGGGATGGAGAACTATGGGGTGGGATGACCTTGTAACTCAGGCTCAACATTGGGAGGAGCACCAGGCTACAGTAGAGAAGGAGAGAAAAACTGAAATAGAGACACAGCAGGTTTATTATGTACGGGAGTAAGCCCTGGTGTGACCTTTCTGACATCCCTCTGGACGCAGGCAGCACGGTGTTTGTGGATGGTTGATGCTGAACAGAATCAAAAGGGTGGTAAAGAGGTAGGGTACACTGTAGTGACCACTGAAAATTGTTTTAAAATTTGTTAAACGGCCATGGGCAAACACATCTAAAATAGTGAAGAAGTTCAAAAACTGCTGGATGCAATCCTTTTACCCAGAACAGGAACTAACAGTGATACAATGTGTAGCACACAAAAAGAGACAAAAAAGGCAGCTGAAAGTAAAAAGCTAATAAGTACTGAAAGCATAGACACTGTATCAACTCAGGACTACTTTGGTACCTCAGTACAAGACATTCAAATCAAGCAAAAAAAAAAAAAAAAACTGAACTCAAAACACTGAAAAATATGCAACCCTAATAAATGGAATATAGGAATCTGAAAGGGAATCATGTTTTCTATGGCCCTGGTATAGAAAGCTGCAGAAATAGCACATAAAACTCATGATGGATAAAATAAAATGATAAATTCAATTAGAAGAGTTTGGCACTGCTCAGGAATACAGTAGGTAAGTGGCAGGAGTCTGCCTTAAGTGTGCTGGGCACAACGTGAAAACTGCACAGGGGAAGTTGCAACAAATAAAAAGAGCTCAGAGTTCAGGCCATAATTGACTGATGGCTTTTATTGAATCACATGCATGTCAAAGAACTAAATATGTATTAACAATGGGGCCACAGGGTGGCTTGATTCACTAACAATCAATGCATGATTTATAACTGGGGAAATACTATGAGATGCTGGCAGATATCGTCTCCTCTTTGCCCAGACTTGACCTGACCAGAGCTGATATGGGGCCCCTACACGACCTGGTGCCAGGTGACTACATGTGGGTAAAGAAGTGGAGACAGAAAGCACCTTGGATCCATCACCATCACATCAAAAGAGCGACTATTGACAACCTAGAAGAATAACTGACTACAGACCCCCACAGACTGAGACAGAGACACAGACTTAGACACAGACAAAGACTTAACATAACTAAAAGGAGCGCTCCCTGGAAACATCAATCCACCTCCTCAGCCTAAGGCTGACAACACTTAGAGGCCATAATAATGCATCAATAAGCTGGTTCACTGACGAGTGACCGAAGAAACACGCTGAAGACGGCCAACACTGTTCTTACAAGGCTTTGCGTGCCTTGGGCAGTGACAACAGACCTTCAAATCACACTTTTCCCTAAACTAAGTGTGCAACAAATGCTAAAGGACTCAACTTTTGAAACTGTACACCCAGCACACACATTACACTCACATGACATTACACAGGCAGTGTCTCTGGTGACCTGATTTCAGCTGGAAACCTAACGGTACCAACACTAGGTTGAAATCCCACCACACAAATCAGTTAATGGGGTCCACCTCATATTAACTGACTGGCTGTCTCCATAGCACTCAACATATACAAGTTATTAAAATACATAGGATAAGGTTTATTTAAATGTTTTAGTGTGAACAGTGTGACAATGTGATTGAAATGTTTTCATGTTTTGTATTTTGTGTAACGATATTGGGTATTCATTGTTCCCTGCTGCAGCACAACCACTAGAGCCGCCTGAAAGAGAAAAACCCTAATCTACAAACATTTGAAACCAGGTGGATTAATATAGTTCGCCCTTTAGGATTGAAACCGGACAATCGTATAATCTGCTTAATGCCATGATAGCAGTATTTATTTATTTTATTTTTATTTTTATTTGTCAGGGACCATGTACAGAAAAACATATTAAACTCATCAGAGCAGAGATGCTCTGCACCAGATTATAGCTTTCTAGCTAATTTCCATCTGCAGTCCCTGTGAAGTATGAAGCTGTAGGTGTAGCTGTAGATGACTGCGAGACCCATGCTATGATTAAAAGATCAGATATGATCTAGAAAATACCTCTTGCCAACACAGGCACCCTCTAAATACACATTGATAAGTTCTACCCTGTGGTCTCCAAAAAGTTTGCTTGATAGATTGCATCTTTTTGTCAATGATGAACAAAAACTTTGTCTACATGCACTGACTCTGGGAAGTAGAGTGTCCTGGACCCCGTAACACACTCAAGCAGCTACAATTGGAGCCCCCAGTTCAGGAGAGCCCAGCAGCGAAGGTTGCTAAGTTCTTCTGTATCAGAGTGGGCTCTGGAGATGCAAACTTGCCTCAAAGCTACCAAAAAGTGTGTTCAGTGGATAGGAACTGACGATGCACCAGGCAGAGGTAGATGGCTATCTGACATCATTGGCAGATTGGATTTGACTCCACATATCTTTTTTTTTGCATGAGGAAAAAAGCAACACTTAAAAGCAAACCAAAGGAGGATGAGAAGTGTGCCGTAGTCATGCTTGCAGAGAGAGGTTCACGGTCATCTCTGAAAACGTGGATCAGATAACTAGAGTAGCCAGGGATACTATGCAGGTTCGGGTGACGGCCTGTAAGGCCCATCAGCGTCTGTGAGCATCCCCTGGCCTGTGCCATTCCATATGTTTCTATTTTTTGGTTTGATGATTCTATATTTGTTCTGTTACTTTTACATATAATATCATACTCCTCTTTACTTTAACGTAATTCTGAAGAATTAAAAGGGTGGAAATGGTATAAAAAAATATTAAACTTTAAACCCTGCTATCAGATCAAACTCTGGTCATATGCATTACGTGTGTGTGCTCAAGAACAGGAACTCATTGATAAAATTGAATTGCTGCATAATGGCCATATGCCCAGCAGGTCTTCGCTGAATTGAATTACGGTCATATGCACTGCATGTGTGTATGTGTACTTAGGAAGTCATTCATAGGTTGACCTAACGAACTCTGGACATATTTACTGCGTGTGTGTGCTCAGGAAGCCATAGATAAACCAATCATGGTCCACATGTGTTTTCCTATATAACTTGTTTAGAAAGTAATGCAATTTAACTCTGGTCATTAGTCAACATGTTAGAGCAGGGGGAAGAGCTAGAGTCTCTAACAAATCATTGTCTGTCACACTGTATATATATCTTGTGTTTTCCTGAAATAAACCGAGAGAAAGGACTGACTCTACTACGCACTGGTTTGCTGTGTCTTCCTTCTCTCCCCTTGATCAAGGATGCAGGCCGGGCCTGCACTGAATATGTGGGCTAGGCTCACACCTATTTAGGCTAGGCCTAACGGAGGATCAATATAATTAATCCAGGAACCACGAGCAGGCCAGCATTTTGGCAGCATAATGTTCTAGAGGGGTTGTACAGCACTACAAGCTCTTTGAGATAAATTGGTGCCTGTCCACTGAGAGCTTTGTAGGTGAGAAGAAGAATCTTGAATTCTATTCTATATTTAATGGGAAGCCAATGCAGAGAAGCTAATACAGGAGTAATGTGGTCTCTTCTCCTAGTTCTAGTCAGCACACGTGCTGCAGCATTTTGAACCAGGTGAAGCGTCTTAAGCGACTTACTGGGACAGCCTGAAAGAAGAGAATTACAATAGTCCAGTCTAGAGGTAACAAAAGCGTGGACTAGCTTTTCAGCATCGCTCTGAGACAGGACAGTCCTAATTTTAGCGATGTTACGAAGATGAAAAAATGCTGTTGAAATTTGCTTTATGTGAGAGTTAAGGGATAAATCCTGATCAAATAGAACCCCAAGATTTCTAACAGTTGTGCTTGGCGTCAGGCTAATGCCATCTAGGGCAGTTAAATCATTAGAAAAGGTTTCTCTAAGGTGTCGAGGGCCCAGCACAATGATCTCTGACCTCTGTCTGAGTTAAGAAGAAGAAAATTTCTGGCCATCCAGGTCCTAATGTCCTTTAGACACCCGTCTAGTTAAGATAACTGATTTGTCTCACCTGGCTTCATTTTAAGAGTGGAGAGTTTTGTTTTGTTTTGTTTTTTTTTTTACAAATGCAATTTAGTTAGTGCTTGTTTAAGCTACCTGCAGTTTTTAGATAACTGATCAAAAAAGTCCAACAAATGGATATAAAAATCAGACTGACAAATCTGCTTAATACCATAGCAACAAGATACATGTCCTTACAATCCAGTATTGGAAAGCCTCAGCCCTCAATACAGTAGGTCCATTCAGTTTCCCACACCTTGCTAACATTTGGACCAGTCAGACAGTACTCTCTCTCTTTTGGTTCATTGGAAATCATTGAGTCTCTGGACTTTATACCACTGCATACTAAAGGTGCCTTCACACCAAACGCAACTTGGCGACCAGGTCACGTCGCAAACCCAAGTACTGTTGCCTGTACAAATAACACATTTTGTCCCCATTGCTCAGTGACGTCACCCCTGCTCGAGTTTCACCGCGATCACATCATATATCATATAATAGGATGTATTAGCTCACATTATTCCAACTGTATCCTTTTCACTCACCTACTGACCACAAAACACTGCAGCTGACGGCCCTGCAGCAGCATCGTCTGTGAGTTCTCTGCGGTCCGTCCAGGTGGAACATAGATTGTCACTCTGTGAACCGGAATAAAAACAGTCTGTCACGGGTGTCGTCATGCACCCACACAATGCAGTGCCACCAATGCTGAATGCATCCGTCGCATTGCGTGAGATCCGGTGGCACATGGTCGCGGGTGATCATGGCTGTCCATTGACTCTGCACGGAGGGTGGTCGCCGTGGTCACCCAAGTCGCATTCCGTGTGAGCGCACCTTAAGAATGAAGGACCTCATTTTGATGCTGTGAAGTGCATTGTCCAAAGCACCTGGTGCACAGCTGTTTGGGGCATGTCCGTCTTTATTTTGCAAATTCTTGGCACAAAGCTGGGCCCAGTTCCCAAAGAAGAGAGATTTAGTGATTATACATGTGTGCACTTTGGGCGTAACATGGATCAAACCAATCAGAGTGTCAGCTCTTATTCCCTTTAAATCAGAACATGCCAGGCAGCTAGCGACTTGCTAACAGCCGAATTCACAGTTTGGTGTGGTTGGATCATTGAGTACCTCTCCTTTTATTGGAGAAGAACGCACACAGGACACTGTATGATCTATGCTAAAGCTCAGATTAATTTTTTTTTTTTTTCATTAAAGCATCCAGAGCAAAAGAAACTATCAAAAAGATGAGTCAAACACTTCAGCATGAGTGTAAAAGAACTTAGTATGAGAACTGATGGCTGTGTGATTTCTAACAGGTCAGACATTTTCCATGCCTTTAATAAGCACTTAGCAGATGTTGCATATTTATTTGAAAAAGAATATCCTGACCACCCATCAGTTGATGTTGGTTGTTTGAATGCAGGGGACTGCACCTCTTGTTTATCCTTCCGCTCCTTCCATTATGCTCAGGTTCTGAATGCACTGCAAGCCTTAGACCCCAGGAGTTCAACTGGAGAAGACAATTTGGATTCCTCCCTTCTAAAATTGGCTGCTCCAATTATTGCTGAGCCATTAAGGCATATATCTAATTTGTCCATGACAACAGGAAATTTTCCTACCTTATGGAAAACTGCACATGTAATTCCCCTGCATAAAGGAGGCTCAAGAGATGACATGGACAATTATCGCCCGATCTCCAAATTGCCCTGTTTAGCAAAAGTGATGGAATCCCTGGTAAACAATCAACTAAAGTCATTCCTCTCAACCTACTCTGTACTTAGCTCACACCAGTCTGGTTTCAGAACAAATCACAGCACAATTTCAGCCATCACATTAGTCACAAATCACATCATATCAGCACTGGACAAGAAGCAACACTGTGCAGCAGTTTTTGTAGATCTGTCCAAGGCCTTTGATACAGTTGATCACGACATACTGTTAAGTAAACTGTTTAACATAGGACTGAGTGAAAATGAATGTGCCTGGTTTCAGGACTATTTGTCTGAGAGGCGTCAATGTATTAAATCAGGTGACACCAAATCAGACTTCTTGTTTATCAATAGGGGTGTGCCACAGGGCTCAATTTTGGGCCCTGTACTCTTCTCTATTTATATTAATGATATTGTGTCCTCTTTAGGGGGTTGCCATGCCCATTTGTTCGCAGATGACACTGTTGTTTATTGTATCGTAGACTCTGTACAGCTCGCTATCAACAATTTGCAACTTGCTTTAAATGAGCTTCAAAAATCTCTTTTAAATCATAAACGTCTTTTAAACATAACAAAAACAAAGTACATGCTGTTCTCCAGAGCCAGAAATATTAACCATGAAACTTTGAATTTGGTTACTATAGAAGGCTCTAGAATTGAAAGAGTCACTGAATATAAATATCTTGGCGTACAGATAGACAAGGATTTAACATTCAAACATCACGTAAACAACCTTGTCACTAAAATGCGACAAAAGATCAGTTTTTTGTACAGAAACAAATCCAGCTTTCCTTTATTATGTAGGAAAAGAGTTGTTGAAGCTGTGTTGTTATCTGTAATTGATTATGGTGATGTGATTTACAGACATGCTGCAGCTTCAGTTCTAAAGCCTTTGGACAGTTTATATCACTCTGCTCTTAGATTTATGGTGACGGGTGCAGAACTCAATATTGTGTTCTGTATGAGAAGGTTGGTTGGCCTTCTCTGGAAGAGAGGCGCAACCAACATTGGCTTTTATATATCTTTAAGGCCCTTGTTGGAAAATTCCCACCTTACATCTCAACCTTGTTAGAGTGGAATGCTGGTAGCTATACAACTCGGTCTACTGATCTGTTACTTCTTAAAGTTCCTCGTGCATGTACTGAACTTGGTAAAACAGCTTTTTCTTTTGATGCTCCAAGCTCATGGAACATCCTCCAACACTCTCTAAAAATGCATGTTCTTCCTTCTCTTTCAGAGTTCAGGACTTTGATTTCTAACCATTGTGTTTCACATTGCAACTGTTTTACCTGATTCTATTTTATCTACCTCGTCACTGATGAGATTGTGTTCACAGTGATTATTCTGTACTTGTTTTATTGTGCTGTGGTTTTAGTGTGTCTGTAATCTTGACGGTATTGGAAATGAGGGAAACCTCAATGTCCTTTTGAAAGTAAAAAATAAAGGTTTGAATGAATGAATGAATGAATAAAAGACAAACCTCATTCATTATTTAGATCTCCAGTTAAATCCAACAGGTTCACATCTATAGACCTGTTTACTGTACATCAGATCCTTGTAGGCTTGAACAATTCTTCTCTATTTCAAGTATAAAACTCACTTAGCAGCCTGTTTTATCATCTGTGAGCATAGTTACTGGTGACATTCATTAGTATGTAGACAGTTGTAAATATAGCTCTGTGTTGTGTCAAAATCTTCAGTCATGTGTTTTTCTTGTTTCTGGGAGTATTATGCTCACTGTAGATCATGGCTTAAGCATACTTAGCAATGCAGCATCAGTTCTCTGTCCCATTATAGACTTAAAACTGAATTTATCAACAAACGGCCGTAAACTTAATGGTGAAGGTCAGCTGCTGAGCATACTGCGTAAGGGAAACGCTCAGTAAAGTGTGTTTTGATATGTGCGTCAATTTCTCTAATGGGTCCTTAGAATCGCAGAAACACATTAGACCAGGTAGAAAGAATTTAAAGCATAGTCATTTTCTGCAGTTAGGCTTTGTGCCTGACCACTCCTCATTTTCAGACAGACACCACCGCTGGAGCGCAGGATTGTTTAGTATTTGAACAGCGTGAGTGCTGGGCTTAAAATGACACCGTGATGGGCAGAGGACACCTGCACCTGAGTGTCATTTTTAAACTCTGTGTATGAAAGGCAATTGTTTTGTTTTTGTTTTGTTTGTTTGTTTGTTTGTTTTTATCTAGCATGTTTTAGCCGTGTTAGATCTGACCAAGAACGGCAGCAGCACACATTTACAACCACAAACACTCACAGGAATCATTGGAAATTCTGCATCAGTATTTTGAAATGCTGCTGACTTTTTGCGTACAATGTGGACAGATTGTGGAACTTTGTCTATAGTTATTAAATAAAAAATAACTAAGAAAAAAAATGAACTAGTATAAGTCTTTTGTTTGGTGCAATGACATTAAATAGTTATTAATGATTTTTAACAAATTAAAGTGTTGGCTGTTTGTGACCTCTGTTTTTATTTTTGTTGCTGTGGCGTCAAACACCTAAATGTCATTTGAATTTTATATTCAAGTTTGTTTTTTGACATTGGGACAACAATTTCTTCTTAAAGGGGTTAGTTCAAGTTTTTTTTTAAGTGGGGTTAGAGGCCCACGGTTCTAGTAAATGTGATTGCCAGTACAGGAGCCTGCTAGCTTTGTCCCTGGAGGGAGATACTCAGGGGCGGATGGGAGCAGATACGTATCAGTACATGGTGCCACCAAAAACCTCTTAGGTAACCCACTTGTAGGTTAAAACTACTCAAATAACTAGAGGGTGTAGGGGTCATGTATCCCTCCATTCCCATTTTCTCCCTCATGTTGTTCTAAACCGATCAGAAGGACATGGTGTATCCATCTCATAAGGTACAAGGGCTGCTGATTGGTCAAAGGGGAGTTCTGCTTGTTAATCCAGAGTGTAAATGCCGGGACTGGAGTGCAGTCAGACCCTCTACACAAACTCTGGTACAGACTGAAAACAGGTTCCAGGGTCACGGTCATCATCCACGTGATTTCTCAGGAAGGAAACTTGATCCCTTCAGGACTGGACAGTCCGGTTCTCGGCTGTGTGTGCCTGCTGTGTGCTGCTGTCCTCAGTCTTCACTGGAAGATCAGCACTCACAAACTTGTTGATGACAGAAACAGATGGTCGACTGTGGCGGGACGCCTCCTCCTCCTCCACCGGGACGTACCTCCTGGTGAAACATTTCCACGCCTGCTTCCAGGAAATGTACAGGAGCTCCAGGATGTTCAGAGCGATGCAGAGGATGGACGTGCAGCCCATGATGTAGAGGAAGATCTTCTTCTCTGTGGCCTTGGCAATGAAGCAGTCCACGGTGTTGGGGCAAGGACTCTCGCTGCACTGGAGCATGATGGGAACCTCAAATCCATTGTAAACGAAGTAGAAGACAAGCAGAGACCCCACCTCAAAGGCAGTTTTGAAGAGCAGACTGATGGTGTAGGTGCAGAACAGACCTCCATCGATGCTCCCTTTGTCTTTGTACAGCTTCTTCTTGTACTTGGCCTCCCGGTGCTCCCTGTATGCCACATGCAGCGCCACCAGCAAGGACGGCGTGGACACTATGATGAGCTGTAGGGCCCACAGTCGAACTTGGGAGATGGGGAAGAAATGGTCGAAGCAGGCGTTCTCACAGCCAGGCTGACGGGTGTTACAGATAAAGTCCTTCTGCTCATCCTTCCACACCTGCTCGGCCACCGCCACGTACACAAGGATCCTGAAGAGGAAGACCACGGAGAGCCAGATCCGTCCAATCACAGTGGAGTACCTATTCACCCCACTGAGCACGTTCTCCAGAAAACCCCAGTTCATCTTCTTCCAGGTTTCCTGACAGGGACACAAAATCAAAGATTTGTCACAGGCTTCACATTGAGAATACCAATAGTGATGATAAAATCTTTATTACCTTTAAAACAAATGTTCATAACGTGCTTCAACAAGAAGGGACTGAGACTGAAAATGAAAAGAAGCAGGACAAAATAGAAGAAGAGTTTAAGCAACAGAAATAAGAAAAGGAAATATAGAATAAAACATCCATTAACAATAATAATATTAGGCCAATGCAAGTCTTCCAAGTGAGTCTTAAAAACTGAATAGATGCTTTATCTACTCCAGCAGGTTCTCCCAAAGTCCAGGAGCTGGATCTCCTCTAAAACTGAGACTCAACTTTAGGGTCACTAGGAGGCACTGGCCAAGGATTTAAAGCTGTGGACTGGCTCATAAGGGGTCAGCATGTCAGATCCATCACTTAGGGCCAGACCACATGTTGGATCCATCAATGAGGGCAAGACCACATCAGATCCATAACTGAGGGCGGGACCACATGTCAGAGGGCCAGACCACATGTCAGATCCATCACTGAGGGCCAGACCCATATGAGCTCTGCGACTCAGTTGACTCACTAATCAGCTCTAAGATGGACAGGCAAGCCTCAATAATCAATGATCAGTTTTGTTCCCCTGGCCCCCTGAATAGACCTACCAGTGTGACATCATACCATTGTTTCATCCTCAGTTTAAGCATTTTGGCTCAAAGTCTACTGCAGGGTGGAGACATTAGAATGAATGCAGAGCTGTTGACAACATGGTGCTAAGCAGCCCTGAACTGACCAAAGAGGGGAGGAAGTAAAGGGAGCCTTAAGGGGGCAGGAGCTCTGACAGAGAGAGAATACAGCACTATCAGGGGGGCTCTTTGTGTGAAAACAAAGGATCTTTTGAACTTCAGTGACTGTGGAAATACTTTAACAGTCACCAAAAAATGAAAATAGAAATTATTTTAAGGTAAGATACAGACTCTTGAAGGCTTGCTGCCCCTTTAAATGGAACAGTTAACAATAAACAAGGGCTTAAACTCCAGGAGATGCTCCCACTCAGTGATTTCATGCCGATGTTGAACGGCCAAGACTGAAGAACATGTTGATGAAGGCTATTCAATGAAAAGTCACAGAGGTCCAGTTAATAAAATTTCCACCGATAAAAGGTCCGAGCCGAAGTCCAGTTTGTGTTTTATAGCCTTCCCCTATGTCCACATTTTATGGTCTCAACAATATTTATTGTCAATTTCTAATGCAGGATATGGTTAATTGAGTGCACAGCTAGCTCCTTCACCATAAATAAAAATAGTCCAAGGCAAATTGATTTAAGGCTTTTATTTCAGATTAAAAAAGAAAAACCTGAAATAAAATAAATAAAAAAGTGAAACAGAGCCAAATAACCTCTTCTGTTATCCTCCTAAATGAAAGAGGTCCCTGCCAAGAATTGAAGGCCTACACATCAAGTAAAAAAGTCAACATATTCAGGAAACAATAAAGGTGGCTCTTCTTAGGAAAAATCAAGTGCATACAGAGCACTGACTAAATATTTTTCCTCTTCTTTTTTCTTAAATAAGAATAAGTAAGAATAAATAAGTCACAGCCTAAAAAAATGAAGACCTACACTTCCAGGGAAAAAAACATCTTCATAATACAAGAAATTAATTCTTAAAAGTACAATCATTTGTCATTTGTTACTGCTGTGTTGTTACAATATAATGTAACAAGAAAGTGATAGATAAATATTTTATTTTCGCAGATCCCAGTTTTTGCTCTCTCTCTCTTTAGCTCTCTGGGCTCTAAATTCCTGACGCAACTCAGGGTGGCGCAGCCTGGCGCACCTGGCGCAGTGGTAATTTTGCACCGCGGTGCGCAGCCAATTTGGTAGACCGGATGCACCAAGATGGGTGTGACGGCGCACCAGGGGGAGGTGTCGAAAGATTCAGCTTGGCGCAGTGACAATTTCGTGCCAAAAAAACGCGCGGAAGGTGCGCTGAAAGCCCGCCAGCTCCAACCTGGTCTATTCTCGGTGCAGGAGAGGCGCACCCCGGGTAGTGGTAATTTGGCTGACAGGCGCACAGTGCGCACACGTCACCAAAACCTCACAGGCAGGTATCCAGAGTGTCAGGCACATTTCAATGCGATAAACAATCACAGCACCACTATTTAATGTAACCGTCTGAGCCAGCACATACATTTGTATCTATATTAACTGTCTCGTCACATCTGATGTCAGATCAGAGATGTTTGTCATGATGGAAACTCAACCTGACGGCAGCTGGAACAGTGACGCAAACTAACGAGTTCACATCTCTCTGCCAACCACAAACAGCCACATCATCCGATACAGAGTATCCGGCTTCTCTCATCTCATGAAATTGAAAAGAAAAGAAAAAAGAGAGAGACGCTCGCTGAATAAATGTAAGTCACTCGGTGTCTTAAGGATTTACCTGTGATTGCCCATATTTCTCTGTTTTAATCTTTATTCTTAACGTGATCTAAAAAGATGGAGTACATTATTGCAAGGAGGATGAGGAGGAGATATGGGGGAGGGGGGGGGGATATTTCACCTAAGGTGCTGCTATTTGTCGATGACAGACCAGGAATGCAGGTGGATCACAAGCATGATGAATGGATTAACCTGCTGCTGTGTTTAAATGTAATTAGCACTTAATGTTGTACTCCTATTTATTGCAAAGGAACAGATGACATTTGACGCGCATCGTGTCCTCCGATGCATGGCCTGGTGGCCTCTGCACTCTCCCAGTTGCTGCAAAAGTGACAGTGGCTCTGACAATCTTCGCCACAGAGGTGAAATTGTCACAGCGCCCTCGCCCGTGGCGCATTTAAAGGCGAGGAGAGGCGTTCATTTGATTGGTGAAGATTACACTCGGCTGTGTTAAACCCACTCACGCCTTCTGTCCTCCCTCTCTGCTACTTGCGCCAGTGGGAAGGACGGAGGCGTGGGTGCGCCTCCCTGCGCCATGCACGAAACTTGCAAAATGCCCTGGACACACCCTAGTGGTGCGGCTCAGGTGCGGCACAGGGCAGGTGCGCCCCGCCTGCGCCTGGTCTAAGAAATTAGAGCCCCATGTCCTTAACTCTCTCTCTCTCTGTCTTTCAGTCTTTCTCTTTCTTTCTCATTCTCACACACAAACAGTGCAACACGCATTGCATGAACCCACACTCACATAGGCTAATAAATAAATAAACAGAACAGTGTTGATAGAACTTGCAAAATGTGAAACAGTCGAGAACAAACTAGTGCTAGAAACCGTAGAACTGCAACAATGAAAATAACATGAACAAATAATCAACTCGATTAGTGAACAATTAGAAAAAGAACAGGATCAGCCCGTGGACAGCGCAGCACCACCACAGCGCAAAAGCTGTCAGCCCTCATCAGCATTTCCCACACAGGTCGGATGCAAAGCTTGCAGGTGACAAGGGTCTTATTTTCTTGCACAGGCAGTTTATTTGTCTCTGCCTCCTGTTTGCTAGTTGCTGCAGCTTGTACTGTGAACACGATAGTGGCGCGAAAATCACCTCCGCTAATGAATCATGTCTCGTTCCTCTTTAGTGCTTCATTAAACAACCTTAAAGCCTCAGAAAACATACAGGACATATATTTAGGCACACTCGTGGCATGACCGGCTTGTGATAGACTACAGTAGCAGTTCTAGTGTTACTGGAGCAGCAGCGCCCGGTGTCAGGCCAGCTGACAGTCTTGCCTGGGCCCGGGACAAGACAATCAGATGCCCCCCCACCCCCCGCTCCACCGTGACTGTCACCGTCTCTCTCTCTCTCCCTCTCTCTCTCTTTCTCTCTCTCTCTCTCTCTCTCTCTCTATCTCACCGGTAGCCTGGCTCTGTCCCTCGGCTCCAGGGCAGCGGACCCAGCCAGTTCTGGTCCCCCCCCCCCCCCCCCCCCCCCCGCGCTGGGCCTTGGACAACATAACCGTTTGTCCCCCCCTATTGGCGGGCGTGCCCGCTGTATATCCGCGACTGTCGGAAAAAGTGCTCAATTAAAATCTATCCCTGTGAATTTATCAGAGATTGGTCATGGGTCCGGACAGAACCATCACTTGGTCTGGATCCGGACTGAGGTCCACCATTTGGTGATGCCTGATGTAGATGTTCATTATTGGGCAGCATGTCAGTTTCCTTTTTTAACCTTTGACAAGACGGTGATCACATTAAAAGACCTTTTTATGACGTATAGACTCTGTTCTCCACGAAAACATCAGGGTCAGAAGCTGGCACAAAGAGTTCCCTAAGGGTGTTGAAAAGAGGTCAAAACTGTGCATCCTTAGGGTGACTGTCCAAATAAAGAGGACTGAGAGCAGCTCCACACCCCAGGTCACATCTCATTCATGCTCAGTCTCTCTCTGGTGGTCCTCCTCCTGTTTCACGTGAAGTTGTCCTTCATGACTTCATCTCAGCCACTGTGGGTTTAGCAGATCCTCCACAAGGATTCCTGCTTTAAATGTCTTTTTAAAGATGTCCTGACTTTTTGGTTGTATAGAGGATGCAATCTGGCCAATCAACTGTCATTAAACAGGAAACAGCCAATGAGCTGCCTTGGCTTGGGTTTCATAATAAAACATAAACATATGTTCAAGGTGACCCCAAGCAGACCGCTGCCCCAGACCATTAGTCTGACTGAAGGTTTGACTGCAGCAGTAAAGTAACAACATTATCATCATGGATGATTTAGGATGAGACCCCCCCCCCCCCCGATTTCATCTACCAACTTAAAATAAAGTCAAAAGGATTTAAGGTGGAATTTAAAGAGAGTGAGAGAGGGAACCTTACCTGCTCCTCTGTGTCGGCTGGCAGCAGGTGAGCGAGTGTGTGTTTGTGTGTTTGCTCCACTGTGTGCTCACCTGCAGCCACACCTTAACCTCAGCACACGCACACCAACAAACATCCCTGTCACACCAGCCCATCTCCAAACTGTGCGTGTGTGTGTGTGTATGTGTGTGTGGGTGTGTGTGTGTGGGTAGGGGGTGTGGGTGTGTGTGGGTGTGTGTTTGTGTATGTGTGTATAGGTGTGTGACTGTGTGTGTGCTTGTATGTTTACACAGCATCACCATGGAGTCACTCATGCAAATACTGTCTGAGCCTGGTGTGGGGGAGGGGACTCTGGATAAAAAACCTGAAACAAACTTCAGTTCCAATGAAGTTGGGACGCTGTGTGAAAGTAAAGTAAACCTGAACAAGATGATGTGCAAATCCTTTTCAACCCATATTCAATTACACACACCGGGAAGACGAGATGTTTCGTGTTCAAACTGCTAAACTTCAGTGTCTTTTTTATTCTGAGTGTGATGCCTGCATGTTTACCACTGTGACATCACATTTCCTTTATCAACACTCAGTCAGAGTTTGTGAGCTGAGGACTGTTGAAGCTTTGAATTCTTCCTCATTCATGACATTCGACTTCATACCCTCAACAGTCCGGGGTCTCTGTTGTTGTCTTCATAATGCTCCACATCTGTTCAGTGGAGACAGGCGTGGACTGCAGCAGGTCAGTCTAGTCCCTGCTGTTGTAACTCGAGCAGAATGTGTCTTCATCGTCTCTGAAATAAGCAGGGACGTCCCTGAAAAAGATGGATGGCAGCATGTTGCTCCTAAACCTGTTTGTACCTTTCAGCATTAATGGAGCCTTCACAGATGTGCAGGTTACCCATGCCATGGGCACTGACACCCCCCCCCCCCCCCCCCCCCATACTATCACAGATGCTGCTCCTTTTATATCCTGTCATGACACTCAGCTGTTCCATTAAACCTGTTCACCTGTGAATGTTCCAAACAGGTGTTTTCAGAGCATCTCTCATCATTCCTCCTCTGTGGTTGCCCCTGTCCCAGCTTTTCTGGAGCGGTCACAGGCATCAGATTCAGAGTGAGTGAGTATTTCCAAACAAACGATAGAGTTCATCAGTTTGAACATTAATGTCTCCTCTTTTTTGTGTCCACTTGAGTATAAGTGGACAGAATTTGCCAGTCATTGTATTGCAGCCTTTATTTTCATTTAACACTGCATCACAACTTGATTGGGATTGGGGTTTGTATTTCCTGCTGGTCCCTCCAGGACTGGAGCCTTGCAGGTGAGTTTACTGAGGGTCGGATCACATTGCCCTGAGGATGAATAATGAACCATGTGACCCAGGTGTCAGGTGTCACCTGAGCACAAACACTGGCTTAGGTATGTTTTTTCCGGTTTGGAGTATCAGTCCTGAAACCCAGCTCTGTGCACCAAAGACTGAGACACCTTTGGAAGACAGCCAAAGCAGTACACACTTTACCAGGTACACCCACTCAAACAGCCAATCAGCAAACACATGGCACTAACTCAATGCATTTAGTCATATAGGCTGAAGTTCAAACGGAGCATCTAAAGGAGATTTAGGAGGCTTTGACGTGCTGTGGCTGGTCTGCAGGGGTTTTCATTCTCAACCATGTCCAGGGTCTACAGAGTAAGCAGCAGTCCCCTGGGGCAAAATGCCTCCTTGATGCCAGAGGTCAGAGGTGAAAGGTCAGAGTAGTGATATAAAGGCAACAGTAACTCAAAGACCTATGTGTTATGACAAAGGTCTGCCCAAGACCATCTCTGAACCCACAACATGTCCAATGACAGTCCAGTCAGCTGAGAACAGGACACTGAGGGTCTGACTCTCCAAAACTGGACCACAGAAGACTGTAAAAGTGTCTCCTGGTCTGGTGAGTCTGGATTTCTGCTCCACATTCAGATAGGCTCAGAGTTTGGTGTGAACATCATAAAGCATGGATCCATCCTGCTGTGGATCAGTGGTTCAGGCTGCTGCTGTGGTGTGATGGACACTTTGGGCCCCTTAGTCCCACCTGAGCATGGTTTAAACCCCATGTGAGGGCCAGTGGGTGTGAATGGGGGTGACCTGTAAAAGAAGGACCAGAGAACCATAAAGCCCACCTACAAGTTCAAGTCCACTTAGCGGTCTATGGACCAAAAACTGAGGAATGTTTCCAGCATCTTGGTGAATCTATCCCGTAACAGCAAGGTGTATCTAATAGAGTGGCCACCCAGGGCTGTGATACTTCACTGACCTCCTACTGCTCCTTACTGTTTGGGGGCAAAGTGGTCCCATAGTGGTGAAAACAGGTCCACCCCCCCAGTGTTAATTTTGACAGCACTTTTTAATTTAGCTTTAGTTTTAGTTTTTTGCCTAAAATATCTTTAAGTTTTAGTCATAATTTAGTCACCCAAATTGTTTTAATTTTAGTCTAGTTTTAGTTGATGAAATGTCACAACATTTTAGTCGCTGAAATCTGCTGTAAATTTGGTCGACTAAAATATGAAGTGTAAAGGGTAAGGCATTTTTTATGTTTCCTTTAATTTCTGAAGTTATGTTTTACACTAGGATAAATGTATTTACTTTCTCATCAACACCAACCCGTTTCATAAAAGCTGTTTTTATGTTATCACCTCAGTAGCATTGCTACGGTGTCGAAGCCGAGTAAAAACACACCAACAGGCCATATCGTAACGTTAGCATCAGTCTACTAACTGTTGCATAGATGTCAGGATGACTCGCCTAGAGATGCTGCTTCAACTTTGTCGTGTTTTTACCATCATGATCACGCCACACGGTTAACACAGTGACGTTCTCCAAATGTAAGATGTGTCCGTATGTCTGCTCTTCTCCTTCTCCCAGGCATTGGCATGATTCTTGCAGCAGAACGTGAAATGTGTGCACAGTACTGATTCCACTGTGCTTGCTGCCCTCCCTCCTAAAAAGACTAGCTCTGATTGGATCTCTCCTGCCACCACCAAGCTAAGGTAGCTGTGACTGGATGTCCCTCTAAATTCATCCAATCTTTCCACACAACCAAAGTAGCTGTGATTGGATATATTCCTAACTAGTTGCCCCTCAGTGCCACCGTCCTGGACATCTTGGCTAAAATCCCAGGAATCCTGGAGTCCTACCCCGATGCTGATAAACTCATAATCCACACTGGTACCAACGACATCCCCAAACAGCAGTCTGAGCTTCTTAAACAGGTTTTCCTCCAGCTCTTCACCACAATAAAACAGCTCCACATCCAGGCCCTCATCTCCGGCCCCACCCCCACCTGTGGCAGAGGAATGGGGGAGGTTCAGCAGGCTGCTGAGCCTCAACATCTGGCTGTCCTCGGTCTGTGGACTCCACAGCCTGGGCTTCATATAGAACTTTAACGCCTTCTGGGACAGGAGGCATCTGTTCGGGGCAGAGGCTGCACCTGAACAGAGCTGGAAGCCATCTGCTCTCCACTAATGTGGACTACGGTAGGTAACACATCCAATTACCCTCCACCTCTCACCATAACCCCCCTACATCGGCTGGTCGGCCCATCACTTATTGGTGTCCCCCTGGTCCCTGTCACTATGGACATGATTCCACTTTTAGCAGTACCACATATTTTACTGGACTCTGACCCCCTGATCTCACCATAACGTCACACCACTATCACTGACAGAGGACAAACTAGAGACCATAATTCAAATAAACCTACAGGCTGATTTAAAGATAATCTCAAACACATTCACAAAGAAAATTCACCCATTAATTCACCACAACACCAAACTCTGCATATGGCACTTTAAAATGTTAGATCACTTATAAACAAGACATTTTTAATCAATGACCTGATTTTAGAAAATAGCATTGACTGTATGTTTGTTTTACTGAAACCTGGCTCATCACAAAAGGATCTGCTACACTGCTGGAAGCCTCACTACCTAATTATAGTTATTTTAATTCATTTAGAAAAGATAGAAGAGGTGGGGGCACAGCAACCATTCTTTTAACGTCACTTGGTTTAAAGGAGATTTTATTTGGTGAGTTTAAATCTTTTGAAAACCATTGTTTTGTTTTTAGCAGTCCACCTATATTGTGTCTCACCCTATACTGACCCCCCAAATATTGCACCTCTTTTATCACAGAATTTGCCAAACTAATATCAATCATCCATTAAAAAAAAAAAAACAGCTATTATTTGGGGGATTTTAACATATATTTAGACAATCAATCAACCTCTTTTACATCTGAATTTTTAAACTGAATCAATTCCATGAATTTTACCCAACATGTCACCCATCCAACCCATAACAAAGAACATGTTTTAGATTTGCTTTTAACATATGGACTGTCAGTACATGTCACTGAAGTCAAAGACATTGGTTTTACTGATCATTTCTGTGTCTTTTTTAATGTTGGTCATTTTAACCAAAGGGACACTTCTGAGAGAACTGTATGGAAACGCTATCTTACTGCTGAAGTGTGACGAAAACTATGACAAAAATAACTTCTCAACAAAATTAACACTGCACCCCCCCCCCCCCACCCGCCCTCAGACTCAATGTGTCCTCTGTAGAAACCTGAGAGGATAGACGATCACTCTTTATCAGCAGCTTCAAAAACAGATATGACACAGCTCCGCCCCCCTCAGACTGTGGGGGGCGCTGTTATGTCTCAAACGGCTCCTCCTCCTCCCTCTTCTTCTTGAGGCATGTAAAACATGGCTGCTTGGGATGTAAATGGTTAAAACTTCACAACAAAATAATCACAGAAATCTTACCAATGAGACTGGAAAGAAGACACGAGCATCGATTAGAGGGAGAAGTCTCAAAAGAGAACTAACAAGAATGGATAAACCTGAGCTGAGGACGGCTGCAGCAGGTAGGCACAACTATGCTGTGACTGGACCAGAGTGGGTAGACTCTGACAGTTGTGAAAGTGAAGACAGTATGGATATAAACCAAGTGAGAGGATGAGAGACAAAAGAGCAGGTCACTTTTCAGGGGCAAGCGTAAAGAAAATCAGGAGGTTCAAGAACTCCAGAGGGGCAGGAGTTAAACCCTTTAAAATTTTTCTCAACCAATTGGTCAAGCACATTTTAAGGCACTATTTATTTTATGCACTTTTACTGTAAAGTGACATCTCTACCATTTGGTAAAGGATTATATTTCAAAAACTGGTGGGTATTTCCTAAAAAAAAACAATTGATTATTGTTATTGTTGCCTAAAGGAAATAAAAAAAAATGCAAAGAAATAATTTTTTGACTGGATTTTTCTTGGTGGGAACCTTAAAGGGTGAAGATTATATTGAGATTTGGTGAAGACAAGGAATTTCCTCAATGAGCCTGGTGAAATTGACAACTATTTTGAAAAAACAGATCAGAGATATCCAAAAGGCGAAGGTTTTGAAAGACGAGCACTTGATGATTGTTTGCAATAATGAAGAGCAGAGAGAGCGGGTTGGCAGAGTTAAAGAAATAGGAAGGTTTAAAGTGGTGAATACAAGTCACATTAAAAGGAGAAGTAAAAGGGTCAAGGGGGTGATTTCAGGGATGCCAGTCAAGGTCCCAATGGAGGAAGTCAAGTCAATCCTGAGAGGAGGGGTTTTGATAGATGCCTGACGGATTCAGGAACTCGAGAAGGAATGAGGAAAGATCGTGAGTGTGTTGTGATTGAATTTGAGGGAGAAGTGCTCCCAAGGAAAGAGACTTCAGGTTTTATGAGCTACAGCGTGAGAAAGTATGTCCCAAAACCAATGAGGTGCGACAACTGTCAAAGGTTTGGGCATATAACCAAGGGATGTAAAGAATGAAGAAGATGTGCTAGGAGTGGAGAAGACTGTGAGTATGACCAGTGCAAACATGAGCAACCAAAAGGCTGCAACTGTGGTGGAAACCACAGTGTTGCTTGTGGAGGATATGAAGTGATGAAAAGAGAGATGGAAATACAACAAACAAGAGTCCAGAATAAGATAACACATGCAGAGCCAGCCAAGATGGTGAGACATAGCGGAGGAACTGAGGAAAGGAGAGGAGAGATGCAACCTACAAAGGACCTAAACCAGACAAATGGAGGGAAAGTAATGGTTGACCTAAGAAACTTTTTACTTTCATAGCAGGGGTAGTAAATGCTACAATGGAGGTTAAATCCAAAACAGAAAGGATACAAATAATCATAGGGCAGCAGCTCACCACCTAGATCCCAGTGGGATGACATGGGAGGAAGTGAGGAATGATCTCAGTAATCAAGCAAGCCAGGAGCAGCCAGGGTTTGGTTAGGGTTAATAATGGCTCTGCTCGCTAGAAGCTTGTTGGCAAATGGACAAGAATTTAAAAAGCATGTTGATGATTTAGTCAGTAAACCAGATGTCATTTGTGTGCAAGAAACATGGTTGAGACCTAATTTGGATTTTTGAATTGTTGGATATGCTTCTGTTAGGTGTGACAGGAGGGATGGTGCAGGTGGAGGATGTGCAACATTTATAAGAGAAGATATAGCATTTAGAGAGATGAGTGTAGGAAATGAGCAAGCATATGGGACGGCAGAGATATGGTCAAGTGAGGGAGAGTTTGTAATAATTAATTATAATCCATGTAAGAAGCTGGAATTGAATAAGATAACTCACACTGAAGGGATGGATGGCAATGGAGTGGTGTTGTGTGGAGATTTTAATGCACATAGCACTTTATGGGGAGGAGTAAGAACAGATTTAAATGGTGAGGTTATTGAAGAACTGCTAGAAGAGAAGAGCATGGTTTATTTAGATGATGGGAGAGGGACCAGATTAGATATACTCACAGGGAACATGTCAGTACTTCACCTAACCTTAGTAAGTAGAAATTTAGCAAGCATAAGTGAATGGGAAGTATTAGAAGACACACCAATAGGAAGGGATCCTTTTTCAATATTGTGAAATATATTATTACAAAGGAATGAAAATCAAAGAGAAACAGTTAGGAAGTGGATATTTAGCCGTGCTAAGTGGGAAATCTATATATATTTTTTTCCCCTTGTCTGCATTATCTTTCTGGCTGAGCACTGTGGCAGATGACAGCATTGGAAAGACCAATGCATTTTTTTCTTTGCAGTGAGAGATAAGTAAGTATGATTCACTGCTACCAGTGACCATCACCAGCCCTCCCTGTAGGCTACTCCATCAAATCAAACTTTATTAAACCCCGGAAGTGAGCTGAAGGGGAGGGCTGTGTTACACCACAGTGTGAGAGAAGGGGAAATAGTGACAGATAAGACGAGACAAGACAAACGAGGAGGAAGACAGACAGGTAATGCTGTTAATTTGAAATAGCAGTCCAAGTGCTGTGCTGATCTAAGTTCATGAGGGAAGTAAAGGCTGTAAGAAACCAGGGGCACCGGAGATGTGGGGTCTTGATAGTAGGGGGTGGGCCCATAGGGATGGGACAGGGAGGGAGCATGCATCACAGGACGTGAGAAAATGTGTGAGAGTGCCCGACTCAGCATGTTCTGACGGAACAAATCACTTCTTTACAGTAAGTCTCCACAGGAGCTTGAGTATCTGTACAGGCATGCATGTGAGGTGATCACCGAATACCCAAACAGTTGCCCATACCCAGGGAGACCATGGCCGAGGGCACCACCCGAGCCACCAGGGCACCCGAAACCCGCCACACGGGCCCCCAGAGCCACCGGACCCAGGAACAGCCCCAGGACCCAAAGGGGCACCAACCCATCCCCACGAAGGCACCAAGGACACCACCAGGGGGTCCATACGGCACCCGCCCCCGGCAACCACCCGTCCACCCGGCCCCAAGCCACCCCCACCCCCTACATCCAGCCACCCCCGCCCCCCCCACGGCAGACCAGAGGCCCCCAGGCCCCCAGGAGCCAGATTCCCCGGGACCAGGCAACCCCCCCGGAGAAGAGGGCCTCCGGTCGATCTAATGTTGGTCCGGGTCCCAGTCGCAGCAAGGTTTTGGGTGGGGCGGAATGGGGCGGGATGTGCGGTGGTGAGGTCGAGCCAACGCCCCTCCCTCCAGAGGAGCCAGGGCCAAGAGAAGCACCGGAGACCGATGCCCGAAGGACCAAGGAGGCCCCCGGACCACCAGCACAGAGCAGCAACCCACAGGCAGCCACCCACACCGAGGTCCCCAGCGAGCGACAGGCCCATGGATCCCGCACCACAGGTCACCGAGAGACATGAAACCCAGCAGGGCGCACCCGGCCCCCAGGAGCCGTCCCAGGCCCCCACCCGCAGGCACCAGAGCCCAGCTGCGCCCGAAAGCCACCGACACCGTCCCACTTGATAGAGAGGTGCTTCCCAGCACAGAGTCCCTGCCATAAGGGGCCGGACCCCACCAGCCGCACCAAGCTTAAACTAGTGATCCACCCCTTGTCCCCCCCTGTTATTCTGTATCTTTGATCCCCGACAAAGATACATTATCCCTTCACCGTGCCTAAGTGCAGTTCTAAGTGTGATGTGGTGCATTAAAACTGGGGAAAAACAGGTCGAGTGGGAGCCCTCCGACCCTCCCTCTCTCTGCCTGATGATACAAAAAGACATCCACAAGTGGATGTCGTGGTGCGATAAAAAGAGAGGGCAGGTGAGGCAGGTGAGGGGCGGGCAGAGAGGGGTCACAACCTAAACCAGATTATGCTCCCCCTCCCCCAGCACCCCCACCCCCCCAAGTTTGTGTATGTAGTGCAGTTAAAATTGGACGAGAGGGGCGGGGGGGGCCAAGGTATTCAATCCCCTACCACCCCCGACTCCAAGAACCCTAAATGTTGTGTGTGTGCCCAGGTGAGAATATATACAAGAGTGCAGTGTGTGAGTAGTGAGGTGCAACTTAAGAGGCTAGGCTAGTGAGGGCCAGCCCCGAACTGGTCAGGACAAAGCGGGGACGTGGGCCAAATGGCCCCCTGGACAGCAAGCCCCAGGACCCGCAGGCGACGATCCAGACGGGCCCCAGCGGCCAGGCACGCCCACCAGGAAACACCCCCCCCCAGCGGACCGCAGCACCAGAGCCACTGACCCAACACCCACTGAAGACCCGACCCAGGCGGGAAGACCGCAGGACCCCCCAGGGCCCCGGGCCAGCGAGTCCCCGCGCCCTCCCCGGGCCCTGACCCACCGGGGGAGGCAGGACTGGCACCAGACGACACCCACCACGAGGAAACCCAGCCCCATAGCTGTTCCAGAAACCGCCCCACCCAGGACCGGGTACCCACACCAGCCGGAGCCCCCACCCGGAGGCAAGTCTAGCCCCAGCAGTCGACCCCCAGGCAGCAGGAGGCCCCCAGCCCCCCGCAAGGTGGAGAGGGAGGCAGGCGAGGAGGAAGGAGGAGAGGAGGGGCCACAGGGCAGACAGCAGGAAGGAAGAGGTGCGGGCGTGCCGCGGAGGAATCCCCCACCCCAAAAGCCCCGGGGCCGGCCAAGGCGCCACCTCAGGAAGCGGCCAGCAACACCCCCAGATCCCACCGACCACACATAGATCCAGCAGCTCCAGGGCGCAGGAGGCAAGCCACAGAAAACTCCAGCACCTCACGAGGAGGCCGTCAGACCAGTGGGCCCCACAGGGCAGTGGGTCAAGTCTGGGTACCTAGATGAAAAGAAGCCCCGACTACCATCACCAGAGTATACTCATCGCCTTGGGGTCCCAGGGAACTGCACTATTTTAAAGAGAAGAGGAGAGAGCTTGTGTATTGTGTGTGTGAGTGTGCGTGTGTGTGTGAAGGGTATTGGCTGGCAGAAAAGAAGAAATAAATAAGTAGATAAGGCGAGATGAGATTTAAGTACTTGTTGTTTTTAGGTGTGTAAAAAATCAATAAAAAGTGACCAGTGAGCTTGATGCTCTGCAGTGTTGTTGAGAGGAGAGGCCAGGTTTTCCAGGGAAATGTAGTCAGAGGAGATTTTTCCATTGGGTTAAATATAGGGAGTTCCTTGATTTCCAGTTTAAGAGGATTGTTTTCTTGGCGATGGCTAAGGCCACAAGAAAGAGTCTGTTATTACTTGTATTAAAGTTAAGTGAAGATACATCACCAAGTAAGCAGAGTGAGGGAGATAATGGGATGTGGCTTTCCAGAAAGAGGGACAGGGACTCTGTGACTTTTTTCCAGAACTGTCTAACGGGTGTGCATTGCCAGGTGGCGTGAATATAGGTGTCAGGACAGTTCTGTGTACAATATGGACATATTTCTGACCTGAAACCCATTTTAGACATTTTTTGTGCAGTGTAGTGAGTTCTGTGAAGGACTTTATACTGTATGAGTTGAAGGTTTGCGTTTTTGGTCATAAAATAAATGTTTTTTAAGATTGTAGCCCAGAAGTCGGCATCAGGGGCAATAGAGAGTTCTTCTTCCCATTTATTAGAGGGTAATGCTATGGATTTGTCAGTCTGCATTATTATTATCTTATATATCTTGGAAAGAAGTTTTTTTGGAGAGAGGATGTTAAAAAGCCCCTCGGTTGATGGAGGAAGAGACAAATTGATGGTTCTAATATTAACCTTGGATTGGATAGATGTTTTAACTTGTAAATATTGTAGGAAGCTATTGTTCCCGATGCCAAACTCCTGGACCAGGTGGTGGAATGGGACCAGGGTGTTATTGTGAAAAATATGTTTCAGATGTGTGATGCCTTTTTCAGCCCACACATTCAGGTTAAGTGTTTTTTTATTACTTAGAAAATCAGGGTTATGCCTGATTGGATTGGAGTTAAATTGGATGGTGCAAGGCTAGAGTTTGTGATTTTGTGGAATTTCCACCAGGCTGTCAGTGTTGAAGCTATTGTTCCTGCTAAGTGGGAAATATTTAAGTATATATGTGAGGGTGAAATGGATAAAATAGATCCAAAACCCCACTATGTAAGATTCCGGCTTTCAGCTCTCTAGGGGCCTCTGTGGTCGTTGAGTGTAACTGCACTGTCGTAAAACAGAGCGTCTCACACCAACATGCATTTGTTGACATACAGAGGGAGGAGAAGCGAGGATGTCCCAAGAGACAAATAAACCATGTGGACTGATAAGGTACAGTCTGATCATGCTTCTTTTCGAATAAATCATGTTGTTAAGGAATGACCCTTTCTACTTTAATTGTTGGACTGAAAAGCTCAAGGATGGAGGCAGGTAAAAGTTGACAGTGGATTTATTGACACACAAGCAACAGTGAAGGGGGGCAAAAGGAGAATCTTTGTGCCAGTGAGGGATTCCAGTGACTCAGGAGAGTGATAGTTTGTGCAGCGGTGGTGAGGGCTTGTGGCAGACACTGTGGAGAGAGGAGCAGAAAAACAGGTAAGTATCTCAGAATCACAAATTGCCTTCCGTCACCAACAGCACATACGAGGCAAAATTCATTCCCAAAAGGGTGAAGAAAAAATAAGGCTTAGAGCCAGAGTAAATACTGCAAGAGCAGAAAAAAAGAGATCACTGGGAACAAACCACGGTAGTAGTGGAAATCCACCGACACTGCAGAACCCCTTGAGCTGCAATACTGTGAGGAGAAGACGTGAGTAGAATCAGGTATGCAGCTAGAGTGTGAGGAGACCACTCCTATTCCTCCAGCAGCAGGGAAAACAGGGTGGGAGGGGGGAGAGCAGGGCAGAGGAGGAGGACTCCTCATACATGTACTTACAAGTCCAACAATAACAGGGCCAATCAGCATCGGTCGGACATCCTGCCTTGTCTTTCAGCTCGCGCCAGCGAGTGAACGCCGGGCCAGTGTTTATTCCCTGTCCAGGCATTTAGCTTGTTACTTTCCAGCTTTCTTTTTTCGTCTCCAATAAAAATGTTCTTTTCTTCGGGTTTTTCGCTGTTTCCACCATGATAGCAACTGTACGTTTAGCTTTCTTCTTCTTGTTTAATGGCAGGTGGCATCCAACGTTAGAGGAGCATTACCACCACCCACTATGCAGGAGTGTGAGCCAGAGGTCCCTATTTCCATTAGGAAAATAAGTGCATATTTACTTTAAACTAAATTCTGTTCATTAAATCTGTTTTAAAAATTCATAAACTGCTTTATATTCTCCTTTTCCCAACGTTTAGCTTTCACCTTGAGGGTGAAGTGGCGTATGCCGTAAAGCAGTCAAAGCAGTAAAAATGTGTAGTTTTTTAATGTGGAAGTGTTCCTACATCCACATCGAAGTTACTTAGTGCCAGTGAAGGCGATACAGACCCCCTCAGACCATGACAGAGGTGTCATTCAACCTGTTGTTGTGAGGATATGGCCCAGTAAGGCCTTAATGTTGGACCCAAAGCCAAGCGGGGCGACACATGGCGATGTGTCCTTGGGCAAGACACTTAACCCCAAGTTGCTCCCACTGCTGCGTCAGTGGCGTGTAAATGGGCATGAAAGTGTGTGAAAGTGTTAGCTGACACTGATGGATAACTAACATAGAAACTCTGAACCATCAGTGAGTGAATGTGAGAGCGAATGGGTGTGAATGGGTAAGTGTGACCTGCGGTGTAAAGCAGCTTTGAGTAGTCAAAGACTAGAAAGGCGCTATATAAGCTCAAGTCCATTTATAATTATATTAAAATTAGTTATTTCTATCAACTCTTGAAATAGAAAAGCTCACAGTGATTCAAATGTTACAGTATTGCATAGTGTAAAAGTAGCTTATGTATAGAGTTATTGTTCGCTAACTGTGTGGTTATTAAAATTATCTGATGTTGATTTTTGTACTTATAATTTATTACAATTATTATTATTTGTTCACCTATTTAAAGGGTTTTTATTTTGTGGTAAGGGTATTTATATTGTATTTCATAATTTCTTTGTATGTATTTGTAATTTGTTAAGTATGTGAATTTGGTGACAGGTTTTCTTATAAATCAAAGACAATGGTAAAAAAAATACTGTTTGATTTCTTATGTAAACATATGTAAATCACTGATGGAGGAGGGCATCATATAAAATCTCGCCTAGGGCCCCACATTGGGTAGAGACGGCTCTGCATGCACGCACAAACTCGTGCACACTTGCATACATATAATCCAACAGTATGGGGCATGGATGATAAGGAGCAAACATGGATGTTTTAATTTCAGTTTCACGTGCAATTCAACAAACTCATAATCAGGACACAACGATGACTTCGGAGACGTTAATGAACTATTTGGATCGATATGTGATGTTTCAGCGGAGTATGGAGTGTGTGTCAGTGCACTATTACACATTCAGGCGGTCTGCAATGCTTCCTGTCGTTGTTGTATCGCCGTGGTGGTGTTTCCTCTTTTTATTAAGGTCTTAAACCCCCTCATACACCTCCATGAGGACTTCCTGCTCCGATGGAGAGAAGCACGCCGCTCTTGTTGTCATGGTGAATCCGTGATTCTGTGATCGATCGCGGGGTCTGTTTAAGGAATCGTGTGCGCGCACTAATTTAGCACCAGATGATTGGTTTGACAGATGTCCATCCATGCACAATGATTATCACTATAATACCATATTGAAAGAATTCATGGACAAAAATGATCTTATTGACATTTGGAGACAGAAAAACCCGCACAGCAGATATTTTTCTTGGATAAAACCTAATGGGCGATCAAGATCTCGAATAGATCTATGGTTGGTGTCTCCTGAAGTCTTAAAGTTGGTGACAAATGTGTCAATATCTGCTTCCCACCTGACAGACCACTGTTCTCTTGATATCACTGTGAAAGCCAAAATAATTCAAATTCAAAGATAAGTTATCGGAAGTTTAACGCTGATTTGCTTAATGAAGAGGATTTTGTACAGAAAGTGAAGAATTTATTAGCAGAAATTAAAAGTGATACTGACTTAGACACTTATTGCAGAAAATGGGAATGTTTTAAATATAAGGTCAGAAATTTATCCATATGTGGTGAATCCAGATACCAACTGCAAAGAGAAAGTGAACTCAAACTATTTAAGGAAATAAATGAATGTTGTAGGAAAACTGAGTTATCAGGTGAAAATAAGGCAAAAATGTTACATTTACAAACCAAAGTAGATAACCTGTATGTTCAGAAAGCACAGGGTGCATATGTTTAGCCCAGAGCTAAATGGATAGAATAAGGAGAGAAAAATTCATCTTACGTTTGTGGACTTCAAAGCAGGAGACAAGAAAGAAATAAGGTAGATCTTTTGATGGTCAATGATAGAGAACACTCTGACGCAAAAATAAATATCTGAAGAAATTCACTGTTTTTATTCTAATTTATACTATTCAATACACACAGGAGTAGATTCATTACCTTTTTTGGAGAGAATTAAACAAAACATTCCTAAAAATGACTCGACATTCAAAACAACTTGTGTTTCTGAGATACAAATAAAAGAATTGGATGCAGCTATAAAACAAATGTCAGCCAGAAAATCACCTGGCCAAATGGTTGGGCCTCAAACTTTTATAAGTTTTTCTGGGAAGACTTAAAAAAACTATTATTTAATGCTCTGAAGGAATGCATTGAAAAGAATGATTTAATGCCGACTATGAAACACAGAATCATTACACTATTACCCAAACCCAGTAAAGACAAAATGATAACCTGAGACCAATAACTATTAAAGGTTGACTACAAATTATTTACTCTTATTTTTGCTAATCGGTTGAAGACAGATATAGCACAAATAATAAGTGGAACTCAATCAGGGTTTATTAAGGACAGGTCTATACATAATACTATTAGGTTGGTTCTTGATCTGATAGAATACAATTATGTGATTGAAGATAAGGGCTTGATTTTATTTTTAGGTTTTTACAAAGCCTTTGATTCCATAGAGCATTTGTTTATAATGAAATCCTTGTGCAAAGTTTATAAAAGCAATTAATTTAACACATAAGGATATTAACAGTTCAATCTCTTCCCCTCAAGGAACAACTAAAAGATTTGAGGTTAAACATGGAATCCAGCAGGGCTGCCCCTGCTCTCCTTTATTATTTATTTTAGGCGCAGAGTTATTAGCTATTTTTCTTAAAAGTAGCCCAGACATTGAACCTTTAAATGTATTTGGTAATCATCTGATCATAACTCAGCTAGCAGATGATACCACAATCTTCCTCAAGAGAACAGAGCAGATCCCTGTGGTAATCAATAAAAAAGGGGATTTTTCTAAAGCATCTGGATTATACTTAAATTAAAAAAAAAAAAGTGAGTTCATTTCAATTCATTATAATCAACCAATTGACTTGTATGGAATTCCAGTGAAATATTTATAGAGTGACCATAACAAAGGATTGTAAACCAGAGAAGAATTAAACATTATGCCTGTCATAAAGAAAAGTAAATCTATTCTCAACTCCTGATTACAAAGAGATATGTCAATTTTTGGACTTATTTCAATCACCAAAATTGTAGGACTTCCTAGATGTACATATCCAGCTTTCTCTTTACCATTTCCTGATCATTTAATTAAATCAATTAATCAGACAAATTTGAATTTTATTTTGAAAAATAAACATCATTATCTGAGAAAATGGGATGTGGTGAAAGCATTTGATGATGGAGGTCTATATGAGATTGATTATGAAGCAATGAACGGCATTGGTTTCATGCTCCCTCGAAAATATTTGAGAAATGTGGTGGAATCAATTTTCTGCTAAGATGTGACTTTTGTGTATCCAAGCTACCAGTTAAGTTGTCCAAGTTTCATCAGCAGGTCCTCCTGTACTGGAAACTAATTTACAGTCATAACTTTACTCCACACTCTGTTCCTATTTGGAATAATAGAAGTATCTTAACTAATAGTAAACCTTTGTTTTACAATGACTGGCTGGAGGGACGTATTTGGTTGATTCTCCATCTACGGACTTAAGAGGGAACTTCCTTGACTATGATGATTTTGTTAATAAATTTAAAATGAAGTGTACTAAACAGTAATACTCAGTGGTTATCAAAGTGATCCCACAAAGCATAGCGAACATGGTAAAAGGAATGTTGCTTTATGACAATAGAATACTCATGATCCCATCACATTTTATAGATGATGTGAATTTCATAGATAAAAGATGTACTAACAGAATTATACATGGGGCCTCACGCCTAATCTCTTCCCTTTACCATTAAAAAGAAAAAACTGTTAAAAGATTATCCTAAATAAATTTAATCAGAATAAGAACCTGATGCCTCACTCTACCGATATCAACAGAAGGTAAAGAAACACATTTTGAAACTGTAAATGATATCTATCCTTGCAATGAATTTCTGAGACAAAGATTCAACATCTATAAAAACAATTGTGTCTTTTGTGACTCTGACATTGAGACCTTAGAACATTGTTTTTTAACTGCACTTATACCAGATTTTTTGGGAAGCATTTTAAGACTGGATATCTGAAAAAGACACTCACTTGCCCAAGCTGGAATACAAAGACATTAAGTATGGTATTATAATACAAAACAAAAAACGAGAAATGATGTATAACACCTAAATTGTTATTGCCAAAAGATTTATCCACAGATGCAGATTCAAGAAGACTCACCCACTGTTCTTAGTTTACATGAATGAGATAACAAACTTTAAAAATATATTGAAATGTGTCAAAACCAAACAAGCCTTAACTGTTTATGAGAAACGGAATGTATTGATTTCTGATTAGACCTCTGACTTTCTTTTAGTTATTTATTTTATTCTATTATTATATTTTTGGGGTGTTTTATACATCTATTTTGTAGCGGTTCTGTTCAGTTTGAAAAAAAAAAACATGATAAAATGATAATAAAATGAAATTAAAAACAACTCTGGTGCACACTCCTGCACCGTAGGGGGCGATAATGAACCTTAGCGCGAGGTGCCATCCGCCGTCAAACGGAAAAGAAGAAGAAGAGCATGGCTGCTCCTGTGAACAGAGCATAGCGCCGACACACAGACTTCATCCAGGACCGAGACCCTGAAGAGACCGGGACCGAGAGGGACCGAGACCTGAGCAGACCGAGGACCGAGACCCTGAGGAGACCGGTACCGAGAGGGACCAAGACCTGAGGAGACCGAGGTCCGAGACCGAGAGGGACCGAGACCTGAGAAGACCGAGGACATGTCGGGGAGAGAGGCCGGGACGGGGCAGCAGGTCCCCCCGGAGAAGGGCTTCAGGACCCCCGGGCTGAGAGGAGCGACCACCACCACCCTGTTCCGGGCTGTGAACCCAGAACTGTTCATCAGACCCGTAAGAGCCCCCCCCCCCCCCCATCTCTGCTGCTCTGCTTCAGCACGTCACCGTGCTGGTTGGTGCCTCACAGCTCAGCTCTTATGGTGCGTTCCAGTTGTACTCGGAAGTCGGGATTTCCGAAGTCCGAGTGGGAAATTTCAACTGGAACGCCCCCCAAGGTCGGAATTTCCTACTGGGAACTCGGGGGATCCTCACCACCCCCGAGTTGACAATCGAAGATGGCTGCCCCCAGTGTAAAAGGTTATTAAGCTCCTGTTAAAATCCATTAGCACTTCTGACTTGCGTTTGTCGCTCTAAATCAGCCGTATACATGGTATTGTTCGACTTTTATTTATGGAAATGCTGCTATAGTGTTTACATTCTTCATGTAGTGTGTGTGAACTTCAACGCAGGGCGTGCTAAGAACGGCTAACACAACGGCTAACAATAGCCTGGTGGATCGGCAAGTTTTTTCCGACTTTGTAACTGGAACGTGGATAACTCGGAGATGACGTCATTCCCTCTTCCCAGCTCCGATGTAACTGGAACGCAGCATTAGCTTCATCCCCCATCCAGACCGCTGTTCATGTTCGGGTCAGGCTGAGGGCTCCACCAGGGTGGGCTTAAGATATCCAGGGTAACTAAAGTCAGGCTTGACCAAGTCCCTCCTGAGCACGCTGGCTTAATGTGTTTCACGAAGGCCAATCCAGGCTGAGCAGGAGCAGCTCGGTCATACCAGGTTTAAATAATTCATACACCTTAATCTTTGAAAAGAACCAATGAGAGATAAAAAAACATAGATGGATACTTTATTGATCCCGAGGGAAATTCAAAGCATGAACTAACATTACAATTAATTACAGCCTTTACTGAGAGAAAGGAAGGAAGCGTCCTAATTATTACAGGTAAGGAATGTTCATTTATACATAAGCTTAGAATTTACCTCTCTCTGTTTTTATATATATATATATATGTATGTATAACATATATATAATGTATATGTATGTGTATTAGGGATGGGAATTTCGACTAATTTCCCCGCCGACTAGTCTCAAATTTTATTTGCGACTAGTCGACTAGTCTATAAGCAAGAAAACTCGCAATTTAATACACATATTAAGTTAAAAGTTTAAAATGCAAATGTTTTATGTATTTAGGAGCTATTTTAGCCCAAACATTCAGGACAAACTGTTAATTTAAATTCTATTGATGTAACAACAACTGACTGAATAAAGTTGAACAATTTAAAGAGAAATACATTTCTGATGCGTTTGCCAAAACAATGCATGGCATTTATTATGAATACTGTTTCAGTATGAAACTTGGATGCAGCAGCATGACAATTCCAAACGTAAAAGATAGTAGCCTAGAATAGAATTTCCCTGAAATCTGTGGCACTTAAGACTAGTGCACAATTCAATTAACATTGCACAGAAATATAAAATCAAATTAAATAAATAACACTTCACTAAAACTGAAATGCAGGTGGCACTTTGCCCAGTGCATTATACGAACACTGCACATATTCCACATAACAGAAAATATAAATAAATAAATCGCCATCAGAAACACTACTAGGCAGGGTAAGGTTACATTAACAATTCAATTGCTGCATCAGTGAAAGGAGGAATTTTTGTTCAGTGCAATCAGCATATCAACATGTTCTGAAGACGACTTTGTTATCCAGTCCCCACGTACTCATCGCACTTCGCAGGTGGGCAGCCAAGTTTTCAGCGGTGTGTCTTTCCTCCAAGGCGCATGTCTGAAGCACACAGCTGCGGAGATGTCCTTCGTCCCCATATGACATGTTATAGTCATGTATGACTCAGTGGTTATGGACGTCCACCTGTCTTAAGTTATGGCCACATATTCAGCCCCCTCAAACAGTCGTTGCATCTCCTCTTTCATTTTGCAATGGCTTATCTCGAGTCGAGACGTAATTGTTTTGCGAGTCGGCACCGTGTATTCAGGCTCGATATACTGCATTAACGCCCCTGCCATCTTCGCCCTGCAGGTCTACATCGAGGTATCTACTATGGATGTGGTTTCTCATCGCTCCGGTAGAGTGGTTATAAGCAAGTTTATGCTTACACAGCCGACAGGCGACCTTGTTGTCATCTGCTGCGTCAAAATACTGCCAAACTGTGCTGATTTTCTTGCGCGGTAGCGTCGCCATCTTCACACTTTACTCTTCCAAACTTTCTTCCCCAAACTTTGTGGCCTTGCCCCCTGCTACGTGTCCGTGTAGGGGGAGGGGAGGAGGAGCAATTCTTCCCCTGGCTGCTAAGCCTGTTTACAAAGAAGCCGAGGCAGAGGCGTGAAGAACAAGATGCATGATGCTTAATGCAGCGTTTAACCGACTAGTAAAATACTAAACGTTTAATAAATGAGTAGGCAGTTAAACGATTAAACGACTAGTCGCGCACATCCCTAATGTGTATATGTATGTATGTATGTATATATGTGTGTGTGTGTGTATATATATATATATATATACACACACACACACACACACATATATACATGCATACATACATATATATATATATATATATATATATATATACACACACACACACAAAAGTATATGTACATATATATGTAATATAAAGGTGCAGTCCTACAAATTTGGGGCCACCTGAAAAGATGTCAGATTGAGCCTGTTCAAATCCAGCGCTGCCCAATTTCAGGACAAGCATGTTTTTTGCAACTTGTTAAACAATGGAACATTCATTTTTTAAATACACCACCTATCATTATTATAGTCCATTTATGTTGTTTGAAGACATAAATAAGTTCCAAACAGTGGAGAAAACACTATTAAGATTAAAGTATATGATAAATGGTGAATGAAACTATACTAAAAAGAACTTTCTGGCATTTGAACTATTTTAAGCATTTAAAATACATTTGTGGCTCATATAATTAGTCTTTAAAAGATTTAAAACTTTTGAAGATCATACATTTGTCTCACTTTAAAACCTGTTTTCTTCTAAATTGCAGAATATTTTAACATGCTGTTTGGTAAAACAAAAACATGGATTTAACTGATATCCTCTAATAAATCTCCAAAAGGATGGGTTTTTTTTAAGATAATTGTTATTTAGTGAGTGTTAACGATGGCAAAAGATGCATGCATGCATTAATTTTTTCTTTTGCAATTAAAAGCAGTTATGCTATTTTTCAATTACTGTATGTGAGAGAAGACCTAAAGCTATGGCAAAAATTTGAAGATTTGTAAAGTAATAAAGACATAATATGAACTACATCATCAGTTTCTTATTGAGGGAAGTGAGGCTTCTTTAGCCTGCAGCTCCTTTATTTATAGTTTTGTGTTTTATTATATATAAAATTTTAATATTAATATAGTATGTGTGTGTGTGTATATATATGTGTATATGTATATACATATATATGTATATATGTATATGTACACATATATATGTATATGTACACACACACACACACACACACATATATATATATGTGTTTGTGTGTGTGTATTTTCAATCAAAGGTACTTTCAATCAATCATGACTGATTGATTGAAAGTACTTTTTTAACTTTGACACAAAATCATCTCACAGCCACAACAGTATACTTTTCATCATACTAATAGAGGACTATCAATAGTCCTATTTAAATAACAATATGAGTCAGAGTCTTCAGAATAAGTATACTTGTCATTAAAAATCTAAACAAAACACATTTGTAATCATTTGATAAAAATTATATATATATATATGTGTGTGTGTGTGTGTATGAAGAAATCAACTTCACCAACAGGTTTTTCATCAAGATCGATCTCCTCTGGGCCACAGTAGTGTGAGGAGCTTCAGGTGGTGCTTTTTTGACGAATTTTACATGTGAAAAGAGGCAACTTAACACTTTGTAAAATATTTCTGAATTTAATCTTGACCTGCTGCCCCGTCCTTTTTTGACTGTTTAAATTGCTCTTGTTAAAATGCATCAAAAACAAAGACGTCAAGACTATTTTACCCCCTAAAACATTACAAATTAAATAGACAATCATTCAGTTGTGGGTAATCCCTAATCAGTGTTCAAAAACATGCCCTCTGAAAATCTACATTTTCAGGCGTGTGCGTGTGTGGGCATAGGTTAAGTGCTTCATTAAAAAAAAAATTAATTGCAACCGTGTTGCCCTTTTTTGTGATTTTCCCCTTGTAGTCCTCATACAACTCCATGAGGAGTTTTTGCTCCGCCAAGGAAAACGTACAACATAGTCAGGTCATTAAGTATGCGGGTTGCAGTTTTTTGGGCTTGTTTCTTAACAAGTGCGGTAGGTAGTTTGTCCACTTCCTCATTTCCTGGTTATCGCGCCCGCCCCCAAACACACGCACATGGCACATACGCCAGAGCCATAGTTGCCAGGTTCGCTTATTATAAGCAACGTTCTTTTTTTGAATAGTTTCTTGGCACTGTGAAATTTAAATGTAATGTGGACGAAAATTAAAACAAACTTTATGTAGATTTCTCTTTTTAAAAAAGTAATATGTCACATTAGAAAATAAAGTAGCTGGAGGTTGCTTGTTTTGGGCCTGTTTCTATCGACCTGGTTGCTTATTTCAGAGGAATAATGAGGAAACACTGGACAGGAGCTCTCATTCCACACGGTCTGTGCCATGATTTTGTAAAATAAAGAGCACAAAAGAAATACCTGTTATGCCCTCTGTAGAAGAACTTTATGTAGGCCTACATATTTAGGAACAGAAATGAGGTTCTGGCCAAAGTTAAGCAACATAAAAGTAACGTAAAAGTAAATAGAAAAGCACTCGGAAAGCGCAGACATCTGCCAAGATACAATACTGGATCACCACGCACTCCGATATGACGGCTGAGTCTCCGCTCATGTCTGTCCATGTGGAGAACTCTTTCGCTGACACTGCAAGGGAAGCTGGGTAATGTAGTGACATAGGCTTGAGTTTCCAAATAAACTACAATTCCCATAATGCCGTACAGGGGGCAGAACCCTCACAACAGCCGAGAAGAAATAAATGGGATTTGCAATTATAAACTTCAAAGTTTTTTGTGACGGCAATCTGGATCGGATCCAGATTAAATTTATTGTGATGATAGAGACATTTTATATATATTATCATGGAAATTTTGAAGCAAATCCATCAAGTGATGTCAGAGATATTTTTTAAAATACGGCCCAAAGTTAAATTATGGGATTTTTTGCAAATTTTGGGATTTTTTTGCATCCAGACAAATATGTGAATCAGCACCAAAATGTAATGGCTTCTTCCTTGGACCAAATCACACCTCTGGTAAAATTTTCATGTAAATCCATTTTATAGGTTTTGTGTTATCTTGCTAAATGACAAACAAACAAACACACAGACAGACCCTGGCAAAAACATTAGCTCCTTGGCAGAGGTAATGAGTAACTTAAAAAGTTACTTTCCATAGAGGGTAACTAAATAAAGTAACAAGTTACTTTTTTGAAGTTACGAGGAAACACTTCTTTTTAAAAGTAACACTGTTGGTCAGTAATCGTGAGATTGCAGGTTCCAGCCCAG